>OY726519.1:128286758-128886758 GCA_963383655.1 Bathymodiolus septemdierum | reverse complement strand
ACATATTTACAGTAAAAGGAAGACACATATTTACAGTAAAAGGAAGACACATATTTACAGTAAAAGGAAGACACATATTTACAGTAAAAGGAAGACACATATTTACAGTAAAAGGAAGACACATATTTACAGTAAAGGAAGACACATATTTACAGTAAAAGGAAGACACATATTTACAGTAAAAGGAAGACACATATTTACAGTAAAGGAAGACACATATTTACAGTAAAAGGAAGACACATATTTACAGTAAAGGAAGACACATATTTACAGTAAAAGGAAGACACATATTTACAGTAAAGGAAGACACATATTTACAGTAAAAGGAAGACACATATTTACAATAGTGTACGGTTGTGTATACCATTACTTATAGCAAATTTTACAATTAGAATAATGTTAATAATTGAATACATCACAAAGCATGATTATGTAAAGGAAGAGTTCAGAGTTTGTGAAAATTTCTGAACGATTTCATGTTATCAACATTTAATTTATTTGACAGGAAACATGATTCAAGAAACTGAAGCCAAACTAAAATGTAAATGGGGAGGATGTCCATCAAATTTAGCTTGTAGCGCATGTTGTCGTTTGTTCAGGAATTGTAAAGCCGGTGGGAAATGTGTTGGGTGGTTTCAATTGAGATGCAGCTGCAAATGTTGAACGTGTGTATCTTTAAATATTATTGGTAGTTATTTTTGATGCTATTATTATGTCAATTTATACATGATTCATAGGTTATCGGATATATATATATATACACGTCTGAAAATTAAACCAAACAGTGTTAGAATTAGATTTTTAAGCTGTCAAATTTTTGTTCTTCCCTCGACGGGATTTGAACTTACACTATTGATACACTGCAGAACCAATCGCTTAGCTTTATGTCCAGCGCCCTAGACCACTCGACCACATCCGCTCCACACACACACACACACACACACACATATATATATATATATATATATATATATATAAAAGAAATTATTAAAAAAAGAACAAAACGGATTTTTCACAACATTCTTGTACTAACGTTTTCACTGCTGTTGCAGATCTTCAGGTACAATGTTTATAAGTGTATATATATGACGTTAACAATAGTGTGACGTTAACAATATAAAGGGAGACTGTGATGTTACGTATTCGCGGTAAAATATATTACCTATAAAATTAATGAACATCTTTAAAGTTGTTATAAGATTAATAAAAATCTTTAAAGTCATTGTAAGATTAACGAAAATCTTTAAAGTCATTTATCATTTAACGAAGGTTTAAGAATATTAATTAATAAAGTTTCTTTTCTTCTTCTTAAAAAATCACCCTCTGTATTAACTTTATACAGCGGGAATATTTTGAAATGTCCTCCAGAACAATCATGGAAATGTTCATTAGCTCTTATTACAGTAAGGTCCTGGTGCCTTGTTTGTTGTCTGTGAACAGTCATTCGAGTCCGCAATTCAGTTTTGGTTTCACCTACATAGAATTCTCCACAATTAGAGCAAATAATTGCGTATACAAGATTCTTAGTTTTGCATGATATATATATATAAAGATCGTTGACTTTAGATTGCTCAAATAAAATGAAAAACAAAATATACCACACTGTTAGATCAATTACAAAAGATACCACACTGTTAGATCAATCATACAAAAGATACCACACTGTTAGATCAATCATGCAAAAGATACCACACTGTTAGATCAATCATACAAAAGATACCACACTGTTAGATCAATTACAAAAGATACCACACTGTTAGATCAATTACAAAGGATATCACACTGTTAGATTAATTACAAAAGATACCACACTGTTAGATCAATTACAAAGATACCACACTTTTAGATCAATTACAAAAGATATCACACTGTTAGATCAATTACAAAAGATACCACACTGTTAGATCAATTACAAAAGATACCACACTGTTAGATTAATTACAAAAGATACCACACTGTGTTAGATCAATATCAAAATATACCACACTGCTAGATCAATTACAAAAGATACCACACTGTTAGATCAATTACAAAATCCAAACGGAAAATTGTAGTCTAATCGAAATCAACCACCCTATCACACATGTATACACCACCCTATCACACATGTATACATCACCCTATCACACATGTATACACCACCCTATTACACATGTATACACCACCCTATCACACATGCATACACCACCCTATCACACATGCATACACCACCCTATCACACATGTATAAATTACCCTATCACACATGTATACACCACCTTATCACACATGTATACACCACCCTATCACACATACATACACCACCCTATCACACATGCATACACCACCCTATCACACATGTATACACCACCCTATCACACATGTATACACCACCTTATCACACATGTATACACCATCCTATCACACATGAATACATCACCCTATCACACATGTATACACCACCCTATCACACATGTATACACCACCCTATCACACATATATACACCACCCTATCACACATGCATACACCACACTATCACACATGTATACACCACCCTATCACACATGTATACACCATCCTATCACACATGCATACACCACCCTATCACACATGTATACACTACCCTATCACACATGTATACACCACCCTATCACACATGTATACACCACACTATCACACATGTATACACCACCCTATCACACATGTATACACCACCCTATCACACATGCATACACCACCCTATCACACATGTATACACCACCCTATCACACATATATACACCACCCTATCACACATGCATACACCACACTATCACACATGTATACACTACCCTATCACACATGTATACACCACCCTATCACACATGCATACACCACCCTATCACACATGTATACACCACCCTATCACACATGTATACACCACACTATCACACATGTATACACCACCCTATCACACATGTATACATCATCCTATCACACATGCATACACCACCTTATCACGCATGTATACATCACCCTATCACACATGTATACACCACCCTATCACACATGAATACACCACCCTATCACACATGTATACACCACCCTATCACACATGCATACACCACCCTATCACACATGTATACAACACCCTATCACATATGCATACACCACCTATCACGCATGTATACATTACCCTATCACACATGTATAAACCACCCTATCACACATGCATACACCACCCTATCACACATGTATACACCACCCTATCACACATATATACACCACCCTATCACACATGCATACACCACACTACCACACATGTATACACCACCCTATCACACATGTATACACCACCCTATCACACATGCATACACCACCCTATCACACATGTATACACTACCCTATCACACATGTATACACCACACTATCACACATGTATACACCACCCTATCACACATGTATACACCACCCTATCACACATGCATACACCACCCTATCACACATATATACACCACCCTATCACACATGCATACACCACACTATCACACATGTATACACTACCCTATCACACATGTATACACCACCCTATCACACATGCATACACCACCCTATCACACATGTATACACCACCCTATCATACATGTATACACCACACTATCACACATGTATACACCACCCTATCACACATGTATACATCACCCTATCACACATGTATACACCACCTTATCACGCATGTATACATCACCCTATCACACATGTATACACCACCCTATCACACATGCATACACCACCCTATAACACATGTATACACCACCCTATCACACATATATACACCACCCTATCACACATGCATACACCACACTATCACACATGTATACACCACCCTATCACACATGTATACACCACCCTATCACACATGCATATACCACACTATCACACATGTATACATCACCCTATCACACATGTATACACCACCCTATCACACATGCATACACCACACTATCATACATGCATACACCACCCTATCACACATGTATACATCACCATATCACACATGTATACACCACCCTATCACACATGTATACACCACCCTATCACACATGTATACACCACCCTATCACACATGTATACACCACCCTATCACACATGTATACACCACCCTATCACACATGTATACACCACACTATCACACATGTATACATCACCCTATCACACATGTATACACCACCCTATCACACATGCATACACCACACTATCACACATGCATACACCACCCTATCACACATGTATACACCACCCTATCACACATGTATACACCACCCTATCACACATATATACACCACCCTATCACACATGTATACACCACACTATCACACATGCATACACCACCCTATCACACATGCATACACCACCCTATCACACATGTATACACCACCCTATCACACATGTATACACCACCTTATCACACATGTATACACCACCCTATCACACATGCATACACCAACCTATCACACATGTATACATCACCCTATCACACATGTATGCACCACCCTATCACACATGCATACACCACACTATCACACATGTATACACCACCCTATCACACATGCATACACCACCATATCACACATGTATACATCACCCTATCACACATGTATACACCACCCTATCACACATGTATACACCACCCTATCACACATGTATACACCACCTTATCACACATGTATACACCACCCTATCACACATGCATACACCAAACTATCACACATGTATACATCACCCTATCACACATGTATACACCACCCTATCACACATGCATACACCACACTATCACACATGTATACACCATCCTATCACACATGCATACACCACCATATCACACATGTATACATCACCCTATCACACATGTATACACCACCCTATCACACATGTATACACCACCTTATCACACATGTATACACCACCCTATCACACATGTATACACCACACTATCACACATGCATACACCACACTATCACACATGCATACACCACACTATCACACATGCATACACCACACTATCACACATGCATACACCACACTATCACACATGTATACATGACCGCTCACTCTTCATTTCCTGGTTTATTACAGGCACTTCAATAAAAAAAAAGGGGCGAGGTTAAACTAGTTTTATGGGGTTAATTTTAGACATTTTTTAGTTTACTTTGTTGTGTTTTGCAGATCATTGACTGTATTTTGACTTATTCTGTAATTCTCATGGGAAGTTCCGACTGTTTAACTGGCTTCATACAAATGCGTAAACTCAACATTAATGAAAAGAAGGCAATACAATGGAAAACAAACGATGACGTGAGAACAGTCTAAAATCAAAATGGAAAATCGTTGTGTAACAGTCAAAATCGATATATTAACACAGATATGTATCGGGTTCATATGGTACCATAGACCCAATGAACCTGCCGTAGCATACAAGATCGTGCACATTTGGCATTCCTGAGTGTTTCGGCACTGAAATAGTTCATTAGGCATCGTGATATGTTTTTGAAATTTACAATTCCTAAATAATGTTATTATTAATAAAACTAAGGTTCTCCTTCATTAGGTATAGATAAGCTTTGCCGATTTTACTATCCTATTTGGTTTACATGCCCACAAAGACTTATAAATTAGTTTTCTTTCCAATCTATTAGTATGTGATGAACGTTATTTCATTACGTTTTTATTAGTGAAATAATGCGGTCGTGCACGTACATTTCAATGTGTGCGACATTGTATTGTATTTGAAGCGTTGCCGACGTAAATCGTCGGTTTTACTGTCTCAAATTGAGTTTACCTGGCGACGCATAGCGGAGCCAAGTAAACGAATGTTTGCGACATTAAAACGATACGGTTATTCCAATTCTAGTGACTATTCTCCCAACAGCATTTTTTTGCAATGATCAAAATTTCTATGCGCCTTTTTTACCTAGTATATCCCTCAAAATAGTTCCGTAGTTACAATGATCTATTATGTCATCATAACCGAAAATATCAACTCTAAAATGTATTTACAATTTTAATAGCAAATTTAATGTACGCGTAGGAATATGACACACAGTTTCCATCAACGTAAAACGTAAAATTTACCAGAATGCGTAAATGCAATTGACCAATAAAATTACTTGTTGCATAGCCAATTGCATTTATCTTTGTGTTTTTTTCTCCTCATATTTTTATGAATCTGATTATCATTTTATATTTTCTTTTTCAGCAAAACAGAAAGCTGTATTGTACATAACCACATATTCACTATATTTTTGGAGTACGTTTTTTTTACGCCTGTATTATTCCAAAGCTGAATGTGTTTCGTGATGACATTGTAAATATTAATATTTCCAAACTCTTGTATGTATTTATTCAGTCTTCTCGTCATATATTTAATAAAGAACTTAATATATACATCTTAATGATTGATTTTTGTCTACCGTCACGGGAGCAGTATATATATACATGGAACATGTGTACAACAATGAATTGTATATGGTGTAAATATTTAGCGTTGAAAGATACCACAGGGGTAATCAAAAGTCGTAAATCTAAAAGGTACAGACAATACAAAGACCAATAGATACTAAAGGGGTAATCAAAAGTCGTAAATCTAAAAGGTACAGACAATACAAAGACCAATAGATACTAAAGGTGTAATCAAAAGTCGTAAATCTAAAAGGTACAGACAATACAAAGACCAATAGATACCAAAGGGGTAATCAAAAGTCGCAAACTAAAAGGTACAGACAATACAAAGACCAATAGATACTAAAGGGGTAATCAAAAGTCGTAAATCTAAAAGGTACAGACAATACAAAGACCAATAGATACTAAAGGTGTAATCAAAAGTCCTAAATCTAAAAGGTACAGACAATACAAAGACCAATAGATACCAAAGGGGTAATCAAAAGTCGCAAACTAAAAGGTACAGACAATACAAAGACCAATAGATACCAAAGGGGTAATCAAAAGTCGTAAATCTAAAAGGTACAGACAATACAAAGACCAATAGATACCAAAGGGGTAATCAAAAGTCGTAAATCTAAAAGGTACAGACAATACAAAGACCAATAGATACCAAAGGTGTAATCAAAAGTCCTAAATCTAAAAGGTACAGACAATACAAAGACCAATAGATACCAAAGAGGTAATCAAAAGTCGCAATCTAAAAGGTACAGACAATACAAAGACCAATAGATACCAAAGGGGTAATCAAAAGTCGTAAATCTAAAAGGTACAGACAATACAAAGACCAATAGATACCAAAGGTGTAATCAAAAGTCCTAAATCTAAAAGGTACAGACAATACAAAGACCAATAGATACCAAAGGTGTAATCAAAAGTCGTAAATCTAAAAAGTACAGACAATACAAAGACCAAAAGATACCACAGGGGTAATCAAAAGTCGTAAATCTAAAAGGTACAGACAATACAAAGACCAATAGATACCAAAGGGGTAATCAAAAGCCGTAAATCTAAAAGGTACGGACAATACAAAGACCAATAGATACCAAAGGTGTAATCAAAAGCCGTAAATCTAAAAGGTACAGACAATACAAAGACCAATAGATACCAAAGGTGTAATCAAAAGCCGTAAATCTAAAAGGTACGGACAATACAAAGACCAATGGATACCAAAGGGGTAATCAAAAGTCGTAAATCTAAAAGGTACAGACAATACAAAGACCAATAGATACCAAAGGTGTAATCAAAAGCCGTAAATCTAAAAGGTACGGACAATACAAAGACCAATGGATACCAAAGGGGTAATCAAAAGTCGTAAATCTAAAAGGTACGGACAATACAAAGACCAATGGATACCAAAGAGGTAATCAAAAGTCTTAAATCTAACAGGTACAGACAATACAAAGACCAATAGATACCAAAGGGGTAATCAAAAGTCGCAAATCTAAAAGGTACAGACAATACAAAGACCAATAGATACCAAAGGGGTAATCAAAAGTCGTAAATCTAAAAGGTACGGACAATACAAAGACCAATGGATACCAAAGAGGTAATCAAAAGTCTTAAATCTAACAGGTACAGACAATACAAAGACCAATGGATACCAAAGAGGTAATCAAAAGTCTTAAATCTAACAGGTACAGACAATACAAAGACCAATAGATACCAAAGGGGTAACCAAAAGTCGTAAATCTAACAGGTACAGACAATACAAAGACCAATAGATACCAAAGGGGTAATCAAAAGTCGTAAATCTAAAAGGTACAGACAATACAAAGACCAATAGATACCAAAGGTGTAATCAAAAGTCGTAAATCTAAAAGGTACAGACAATACAAAGACCAATAGATACCAAAGGGGTAATCAAAAGTCGCAATCTAAAAGGTACAGACAATACAAAGACCAATAGATACCAAAGAGGTAATCAAAAGTCGCAATCTAAAAGGTACAGACAATACAAAGACCAATAGATACCAAAGGGGTAATCAAAAGTCCTAAATCTAAAAGGTACGGACAATACAAAGACCAATAGATACCAAAGGTGTAATCAAAAGTCCTAAATCTAAAAGGTACAGACAATACAAAGACCAATAGATACCAAAGGTGTAATCAAAAGTCGTAAATCTAAAAGGTACAGACAATACAAAGACCAATAGATACCAAAGGTGTAATCAAAAGTCGCAAATCTAAAAGGTACAGACAATACAAAGACCAATAGATACCAAAGGGGTAATCAAAAGTCGTAAATCTAAAAGGTACGGACAATACAAAGACCAATGGATACCAAAGAGGTAATCAAAAGTCTTAAATCTAACAGGTACAGACAATACAAAGACCAATAGACACCAAAGGGGTAACCAAAAGTCGTAAATATAACAGGTACAGACAATACAAAGACCAATAGATACCAAAGGGGTAATCAAAAGTCGTAAATCTAAAAGGTACAGACAATACAAAGACCAATAGATACCAAAGGTGTAATCAAAAGTCGTAAATCTAAAAGGTACAGACAATACAAAGACCAATAGATACCAAAGGTGTAATCAAAAGTCGTAAATCTAAAAGGTACAGACAATACAAAGACCAAAAGATACCAAAGGGGTAATCAAAAGTCGTAAATCTAAAAGGTACAGACAATACAAAGACCAATAGATACCAAAGGGGTAATCAAAAGTCGTAAATCTAAAAGGTACAGACAATACAAAGACCAATAGATACCAAAGGTGTAATCAAAAGTCGTAAATCTAAAAGGTACAGACAATACAAAGACCAATAGATACCAAAGGGGTAATCAAAAGTCGTAAATCTAAAAGGTACAGACAATACAAAGACCAAAAGATACCAAAGGGGTAATCAAAAGTCGTAAATCTAAAAGGTACAGACAATACAAAGACCAATAGATACCAAAGGGGTAATCAAAGGTCGTAAATCTAAAAGGTACAGACAATACAAAGACCAATAGATACCAAAGGGGTAATCAAAAGTCGTAAATCTAAAAGGTACAGACAATACAAAGACCAAAAGATACCAAAGGGGTAATCAAAAGTCGTAAATCTAAAAGGTACAGACAATACAAAGACCAATAGATACCAAAAGGGTAATCAAAAGTTGCAATCTAAAAGGTACAGACAATACAAAGACCAATAGATACCAAAGGGGTAATCAAAAGTCGTAAATCTAAAAGGTACGGACAATACAAAGACCAATGGATACCAAAGAGGTAATCAAAAGTCTTAAATCTAACAGGTACAGACAATACAAAGACCAATAGACACCAAAGGGGTAACCAAAAGTCGTAAATATAACAGGTACAGACAATACAAAGACCAATAGATACCAAAGGGGTAATCAAAAGTCGTAAATCTAAAAGGTACAGACAATACAAAGACCAAAAGATACCAAAGGGGTAATCAAAAGTCGTAAATCTAAAAGGTACAGACAATACAAAGACCAATAGATACCAAAGGGGTAATCAAAGGTCGTAAATCTAAAAGGTACAGACAATACAAAGACCAATAGATACCAAAGGTGTAATCAAAAGTCGTAAATCTAAAAGGTACGGACAATACAAAGACCAATGGATACCAAAGAGGTAATCAAAAGTCTTAAATCTAACAGGTACAGACAATACAAAGACCAATAGACACCAAAGGGGTAACCAAAAGTCGTAAATATAACAGGTACAGACAATACAAAGACCAATAGATACCAAAGGTGTAATCAAAAGTCGTAAATCTAAAAGGTACAGACAATACAAAGACCAATAGATACCAAAGGTGTAATCAAAAGTCGTAAATCTAAAAGGTACAGACAATACAAAGACCAATAGATACCAAAGGGGTAATCAAAAGTCGTAAATCTAAAAGGTACAGACAATACAAAGACCAATAGATACCAAAGGTGTAATCAAAAGTCGTAAATCTAAAAGGTACAGACAATACAAAGACCAATAGATACCAAAGGTGTAATCAAAAGTCGTAAATCTAAAAGGTACAGACAATACAAAGACCAATAGATACCAAAGGGGTAATCAAAAGTCGTAAATCTAAAAGGTACAGACAATACAAAGACCAATGGATACCAAAGGTGTAATCAAAAGTCGTAAATCTAAAAGGTACAGACAATACAAAGACCAATAGATACCAAAGGTGTAATCAAAAGTCGTAAATCTAAAAGGTACAGACAATACAAAGACCAATAGATACCAAAGGTGTAATCAAAAGTCGTAAATCTAAAAAGTACAGACAATACAAAGACCAAAAGATACCACAGGGGTAATCAAAAGTCGTAAATCTAAAAGGTACAGACAATACAAAGACCAATAGATACCAAAGGGGTAATCAAAAGCCGTAAATCTAAAAGGTACGGACAATACAAAGACCAATAGATACCAAAGGTGTAATCAAAAGCCGTAAATCTAAAAGGTACAGACAATACAAAGACCAATAGATACCAAAGGTGTAATCAAAAGCCGTAAATCTAAAAGGTACGGACAATACAAAGACCAATGGATACCAAAGGGGTAATCAAAAGTCGTAAATCTAAAAGGTACAGACAATACAAAGACCAATAGATACCAAAGGTGTAATCAAAAGCCGTAAATCTAAAAGGTACGGACAATACAAAGACCAATGGATACCAAAGGGGTAGTCAAAAGTCGTAAATCTAAAAGGTACGGACAATACAAAGACCAATGGATACCAAAGAGGTAATCAAAAGTCTTAAATCTAACAGGTACAGACAATACAAAGACCAATAGATACCAAAGGGGTAATCAAAAGTCGCAAATCTAAAAGGTACAGACAATACAAAGACCAATAGATACCAAAGGGGTAATCAAAAGTCGTAAATCTAAAAGGTACGGACAATACAAAGACCAATGGATACCAAAGAGGTAATCAAAAGTCTTAAATCTAACAGGTACAGACAATACAAAGACCAATGGATACCAAAGAGGTAATCAAAAGTCTTAAATCTAACAGGTACAGACAATACAAAGACCAATAGATACCAAAGGGGTAACCAAAAGTCGTAAATCTAACAGGTACAGACAATACAAAGACCAATAGATACCAAAGGGGTAATCAAAAGTCGTAAATCTAAAAGGTACAGACAATACAAAGACCAATAGATACCAAAGGTGTAATCAAAAGTCGTAAATCTAAAAGGTACAGACAATACAAAGACCAATAGATACCAAAGGGGTAATCAAAAGTCGCAATCTAAAAGGTACAGACAATACAAAGACCAATAGATACCAAAGAGGTAATCAAAAGTCGCAATCTAAAAGGTACAGACAATACAAAGACCAATAGATACCAAAGGGGTAATCAAAAGTCCTAAATCTAAAAGGTACGGACAATACAAAGACCAATAGATACCAAAGGTGTAATCAAAAGTCCTAAATCTAAAAGGTACAGACAATACAAAGACCAATAGATACCAAAGGTGTAATCAAAAGTCGTAAATCTAAAAGGTACAGACAATACAAAGACCAATAGATACCAAAGGTGTAATCAAAAGTCGCAAATCTAAAAGGTACAGACAATACAAAGACCAATAGATACCAAAGGAGTAATCAAAAGTCGTAAATCTAAAAGGTACGGACAATACAAAGACCAATGGATACCAAAGAGGTAATCAAAAGTCTTAAATCTAACAGGTACAGACAATACAAAGACCAATAGACACCAAAGGGGTAACCAAAAGTCGTAAATATAACAGGTACAGACAATACAAAGACCAATAGATACCAAAGGGGTAATC
This sequence comes from Bathymodiolus septemdierum, assembly GCA_963383655.1. NCBI lineage: Eukaryota > Metazoa > Mollusca > Bivalvia > Mytilida > Modiolidae > Bathymodiolus > Bathymodiolus septemdierum. The sequence goes on along the minus strand of OY726519.1, from coordinate 128,874,537 downwards.
AAAAGTCGTAAATCTAAAAGGTACAGACAATACAAAGACCAATAGATACCAAAGGTGTAATCAAAAGTCGTAAATCTAAAAGGTACAGACAATACAAAGACCAATAGATACCAAAGGTGTAATCAAAAGTCGTAAATCTAAAAGGTACAGACAATACAAAGACCAAAAGATACCAAAGGGGTAATCAAAAGTCGTAAATCTAAAAGGTACAGACAATACAAAGACCAATAGATACCAAAGGGGTAATCAAAAGTCGTAAATCTAAAAGGTACAGACAATACAAAGACCAATAGATACCAAAGGTGTAATCAAAAGTCGTAAATCTAAAAGGTACAGACAATACAAAGACCAATAGATACCAAAGGTGTAATCAAAAGTCGTAAATCTAAAAGGTACAGACAATACAAAGACCAAAAGATACCAAAGGGGTAATCAAAAGTCGTAAATCTAAAAGGTACAGACAATACAAAGACCAATAGATACCAAAGGGGTAATCAAAGGTCGTAAATCTAAAAGGTACAGACAATACAAAGACCAATAGATACCAAAGGGGTAATCAAAAGTCGTAAATCTAAAAGGTACAGACAATACAAAGACCAAAAGATACCAAAGGGGTAATCAAAAGTCGTAAATCTAAAAGGTACAGACAATACAAAGACCAATAGATACCAAAAGGGTAATCAAAAGTTGCAATCTAAAAGGTACAGACAATACAAAGACCAATAGATACCAAAGGGGTAATCAAAAGTCGTAAATCTAAAAGGTACGGACAATACAAAGACCAATGGATACCAAAGAGGTAATCAAAAGTCTTAAATCTAACAGGTACAGACAATACAAAGACCAATAGACACCAAAGGGGTAACCAAAAGTCGTAAATATAACAGGTACAGACAATACAAAGACCAATAGATACCAAAGGGGTAATCAAAAGTCGTAAATCTAAAAGGTACAGACAATACAAAGACCAAAAGATACCAAAGGGGTAATCAAAAGTCGTAAATCTAAAAGGTACAGACAATACAAAGACCAATAGATACCAAAGGGGTAATCAAAGGTCGTAAATCTAAAAGGTACAGACAATACAAAGACCAATAGATACCAAAGGTGTAATCAAAAGTCGTAAATCTAAAAGGTACGGACAATACAAAGACCAATGGATACCAAAGAGGTAATCAAAAGTCTTAAATCTAACAGGTACAGACAATACAAAGACCAATAGACACCAAAGGGGTAACCAAAAGTCGTAAATATAACAGGTACAGACAATACAAAGACCAATAGATACCAAAGGTGTAATCAAAAGTCGTAAATCTAAAAGGTACAGACAATACAAAGACCAATAGATACCAAAGGTGTAATCAAAAGTCGTAAATCTAAAAGGTACAGACAATACAAAGACCAAAAGATACCAAAGGGGTAATCAAAAGTCGTAAATCTAAAAGGTACAGACAATACAAAGACCAATAGATACCAAAGGGGTAATCAAAAGTCGTAAATCTAAAAGGTACAGACAATACAAAGACCAATAGATACCAAAGGTGTAATCAAAAGTCGTAAATCTAAAAGGTACAGACAATACAAAGACCAATAGATACCAAAGGGGTAATCAAAAGTCGTAAATCTAAAAGGTACAGACAATACAAAGACCAATGGATACCAAAGGTGTAATCAAAAGTCGTAAATCTAAAAGGTACAGACAATACAAAGACCAATAGATACCAAAGGTGTAATCAAAAGTCGTAAATCTAAAAGGTACAGACAATACAAAGACCAATAGATACCAAAGGTGTAATCAAAAGTCGTAAATCTAAAAGGTACAGACAATACAAAGACCAATAGATACCAAAGGGGTAATCAAAAGTCGTAAATCTAAAAGGTACAGACAATACAAAGACCAAAAGATACCAAAGGGGTAATCAAAAGTCGTAAATCTAAAAGGTACAGACAATACAAAGACCAATAGATACCAAAGGGGTAATCAAAAGTCGTAAATCTAAAAGGTACAGACAATACAAAGACCAATGGATACCAAAGGTGTAATCAAAAGTCGTAAATCTAAAAGGTACAGACAATACAAAGACCAAAAGATACCAAAGGGGTAATCAAAAGTCGTAAATCTAAAAGGTACAGACAATACAAAGACCAATAGATACCAAAGAGGTAATCAAAAGTCGTAAATCTAAAAGGTACAGACAATACAAAGACCAATAGATACCAAAGGGGTAATCAAAAGTCGTAAATCTAAAAGGTACAGACAATACAAAGACCAAAAGATACCAAAGGGGTAATCAAAAGTCGTAAATCTAAAAGGTACAGACAATACAAAGACCAATAGATACCAAAGGGGTAATCAAAGGTCGTAAATCTAAAAGGTACAGACAATACAAAGACCAATAGATACCAAAGGTGTAATCAAAAGTCGTAAATCTAAAAGGTACAGACAATACAAAGACCAATAGATACCAAAGGTGTAATCAAAAGTCGTAAATCTAAAAGGTACAGACAATACAAAGACCAATAGATACCAAAGGGGTAATCAAAAGTCGTAAATCTAAAAGGTACAGACAATACAAAGACCAAAAGATACCAAAGGGGTAATCAAAAGTCGTAAATCTAAAAGGTACAGACAATACAAAGACCAATAGATACCAAAGGGGTAATCAAAAGTCGTAAATCTAAAAGGTACAGACAATACAAAGACCAATGGATACCAAAGGTGTAATCAAAAGTCGTAAATCTAAAAGGTACAGACAATACAAAGACCAAAAGATACCAAAGGGGTAATCAAAAGTCGTAAATCTAAAAGGTACAGACAATACAAAGACCAATAGATACCAAAGAGGTAATCAAAAGTCGTAAATCTAAAAGGTACAGACAATACAAAGACCAATAGATACCAAAGGGGTAATCAAAAGTCGTAAATCTAAAAGGTACAGACAATACAAAGACCAAAAGATACCAAAGGGGTAATCAAAAGTCGTAAATCTAAAAGGTACAGACAATACAAAGACCAATAGATACCAAAGGGGTAATCAAAGGTCGTAAATCTAAAAGGTACAGACAATACAAAGACCAATAGATACCAAAGGGGTAATCAAAAGTCGTAAATCTAAAAGGTACAGACAATACAAAGACCAAAAGATACCAAAGGGGTAATCAAAAGTCGTAAATCTAAAAGGTACAGACAATACAAAGACCAATAGATACCAAAAGGGTAATCAAAAGTCGTAAATCTAAAAGGTACAGACAATACAAAGACCAATAGATACCAAAGGTGTAATCAAAAGTCGTAAATCTAAGAGATACAGACAATACAAAGACCAATAGATATCAAAGGTGTAATCAAAAGCCGTAAATCTAAAAGGTACACAAAATACAAAGACCAATAGATACCAAAAGGGGTAATCAAAAGTCGTAAGTCTAAAAGGTACAGACAATACAAAGACCAATAGATACCAAAAGGGTAATCAAAAGTCGCAATCTAAAAGGTACGGACATTACAAAGACCAATAGATACCAAAAGGGGTAATCAAAAGTCGTAAATCTAAAAGGTACAGACAATACAAAGACCAATAGATTCCAAAGGGGTAATCAAAAGTCGTAAATCTAAAAGGTACAGACAATACAAAGACCAATAGATTCCAAAGGGTAATCAAAAGCCGTAAATCTAAAAGGTACACAAAATACAAAGACCAATAGATACCAAAAGGGGTAATCAAAAGTCGTAAATCTAAAAGGTACAGACAATACAAAGACCAATAGATTCCAAAGGGGTAATCAAAAGTCGTAAATCTAAAAGGTACAGACAATACAAAGACCAATAGATACCAAAGGGGTAATCAAAAGTCGTAAATCTAAAAGGTACAGACAATACAAAGACCAATAGATACCAAAGAGGTAATCAAAAGTGGTAAATCTAAAAGGTACAGACAATACAAAGGCAAAAATAAAAAGAACAAACGGACAAAGAATGATCTACAAATCATTGCACAGTAAACTAAAGATCGAGGAGCATGAACGCCACTAAAACTGATGGTGAATCCAGGTGCTCCCGAAGGGAGAGTAGTTCCTGTTTCACATGTGGCAAAGTGTTATTCATTATAAGTTGTCTTCACTACTACAAAGAAGGTTGGATTGTACATGCCAGAGGCATTCATTCTTGTACTCTTCTGTCAGTAATTGATTTCTCCCATAGAACTAACCACTGACGTCACACATCAGAGAAATTATTAGGTCTGATTTCTATACCACAAGATGTTACTAAAAGAAGAAAACAAATAGGTAACTTCGTCCGTGTTTATATTACCAAATCTCGCCATGTTGACTACATGTACAGCCCCTCTTTTATTTAAATTCCTTATTATCTTATTCTGCCTGTTACCATATATCAGCTTGGTCCAGGCTTCCAAGTGATTGAAATACAATATTGAAATAACATAAAAAAATAAAATTTCATTTGAAATTAACATTATTTTAAATATCCCAATGAAATAGATTTTGTAACATATTTTTTTACAATACAACCAAAACGCTCTCCACAGAAAACTAAAGATCGAGCAGCACAAACCCCACTAAAACCGGGGATAAACTCAGGTGCTCGGGTAGGGTAGGCAGTTCCTGTTCCACATGTGGCACCCGTCCTGTTACTCCGATGATAAAAACATGAATGAGGAAAGAATATGTTGACACTATATCACAGATAAGTCATGAATGAGGAAAGAATATGTTGACACTATATCACAAATAAGTCATGAATGAGGAAAGAATATGTTGACACTATATCACATTCAATTTCAAATTCAAAATTATTTTGATGGAAATAGCACATTAATATATATGATAGGCGTGATCCTAGTTCATGTACATATAATAATAATGTACACAATTATAAGAATGAAGTGACATATAATAATACAAAATGTAGAATATATGATATGGTTTCATACTATAATTATATAATAGTTACTGATATGGAGGGCAATATTATGATATACAGACTGCACAAGGTACCTACCTGTGGAAATGCTCCTAGAAATGGATGTTAATTGACTGTTTATAACAAAACCTGACAGTTTAATCTTATTCTGTTGTGTTTGATGACTGGAATATGCCTGTCTACATTCATCTTCATGCTGAATTCCTCACTTGACGGCCTCTTTCTTGAAAGGGGGAGGTTTGGCACTCTAAAATCTTATTCAATCCACCATTCCTTTAGAAATGCCTGTACCAAGTCAGGGTCATTACGGTTTTCACAGTTTTCCGGTTGTTGACTGATTTTGTCTGTTTATATACTTATGAGTTTTGACTTTCCCTTTGTTAGATTGTTCGGAGTTCGGTAATTTTGTTATTACCCTTATTGGACAAGTCGTAAGAAACATACCCACCTATTCTTTTGACAAGGTTATCTGAATTAGTTGTATCTCTACGTGAGAGTACATCATGTGCTTTTGTACCAGTTACTCTACCCATTCTGTGTTGATACCATAAATTACTGATGGCCTGGTTTCTGGTGATTGCTTCAAGGTTATCAGCTTGAAATATGTTGCTGCACTTTTCTGTGATATCAAAGGTGTCAGGATCTTGAAAGCTTGTAAGCAGTACAGAGTACTTCTCTACTCTGTTGTTTACTACTGACATCTTCAAAGGTTGGAGTTGTAACAGTCATGAAGAAGGCAACATTCGGTAAAAGCATGTACAATTCTTCCAAGACACTAGCTGGTAGTAATGTTCCTGAACCATTGGCTTGAACAGATACGACCTCAGCTTTCCTTTTACCGTTTATCTTGTCAAAAATGTCTGTAATAGTTGCTGGTAAAACCTATCAAAAAAAGGAAATATTGATCTCTATTTTGTAATCAAACGTACAATAGTATTAAACAAAAACTATCAAAAACAAGCCAACCAAGTAAACAGTTATCTGATCTAAGTCGGAAAACTTTGTTGCACACACAATATTCTGTATATCAGTCATATTCAACACACTGCTTTTTGGTCATGATAAACATGAAATTCTAATATTAATTTAGTGGTTCGTCTTTGCTATGCAGTTTATACTTCATTCATATTGTATTATGTCTTTTCGAAACGTGATGTTCCATTGACTGGTTGAGTGAGGCCCATCTTGAATGTTATTTCTACCTTGCGCTTACACAGTAGTGCTCCAACATGACTGCAAACTTCACCTAACCTGCAATATCTATAAATATATAAGTAACTTTGCTTCTATAGTTCAACATGAACTTCAGTACAACTCCCAATAATTTAAATATATTCTTTGCATTGTGCAGGTCAATTATATATGTAAACTTGAAATAAGTAAAACACACAATTTAAAAAACGTATGGCATAGATATAAAAATATATAATAAAGTTGTCTAATCAAGTTTTCACTGCATCGGTGGTGTTATGTTTGTATGTTCGTCTCAAGTGCGGTAGATCGTGTGCTTGGATCAAACCAAATAGCATAAAATTAGTATGTGTTGCTTCTCCAGTAATTATAAAGGAGTAAGATCAAAGACTGGTTGGCTCAGAATCAGGATAATGTTTCTGAGTGGAGCAAAAGTAGTAAATCAGCACGGACAAAGTCATATTTCGGGTGGAGCGAAGAGTGGAGCTACCGGAAGTGACATCACCGGAAGCGACCATGACCGGAAATGACGTCACCTGAAGTCACGTGACCGGAAGTGACGTCACGGAAGTGATCACATGCGCATGTGCAACCGGTTCCCGCGCTTTTTTCTTATTATAGTAGTAGTACAAAATGTATCATTGCGCATGACCGACATGGCTACCGGAAGTGACGTGATCGAAGGTCACGTGACAGTGACGTCAGTAACGGAAGTTATCGCGTGCGCATGCGCAACCGGTTCCCGCGCTTTTTTCTTATTTAAGTAGTAGTACAAAATGCATCATTACGCATGACAGACATGGCTACCGGAAGTGACGTGACCAAAAGTCACGTAACTCCGAAGGGGTTCCCTTGTAAGGATGAGCGCATTACCAACCGAAAGTTGCGCAATATCCGCCCTAATGGGGCCTTTTGATCGGAAATGATGCTATGATACGTCACCCGTAGGGCTTCCCTTGAAACTGGAAGTCACGCGACCGGAAGTGCCCTTGAGGTGCTCCCTAGGACGTCCGCGTCGTATAATCTTACGCTTTTCTGCCACTTTCACTGGTTATCTGTTCCTTTCCCGCCATTTTATTTTCATGGGAAGCACCTTCAATAATTACATTTCTTACAAAAGTTTGTTGTTTTTGGATAGGTTCGAGGTGTTGTGTAGTACTCTAAGTAGTCTATCACGTCCGCGTTCTCACTGTGGTATTTCTACTAAATATCCTAAGAGTCAAATGAATGAAATGGTACATTTGATCCTCTAAGTCACCCAATAGAAGGTCTATCGGTTTCCCAAAATCTCAGATCCACTCTGTTTGCAAACTCGGTTCCGTCAGTTCTGCATAACGACTACCTCCTGAACTGAAGTGTAAAAGTTATAAGAATCTTCTTTCCGATCAGACAGCACAAAAGAAGAACTTGATGAATGAATTGAAATTATATTACTATTCAACTTGGCTTTCTTCCATATTTTCCATATCTTTTCACTATTCAACTTACTTTTCTTCCATATTTTCCATATTTTTTCACTATTCAACTCACGTTTCTTCCATATTTTCCATATCTTTTCACTATTCAACTTACCTTTCTTCCATATTTTCCATATCATTTTACTATTCAACTTACTTTTCTTCCGTATTTTTAATATCTTTTCATTATTCAACTTACTTTTCTTCCATATTTTCCATATCATTTCACTATTCAACTTGCCTTTCTGCCATATTTTCCATATCTTTACACTATTCAACTTACTTTTCTTCTGTATTTTCCATATCTTTTCACTATTCAACTTACTTTTCTTCTGTATTTTCCATATCATTTCACAATTTAACCTACTTTTCTTCCATATTTTTCATATATTTCCACTATTCAACTTGCCTTTCTTCCATATTGTCCATATCTTTTCACTTTTCTTCCATATTTGTAATATCTTTTTACATTTCAACTTACTTTTCTTCCATATTTTACATATCATTTCACTATTCAACTTACTTTTCTTTCATATTTTTAATATCTTTTCACTATTCAACTTGACTTTCTTCCATATTTTCCATATCCTTTCACTATTCAACTTGCCTTTCTTCCATGTTGTCCATATCTTATCACTATTCAACTTGCCTTTCTTCCATATTTTCCATATCTTTTTACTATTCAACTTACTTTTCTTACATATTTTCCATATCATGTCACAATTTTTCTTCCATATTTTCCCTATCTTTTCACTATTCAGCTTACTTTTCTTCTGTATTTTCCAAATCTTTTCACTATTCAACTTACTTTTCTTCCGTAATTTCCATATTTTTTCACTATTCAACTTACTTTTCTTCTGTATTTTCCTTTATCTTTTCACTATTCATCTTGGGTTTCTTCCATATTTTTCATATCTTTTCACTATTCAACTTGCCTTTCTTCCATATTTTCGATATCATTTCACATTTCAACTTACCTTTCTTCCATATTTTCCATATCTTTTCACTATTCAACTTACTTTTCTTCAATATTTTTCATATCATTTCACTATTCAACTTGCCTTTCTTCCATATTTTCCATATCTTTTTACTATTCAACTTACTTTTCCTCCATATTTTCCATCTTTTCACTATTCAACTCACGTTTCTTCCATATTTTCCATATCTTTTCACTATTCAAGTAACCTTTCTTCCATATTTTTCATATCTTTTCACTATTCAACTTGCCTTTCTTTCATATTGTCTATATCTTTTCACGTTTCTTCCATATTTTTAATATCTTTTCACATTTCAACTTACTTTTCTTCCATATTTTTCATATCATTGCACTATTCAACTTACTTTTCTTTCGTATTTTTAATATCTTTTCATTATTCAACTTACATTTCTTCCATATTTTCCATACCATTTCACTATTCAACTTACTTTTCTTCCGTATTTTTAATATCTTTTCACTATTCAACTTGACTTTCTTCCATATTTTCTATATCCTTTCACTATTCAACTTGCCTTTCTTCCATATTTTCCATATCTTTTCACTATTCAACTTACTTTTCTTCCATATTTTCCTTATCATTTCACAATTTTTCTTCCATATTTTCCCTATCGTTTCACTATTCAGCTTACTTTTCTTGTGTATTTTCCACATCTTTTCACTATTCAACTTACTTTTCTTCTGTAATTTCCATATCTTTTCACTATTCAACTTGGGTTTCTTCCATATTTTTCATATCCTTTCACTATTCAACTTGCTTTTCTTCCATATTGTCCATATCTTATCACTATTCGACTGGCCTTTCTTCCATATTTTCCATATCATTTCACATTTCAACTTATTTTTCTTCCATATTTTCCATATCATTTCACAATTTTCTTCTGTATTTTCTTAATCTTTTCACTATTCAACTTACGTTTCTATCATAATTTCCATATCTTTTCACTAATGACTATTCAACTTACCTTTCTTCCATATTGTCCATATTTTATCACTATTCGACTTGCCTTTCTTCCATATTTTCGATATCATTTCACATTTCAACTTACTTTTCTTCCATATTTTCTATATCATTTCACAATTCAACCTACTTTTCTTCCGCATTTTCCATATCTTTTCACTATTCAACTTGGCTTTCTTCCATGTTTTCCATATATTTTCACAATTCAACTTGCCTTTCTTCCATATTTTCCATATCTTATCACTATTCAACTTGCCTTTCTTCCATATTTTCCATATCATTTCACTATTCAACTTGTATACATGAAAACAAAGTAATAAAGGGCGAAGCCCTTTTAACTATAGGCTATGCGAATTTTAGTCACGTGACTATTGTATTCATAGCCAAATATCTTTTCACCGGAAGTGTAAAAATATTGAACAAAATAGTATTTAAAATCGCAATAAAATTTATTTCAGTGAGAAATCCTGAAATCTCTTATTGTTTATATTCCACGGTGTATATCCATAACGGAACCTTCGGGATGAACATCGAAGGTTACGCGATTCTTGGGGAACAAGTAACGGTCCTTTGTGATGAAAAGGATGTCAGCAAGTGGGAAAGCCACATAATAATGGATAGCTGCAAGGAAGGAAAGCAAATATATCGTATATTTTGCTCTCACGGAACTCTCTGATGTATGATTCAATCCAAAACCAAAAACCATTCGCATACGTCTGCTGAAAATGCGCTTCGCTCGCTTTCCAACGAGATGACTGTCAATGTAAAGTGAAATTTCGGACATATCTTTTATGAATATTTGCTTTTTTCCACCCTTTAACTCTCAAATTTTGACAATTATTAAAAGAAGAAACCTAAACGCACCAACTCCTAACCCAGTCTTCAGTTAATAATCCATTATAGCCCATTAAATTCGATTTTTGATGGAAAAGGTTCGTAACGGCTCCTTTACGATTTATAAAAAACGTGTTAAAATGTGGCACCGCGACCTTCGCGACTTGGAGGCAACGGACCCTTTACGACAATAATACTAAATACTAAATACTTTATAAGCACAAACTCATTTATAATAAATGGTTAGGACCCATATACAATGTATTATGTACACTGATTATGTAACAGTATGACAAGTTTGTGAAGTATGGTTTTACATCAAATGAAATATATATGACAATATTAAAAAAATTATGCATAATATACATAATGTATTTCACATCAGACTACAGTCATGGAACATAATTATTCGCCACCCTCGATTTTACGCTATATATTTCATATAAAACCATATTTTTCAATTTTTTTTTTATTGTGAAGTTATTTCTAAACGGATTTTGATAATTTTTGCACCAGAAGAAGCAGAAATATTTAAAGATTATTTGTTTATTTTAGTACGATTTTCCGTCAGATTGCCTTTATTTTCTTATGATTTAAAGACAATTTTTTCTTTTCTGACGTCAAATTTGCTATATATTTAACCAAAATAAAATCGGAAAAATCAACATTTGTGTATTTATTAAATCACCAGAAAACATAAACCATGCAGATAAAAATTACTATCAGATAAACAAATAAAATTCAAAGAATTCTGCATGTCTTGAAATAAATTTCATAAAAATCTGCCCTGAGATAGCTTTAAAATATGTTTTTGAAAAAATGTGGTTTTATATGAAATATATAGTAGAAAATCTAGGGTGGCGAATAATTATGTTCCATGACTGTATCTCTATTGTGGAAACAACTTGATATGAATGAAGAGGACATTCTAAGAATTACTGATGAATTACTATTAAGAAGAAGTTTTATTTTGTTTCAGGAAAAGTGGAACAAAACGAAAGTCGAGTATGCTTTGGCTGCATACACCAAAGAAGAAGAAGGCCAGCCACATATCCACATCAAATCTTAAAAAGGATGAAACCCTTCTACCATCATCAACAAAGTTGCTCAGAGCACCGTCAAAAAGAAAACTTAAAAGCCAATTAAAGCAAAAAAGAAAACTGTTTCAAGACTCAGAACAAGAGCAATTAATAGACGAAATGGTGGAATTGATTCCAACAGTGATGAAAAAATTGTAAAAAGAAAAACTTGTGGTAGACTTTTGTCAATTACTAAGACTTATTAGCGAAGAAAAGTTGCCATTACAAAACATAGCTTTACATTTACTTGTTGATGTAGTTAGATGGTATTCTGTTGATAATATCTCAACAATGTTTTACTCAGACAGTTGTATGAAATTTTGGAAAGTTATGTACCGTCTATTTCACGGATAGGTTTTAAGATTTATGTCTGGCATTAAATCTGCAGGCCAAGTAATTAAAGACGTATCATCCAAGGGAAGTTATGATCCTCAGACTACATCAATTAATTTTGCAGTCCCAAACACATGAACTCCATTTGTCAATTTAACACAACGGAGACCAAGATTCCTGGCGAACTTCCGCCTGGAATTATATACCAGGCAATAGAGTTGAAATCCTCATTAGATAATTCATACGTTTTATCCGTTGACGGTAAACAAATCGCTCCTGGATTGACTGAGAAAAACGGAGATCAAGATTTATTTGGACACAAAGATGGTGTAAGTCTGCAAATGTCAAGGGAACGCATTACACAAGAACTATTGGCTGTCGAAACAACAGTCAGTCAGTGATCAAATTTGAGCACAGAGGCCAAAATTGAGAAAATTGAACAAATTGTTAGGATAATATCATTTAGAATAAAAGACTTACGCTTTTTGCTTGTGAATCAGCAGCTTGCTTTAAAAAACATTTATAAAGAAGCTGGCGATGATTGGAGGACTTCTCGTTTTGTATATATGCTATAAGTAGCGTACAATCAATGATATACCAGATCAAGGCAATAGTTAAACGCCTTCTTGAAATCAACAATACGCTGTTAGAAGAAGGGACCAGCATAAACAGTTCAAATGGTACATTCGTAAATGGAAAGAGTGTTGATTGCTACTCTCAAAATAACTGGGTCACACTTAAGGAGCCAGATGATTTACCAGAACAATTCAGTAATAATGACCGATTCATTAAACAAAGAACAGAAAAGTGGTTCAATAAGAGGAAGGAGTTTCTACTCACGGGCAGCAAATTATATGAAGGAATAGGATTAGATAGTCTTAAGAGTTTACAAAAACAATATGATACGGTTGTTAGAAATATACATATAGAAGAACAAATATTGGAGGAAGTAAAACAACGAATGGAACATGGAACAAAATCCGACATTCATGCTACTGCGACATTAACAGCAAAGATCTTGTCGTTTTATTGTCCAGACCTGAAGTATATAGAAGAAGGTGCCAGTATTGTTACAATCGATGAGAAACCTTTCATTCTAGTTTCACTTGACGGTAGTGTCGGCCACGTTGACATACAACAGTGATGAAAAACCTTTCATTCTAGTTTCAGCTAACGGTAGTGTCGGCCACGTTGACATACAACAGAGTGATGAGATACCTTTCATTCTAGTTTCACCTGACGGTAGCGTCGGCCACGTTGACATACAACAGAGTGATGAGAAACCTTTCATTCTAGTTTCACCTGACGGTAGTGTCGGCCACGCTGACATACAACAGAGTGATGAGAAACCTTTCATTCTAGTTTCACCTGACGGTAGTGTCGGCCACGTTGACATACAACAGAGTGATGAGATACCTGTTCCAGTATATGGATGCGAGTTCAAATGTCCTTCTCCTGCCGATTACAAAACACCAGTTCATTATGACATCCCTATAAGGTATGTTCTCACTTTGTAGCTCACCTGGTCCAAAGGGCCATGTTAGCTATTGTCATGACTTGTGCGTCGTCGTCGTAAACGTTTTCTCCTCTAAATCTGCTGGGCCAATTGGAACCAAACTTGGTGAAAATAGTCCTTGTGTGGTCCCCTTTAAAATGTTTAGCCAGCAGGTCTACCTGTCATTTGAGAAGGTCATCACCGTGACACATAGTTTTACAAAAGACCCAATGAGAAATATAAGACAAGTGTAGCATACTGCTAGTAGAGGTCAAAATCATAAACCATTAATATGACAAAACAAGTGTAACTAAAGAAATAACTAAACAAAGTTGACAGTCTTCTCCTATAAACTACTAACTAAAATATTCCTACAATGATTGCTTTCAAAATTGTATTGACTGACGTCGTTATTATACACAGGAGAGCTATACAGGTTCCTGGGAGCCTCTATTTATTGAATATAAGCTACGATACAGAGACACAAAAAAATATTTGTCCAAACTTGTTCTCTTTATACTTATATAAGGAGGCTTGTAGCTGCAAAGCCCTATACCCCCTTCCCTTTTTGGAAAAAAAAAATCATTTTCCTCTTTCATTGTTGTTTTTTCACATTTTTGAAGAAAATTACCGAAAAGAAAGAAAAAATAAAATTTGTATCATTATATCTTTCTTTTGGAGAATTTTCGTCTTGCAAAAAAAAAAAAAACCCAAAAAAAAAACAAATATATAAAAAGGGAAAAAAATGTTTTTTTCAAAAAGGGGGAGGGGTAGGGCTTTGCAGCTACAAGCCCCTGTGATTTCGACAATATATATATATATTATCGATATCCCCTCCTGGATATCAAAGGGTGACAAGTCAGAAAAATGGTATTTTAGTTACATTCTGCATTTTATTTTAATTCTAAATATAAATATTGTAGGCGGAAGTAAAATGTTGTGGAAAAATATTTCCACAAACAAACCCTTAATTAACCTGCATTAACTAAAAAATAAAGAGTGCTTTCTGATAAAGAAGGGGGCAACTTAAATTTCCTATTTTGTACGGTATACTGGGGTTTGCAAATATGAACGTGTAACAAGTTTTGTAAGCTTATGAAACAATTATATTAATTACGGGGCAATTTGTCTCCTTTTCTAGTAAAAAATATAGCCAAATATAGTGTATAATATACTGTTTAGGATATATTAATTTCGGCCAGTTTTCAATCTTTCAGACCGCCACGATATAGCTGAAATACTGCTGAAAGTGGCGTTAAACATAAAGTCTAGATAATAGATCTAAACTAGTCTGGTTAATGTCCACAGAAGATTCTACAATTATAAAGTCTAGATAATAGATCTAAACTAGTCTGGTTAATGTCCACAGAAGATTCTACAATTATAAAGTATAGATAATAGATCTAAACTAGTCTGGTTAATGTCCACAGAAGATTCTACAATTATAAAGTCTAGATAATAGATCTAATCTAGTCTGGTTAATGTCCACAGAAGATTCTACAATTATAAAGTCTAGATAATAGATCCAAACTAGTCTGGTTAATGTCCACAGAAGATTCTACAATTATAAAGTCTAGATAATAGATCTAAACTAGTCTGGTTAATGTCCACAGAAGATTCTACAATTATAAAGTCTAGATAATAGATCTAAACTAGTCTGGTTAATGTCCACAGAAGATTCTACAATTATAAAGTCTAGATAATAGATCCAAACTAGTCTGGTTAATGTTCACAGAAGATTCTACAATTATAAAGTCTAGATAATAGATCTAAACTAGTCTGGTTAATGTCCACAGAAGATTCTACAATTATAAAGTCTAGATAATAGATCCAAACTAGTCTGGTTAATGTCCACAGAAGATTCTACAATTATAAAGTCTAGATAATAGATCCAAACTAGTCTGGTTAATGTCCACAGAAGATTCTACAATTATTAAGTCTAGATAATAGATCTAAGCTAGTCTGGTTAATGTCCACAGAAGATTCTACAATTATAAAGTCTAGATAATAGATCTAAACTAGTCTGGTTAATGTCCACAGAAGATTCTACTATTATAAAGTCTAGATAATAGATCTAAACTAGTCTGGTTAATGTCAACAGAAGATTCTACAATTATAAAGTCTAGATAATAGATCTAAACTAGTCTGGTTAATGTCCACAGAAGATTCTACAATTATAAAGTCTAGATAATAGATCTAAACTAGTCTGGTTAATGTCCACAGAAGATTCTACAATTATAAAGTCTAGATAATAGATCTAAACTAGTCTGGTTAATGTCCACAGAAGATTCTACAATTATAAAGTCTAGATAATAGATCCAAACTAGTCTGGTTAATGTCCACAGAAGATTCTACAATTATAAAGTCTAGATAATAGATCCAAACTAGTCTGGTTAATGTCCACAGAAGATTCTACAATTATAAAGTCTAGATAATAGATCCAAACTAGTCTGGTTAATGTCCACAGAAGATTCTACAATTATAAAGTCTAGATAATAGATCCAAACTAGTCTGGTTAATGTCCACAGAAGATTCTACAATTATTAAGTCTAGATAATAGATCTAAACTAGTCTGGTTAATGTCCACAGAAGATTCTACAATTATAAAGTCTAGATAATAGATCTAAACTAGTCTGGTTAATGTCCACAGAAGATTCTACAATTATAAAGTCTAGATAATAGATCCAAACTAGTCTGGTCAATGTCCACAGAAGATTCTACAATTATAAAGTCTAGATAATAGATCCAAACTAGTCTGGTTAATGTCCACAGAAGATTCTACAATTATAAAGTCTAGATAATAGATCTAAACTAGTCTGGTTAATGTCCACAGAAGATTCTACAATTATAAAGTCTAGATAATAGATCTAAACTAGTCTGGTTAATGTCCACAGAAGATTCTACAATTATAAAGTCTAGATAATAGATCTAAACTAGTCTGGTTAATGTCCACAGAAGATTCTACAATTATAAAGTCTAGATAATAGATCTAAACTAGTCTGGTTAATGTTCACAAAAGATTCTACAATCATAAAGTCTAGATAATAGATCTAAACTAGTCTGGTTAATGTCCACAGAAGATTCTACAATCATAAAGTCTAGATAATAGATCTAAACTAGTCTGGTTAATGTCCACAGAAGATTCTACAATTATAAAGTCTAGATAATAGATCTAAACTAGTCTGGTTAATGTCCACAGAAGATTCTACAATTATAAAGTCTAGATAATAGATCTAAACTAATCTGGTTAATGTCCACAGAAGATTCTACAATTATAAAGTCTAGATAATAGATCTAAACTAGTCTGGTTAATGTCCACAGAAGATTCTACAATTATAAAGTCTAGATAATAGATCTAAACTAGTCTGGTTAATGTCCACAGAAGATTCTACAATTATAAAGTCTAGATAATAGATCTAAACTAGTCTGGTTAATGTCCACAGAAGATTCTACAAGCATAAAGTCTAGATAATAGATCTAAACTAGTCTGTTTAATGTCCACAGAAGATTCTACAATTATAAAGTCTAGATAATAGATCTAAACTAGTCTGGTTAATGTCCACAGAAGATTCTACAATTATAAAGTCTAGATAATAGATCTAAACTAGTCTGGTTAATGTCTACAGAAGATTCTACAATTATAAAGTCTAGATAATAGATCTAAACTAGTCTGGTTAATGTCTACAGAAGATTCTACAATTATAAAGTCTAGAAAATAGATCTAAACTAGTCTGGTTAATGTCCACAGAAGATTCTACAATTATAAAGTCTAGATAATAGATCTAAACTAGTCTGGTTAATGTCCACAGAAGATTCTACAATTATAAAGTCTAGATAATAGATCTAAACTAGTCTGGTTAATGTCTACAGAAGATTCTACAATTATAAAGTCTAGATAATAGATCCAAACTAGTCTGGTTAATGTCCACAGAAGATTCTACAATTATAAAGTCTAGATAATAGATCTAAACTAGTCTGGTTAATGTCCACAGAAGATTCTACAAGTATAAAGTCTAGATAATAGATCTAAACTAGTCTGGTTAATGTCCACAGAAGATTCTACAATTATAAAGTCTAGATAATAGATCTAAACTAGTCTGGTTAATGTCCACAGAAGATTCTACAATTATAAAGTCTAGATAATAGATCTAAACTAGTCTGGTTAATGTCCACAGAAGATTCTACAATTATAAAGTCTAGATAATAGATCTAAACTAGTCTGGTTAATGTCCACAGAAGATTCTACAATTATAAAGTCTAGATAATAGATCTAAACTAGTCTGGTTAATGTCCACAGAAGATTCTACAATTATAAAGTCTAGATAATAGATCCAAACTAGTCTGGTTAATGTCCACAGAAGATTCTACAATTATAAAGTCTAGATAATAGATCTAAACTAGTCTGGTTAATGTCCACAGAAGATTCTACAAGTATAAAGTCTAGATAATAGATCTAAACTAGTCTGGTTAATGTCCACAGAAGATTCTACAATTATAAAGTCTAGATAATAGATCCAAACTAGTCTGGTTAATGTCCACAGAAGATTCTACAATTATAAAGTCTAGATAATAGATCTAAACTAGTCTGGTTAATGTCCACAGAAGATTCTAAAATTATAAAGTCTAGATAATAGATCCAAACTAGTCTGGTTAATGTCCACAGAAGATTCTACAATTATAAAGTCTAGATAATAGATCTAAACTAGTCTGGTTAATGTCCACAGAAGATTCTACAATTATAAAGTCTAGATAATAGATCTAAACTAGTCTGGTTAATGTCCACAGAAGATTCTACAATTATAAAGTCTAGATAATAGATCTAAACTAGTCTGGTTAATGTCCACAGAAGATTCTACAATTATAAAGTCTAGATAATAGATCTAAACTAGTCTGGTTAATGTCCACAGAAGATTCTACAATTATAAAGTCTAGATAATAGATCTAAACTAGTCTGGTTAATGTCCACAGAAGATTCTACAAGCATAAAGTCTAGATAATAGATCTAAACTAGTCTGGTTAATGTCCACAGAAGATTCTACAATTATAAAGTCTAGATAATAGATCTAAACTAGTCTGGTTAATGTCCACAGAAGATTCTACAATTATAAAGTCTAGATAATAGATCTAAACTAGTCTGGTTAATGTTCACAGAAGATTCTACAATTATAAAGTCTAGATAATAGATCTAAACTAGTCTGGTTAATGTCTACAGAAGATTCTACAATTATAAAGTCTAGATAATAGATCCAAACTAGTCTGGTTAATGTCCACAGAAGATTCTACAATTATAAAGTCTAGATAATAGATCTAAACTAGTCTGGTTAATGTCCACAGAAGATTCTACAATTATAAAGTCTAGATAATAGATCTAAACTAGTCTGGTTAATGTCCACAGAAGATTCTACAATTATAAAGTCTAGATAATAGATCTAAACTAGTCTGGTTAATGTCCACAGAAGATTCTACAATTATAAAGTCTAGATAATAGATCTAAACTAGTCTGGTTAATGTCCACAGAAGATTCTACAATTATAAAGTCTAGATAATAGATCTAAACTAGTCTGGTTAATGTCCACAGAAGATTCTACAATTATAAAGTCTAGATAATAGATCTAAACTAGTCTGGTTAATGTCCACAGAAGATTCTACAATTATAAAGTCTAGATAATAGATCTAAACTAGTCTGGTTAATGTCCACAGAAGATTCTACAATTATAAAGTCTAGATAATAGATCCAAACTAGTCTGGTTAATGTCTACAGAAGATTCTACAATTATAAAGTCTAGATAATAGATCTAAACTAGTCTGGTTAATGTCCACAGAAGATTCTACAAGCATAAAGTCTAGATAATAGATCTAAACTAGTCTGGTTAATGTCCACAGAAGATTCTACAATTATAAAGTCTAGATAATAGATCTAAACTAGTCTGGTTAATGTCCACAGAAGATTCTACAATTATAAAGTCTAGATAATAGATCTAAACTAGTCTGGTTAATGTCCACAGAAAATTCTACAATTATAAAGTCTAGATAATAGATCTAAACTAGTCTGGTTAATGTCCACAGAAGATTCTACAATTATAAAGTCTAGATAATAGATCTAAACTAGTCTGGTTAATGTCCACAGAAGATTCTACAATTATAAAGTCTAGATAATAGATCTAAACTAGTCTGGTTAATGTCCACAGAAGATTCTACAATTATAAAGTCTAGATAATAGATCCAAACTAGTCTGGTTAATGTCTACAGAAGATTCTACAATTATAAAGTCTAGATAATAGATCTAAACTAGTCTGGTTAATGTCCACAGAAGATTCTACAATCATAAAGTCTAGATAATAGATCTAAACTAGTATGGTTAATGTCCACAGAAGATTCTACAATTATAAAGTCTAGATAATAGATCCAAACTAGTCTGGTTAATGTCCACAGTAGATTCTACAATTATAAAGTCTAGATAATAGATCTAAGCTAGTCTGGTTAATGTCCACAGAAGATTCTACAAGTATAAAGTCTAGATAATAGATCTAAACTAGTCTGGTTAATGTCCACAGAAGATTCTACAATTATAAAGTCTAGATAATAGATCCAAACTAGTCTGGTTAATGTCCACAGAAGATTCTACAATTATAAAGTCTAGATAATAGATCTAAACTAGTCTGGTTAATGTCCACAGAAGATTCTAAAATTATAAAGTCTAGATAATAGATCTAAACTAGTCTGGTTAATGTCCACAGAAGATTCTACAATTATAAAGTCTAGATAATAGATCTAAACTAGTCTGGTTAATGTCCACAGAAGATTCTACAATTATAAAGTCTAGATACTAGATCTAAACTAGTCTGGTTAATGTCCACAGAAGATTCTACAATTATAAAGTCTAGATAATAGATCCAAACTAGTCTGGTTAATGTCCACAGAAGATTCTACAATTATAAAGTCTAGATAATAGATCTAAACTAGTCTGGTTAATGTCCACAGAAGATTCTAAAATTATAAAGTCTAGATAATAGATCTAAACTAGTCTGGTTAATGTCCACAGAAGATTCTACAATTATAAAGTCTAGATAATAGATCTAAACTAGTCTGGTTAATGTCCACAGAAGATTCTACAATTATAAAGTCTAGATACTAGATCTAAACTAGTCTGGTTAATGTCCACAGAAGATTCTACAATTATAAATCTAGATAATAGATCTAAATTAGTCTGGTTAATGTCCACAGAAGATTCTACAATTATAAAGTCTAGATAATAGATCTAAACTAGTCTGGTTAATGTCCACAGAAGATTCTACAATTATAAAGTCTAGATAATAGATCTAAACTAGTCTGGTTAATGTCTACAGAAGATTCTACAATTATAAAGTCTAGATAATAGATCTAAACTAGTCTGGTTAATGTTCACAGAAGATTCTACAATTATAAAGTCTAGATAATAGATCTAAACTAGTCTGGTTAATGTCTACAGAAGATTCTACAATTATAAAGTCTAGATAATAGATCCAAACTAGTCTGGTTAATGTCCACAGAAGATTCTACAATTATAAAGTCTAGATAATAGATCTAAACTAGTCTGGTTAATGTCTACAGAAGATTCTACAATTATAAAGTCTAGATAATAGATCTAAACTAGTCTGGTTAATGTTCACAGAAGATTCTACAATTATAAAGTCTAGATAATAGATCTAAACTAGTCTGGTTAATGTCTACAGAAGATTCTACAATTATAAAGTCTAGATAATAGATCTAAACTAGTCTGGTTAATGTCCACAGAAGATTCTACAATTATAAAGTCTAGATAATAGATCTAAACTAGTCTGGTTAATGTCCACAGAAGATTCTACAATTATAAAGTCTAGATAATAGATCCAAACTAGTCTGGTTAATGTCCACAGAAGATTCTACAATTATAAAGTCTAGATAATAGATCTAAACTAGTCTGGTTAATGTCCACAGAAGATTCTACAATTATAAAGTCTAGATAATAGATCTAAACTAGTCTGGTTATGTCCACAGAGAGATTCTACAATTATAAAGTCTAGATAATAGATCCAAACTAGTCTGGTTAATGTCTACAGAAGATTCTACAATTATAAAGTCTAGAAGAATAGATCTAACTAGTCTGGTTAATGTCCACAGAAGATTCTACAATTATAAAGTCTAGATAATAGATCCAAACTAGTCTGGTTAATGTCCACAGAAGATTCTACAATTATAAAGTCTAGATAATAGATCTAAACTAGTCTGGTTAATGTCCACAGAAGATTCTACAAGTATAAAGTCTAGATAATAGATCTAAACTAGTCTGGTTAATGTCCACAGAAGATTCTACGAGTATAAAGTCTAGATAATACATCCAAACTAGTCTGGTTAATGTCCACAGAAGATTCTACAATTATAAAGTCTAGGTAATAGATCCAAACTAGTCTGGTTAATGTCCACAGAAGATTCTACAATTATAAAGTCTAGATAATAGATCTAAACTAGTCTGGTTAATGTCCACAGAAGATTCTACAATTATAAAGTCTAGATAATAGATCTAAACTAGTCTGGTTAATGTCCACAGAAGATTCTACAATTATAAAGTCTAGATAATAGATCCAAACTAGTCTGGTTAATGTCCACAGAAGATTCTACAATTATAAAGTCTAGATAATAGATCTAAACTAGTCTGGTTAATGTCCACAGAAGATTCTACAATTATAAAGTCTAGATAATAGATCCAAACTAGTCTGGTTAATGTCCACAGAAGATTCTACAATTATAAAGTCTAGATAATTGATCTAAACTAGTCTGGTTAATGTCCACAGAAGATTCTACAATTATAAAGTCTAGATAATAGATCTAAACTAGTCTGGTTAATGTCCACAGAAGATTCTACAATTATAAAGTCTAGATAATAGATCTAAACTAGTCTGGTTAATGTCCACAGAAGATTCTACAAGTATAAAGTCTAGATAATAGATCTAAACTAGTCTGGTTAATGTCCACAGAAGATTCTACAATTATAAAGTCTAGATAATAGATCTAAACTAGTCTGGTTAATGTCCACAGAAGATTCTACAATCATAAAGTCTAGATAATAGATCTAAACTAGTCTGGTTAATGTCCACAGAAGATTCTACAATTATAAAGTCTAGATAATAGATCTAAACTAGTCTGGTTAATGTCCACAGAAGATTCTACAATTATAAAGTCTAGATAATAGATCCAAACTAGTCTGGTTAATGTCCACAGAAGATTCTACAATTATAAAGTCTAGATAATAGATCTAAACTAGTCTGGTTAATGTCCACAGAAGATTCTACAATTATAAAGTCTAGATAATAGATCCAAACTAGTCTGGTTAATGTCCACAGAAGATTCTACAATTATAAAGTCTAGATAATTGATCTAAACTAGTCTGGTTAATGTCCACAGAAGATTCTACAATTATAAAGTCTAGATAATAGATCTAAACTAGTCTGGTTAATGTCCACAGAAGATTCTACAATTATAAAGTCTAGATAATAGATCTAAACTAGTCTGGTTAATGTCCACAGAAGATTCTACAATTATAAAGTCTAGATAATAGATCTAAACTAGTCTGGTTAATGTCCACAGAAGATTCTACAAGTATAAAGTCTAGATAATAGATCTAAACTAGTCTGGTTAATGTCCACAGAAGATTCTACAAGTATAAAGTCTAGATAATAGATCTAAACTAGTCTGGTTAATGTCCACAGAAGATTCTACAATTATAAAGTCTAGATAATAGATCTAAACTAGTCTGGTTAATGTCCACAGAAGATTCTACAATTATAAAGTCTAGATAATAGATCTAAACTAGTCTGGTTAATGTCCACAGAAGATTCTACAATTATAAAGTCTAGATAATAGATCTAAACTAGTCTGGTTAATGTCCACAGAAGATTCTACAATTATAAAGTCTAGATAATAGATCTAAACTAGTCTGGTTAATGTCCACAGAAGATTCTACAAGTATAAAGTCTAGATAATAGATCTAAACTAGTCTGGTTAATGTCCACAGAAGATTCTACAATTATAAAGTCTAGATAATAGATCCAAACTAGTCTGGTTAATGTCCACAGAAGATTCTACAATTATAAAGTCTAGATAATAGATCCAAACTAGTCTGGTTAATGTCTACAGAAGATTCTACAATTATAAAGTCTAGATAATAGATCCAAACTAGTCTGGTTAATGTCCACAGAAGATTCTACAATTATAAAGTCTAGATAATAGATCTAAACTAGTCTGGTTAATGTCCACAGAAGATTCTACAATTATAAAGTCTAGATAATTGATCTAAACTAGTCTGGTTAATGTCTACAGAAGATTCTACAATTATAAAGTCTAGATAATAGATCCAAACTAGTCTGGTTAATGTCCACAGAAGATTCTACAATTATAAAGTCTAGATAATAGATCTAAACTAGTCTGGTTAATGTCCACAGAAGATTCTACAATTATAAAGTCTAGATAATTGATCTAAACTAGTCTGGTTAATGTCCACAGAAGATTCTACAATTATAAAGTCTAGATAATAGATCTAAACTAGTCTGGTTAATGTCCACAGAAGATTCTACAAGTATAAAGTCTAGATAATAGATCTAAACTAGTCTGGTTAATGTCCACAGAAGATTCTACAAGTATAAAGTCTAGATAATAGATCTAAACTAGTCTGGTTAATGTCCACAGAAGATTCTACAATTATAAAGTCTAGATAATAGATCTAAACTAGTCTGGTTAATGTCCACAGAAGATTCTACAATTATAAAGTCTAGATAATAGATCTAAACTAGTCTGGTTAATGTCCACAGAAGATTCTACAATTATAAAGTCTAGATAATAGATCCAAACTAGTCTGGTTAATGTCCACAGAAGATTCTACAATTATAAAGTCTAGATAATAGATCCAAACTAGTCTGGTTAATGTCTACAGAAGATTCTACAATTATAAAGTCTAGATAATAGATCCAAACTAGTCTGGTTAATGTCCACAGAAGATTCTACAATTATAAAGTCTAGATAATAGATCTAAACTAGTCTGGTTAATGTCCACAGAAGATTCTACAATTATAAAGTCTAGATAATTGATCTAAACTAGTCTGGTTAATGTCTACAGAAGATTCTACAATTATAAAGTCTAGATAATTGATCTAAACTAGTCTGGTTAATGTCCACAGAAGATTCTACAATTATAAAGTCTAGATAATAGATCTAAACTAGTCTGGTTAATGTCTACAGAAGATTCTACAATTATAAAGTCTAGATAATAGATCTAAACTAGTCTGGTTAATGTCCACAGAAGATTCTACAATTATAAAGTATAGATAATAGATCTAAACTAGTCTGGTTAATGTCCACAGAAGATTCTACAATTATAAAGTCTAGATAATTGATCTAAACTAGTCTGGTTAATGTCTACAGAAGATTCTACAATTATAAAGTCTAGATAATAGATCTAAACTAGTCTGGTTAATGTCCACAGAAGATTCTACAATTATAAAGTCTAGATAATAGATCTAAACTAGTCTGGTTAATGTCCACAGAAGATTCTACAATTATAAAGTCTAGATAATAGATCTAAACTAGTCTGGTTAATGTCCACAGAAGATTCTACAATTATAAAGTATAGATAATAGATCTAAACTAGTCTGGTTAATGTCCACAGAAGATTCTACAATTATAAAGTCTAGATAATAGATCTAAACTAGTCTGGTTAATGTCCACAGAAGATTCTACAATTATAAAGTCTAGATAATAGATCCAAACTAGTCTGGTTAATGTCCACAGAAGATTCTACAATTATAAAGTCTAGATAATAGATCCAAACTAGTCTGGTTAATGTCTACAGAAGATTCTACAATTATAAAGTCTAGATAATAGATCCAAACTAGTCTGGTTAATGTCCACAGAAGATTCTACAATTATAAAGTCTAGATAATAGATCTAAACTAGTCTGGTTAATGTCCACAGAAGATTCTACAATTATAAAGTCTAGATAATAGATCCAAACTAGTCTGGTTAATGTCCACAGAAGATTCTACAATTATAAAGTCTAGATAATAGATCCAAACTAGTCTGGTTAATGTCTACAGAAGATTCTACAATTATAAAGTCTAGATAATAGATCTAAACTAGTCTGGTTAATGTCCACAGAAGATTCTACAATTATAAAGTCTAGATAATAGATCTAAACTAGTCTGGTTAATGTCCACAGAAGATTCTACAATGATCAAGAAAACAGGTCGTTTATTGTTAGATCTACATACGAAAAGAAATTTATTGTTGAAAAAAACCAAAGTGATTAGAAAATAATAAGGTCAATGTGACCACTGGTGGTTTAACCTTGTGTATTAATAGTTTTTTTTTAATGGTATATTATAAATCTTCTACATACGTTTGTAGCTACAACCTATAATACACAGGTTATAGGTCACTTTGTGTTATATAGGTATACTGACATATATGGATTATTATAATTGATCATTATTGATTATATTGTAGCTAGTACACATACTATTGTTAGTTTTTAAAGGGGGGTTGTTATAAATTCTTGTCATTACATGTTAATTTTATAATCATTGAAATCATAATGTCTCTTTTTTTTATGTATATATTTTTCATATGATTGTACTGCTCAATAATGGGCGTCTTAATTGACAATAAAAGAATTGAATCTTTCTGAAATACACACATGTGTCAGGTCGTATGCAACCCTGGGATGAATTTCATGAAAGTCCATGCATTTCTCCTGAAAGGATGATTCTCCTCTCTGAATACTTTGTGTGAGCTGTTGTCAAATAGAAAGAGCAGCTCGCCTTCGTCTTCGGCTAGGGAATCTGTTACATCTACATGCTATCCGCGATTCAAAAACATGAAATGATTCTGGCAAGACAAGCATGACAGCAGGGAATTATTCTGTATAATTCCCTGATGACAAGTAAGTTTTTTCTTTTTATGGCAAGCAGCTTTGCTTGACAAACCTTGATTGCATTTAAAATGATTGCATTTTCGTTTGACCCTCATACCCCTTTTGATAAGCCCAAAACCCTTAACTATATAGAATACAAATTTTGTTGACATTAGGTCGATTCTAGGTCCTGCAAAAATACATTCAGTGGACCTACTTGATATCTGCTGGACCTTGTCTTACCCTTATATTGCACACTCACATTGTGACAAAAAATATGTAAATCTGAGCAAATGACTTGGATATCAGAATTTTTATTTTCGACAAAAGAGTCAACTAATTCTGGGTCAAAATATTTCAAGCCCCCCTCTCAAAAACAAATGGTCGCCCCATCATGTTTTGATACTTCATGCTATGAGAAATTCGAAAAAGTCTAAATGGTAAAAACCTAGAAAACGATTTTGAGACATTGCAATATACATGCATAGACACATTCAATAACCCCTTAGGCCCCTTCAAAAACCTTTCCTCCCACATCATTTTTTATCCCCCTTTTAGGCATCAACTTCCTGTTAAGCGAGGGCATACGTGTACTATGGAAACATTTCTTCTAGTTATTCAATTTTAGGAGGCATGCCATTCGCCTCTCATGCCTCTCCTTTAAGACAGCCAAATGTTGGATATAAACTTGAAGTCTTCGCCTGTCTCATATTATAATATGTAGTTGTTGTGTATGACCTCACTGAAACGGCCTTGTAGGCTTTTATTCTTTACAGAAACTTTTTAAATTATGGGGTTTTTTTTGTTTCCAATCGATAATTTGAGTGCGCAGGTGCTAAAGGTAGATGTATACCGACATATACTGGTTGACGATATGTAGGCCGTCATATTAGAATGTCGGACATAGCCAGGCTTAAAGGAGGCAGAGGGTGTTCGACAAATACAATAATGGGGAGGGGCTTTTCTGAAGTGTCTATAGTTTGAAATACATATCTTAAGAATTAGTCCCGAGTAGTAATCGTTAACTCACAAATTACAATCTACTTAAAATAAACCACTGTCAGTGGTGGTCTATATTTAGATGACCAGATCTGTTTCTATTATTATCATTTCCAGTGGCGAATCAACAAAACCATGGTTATTGATACGTTAGGACTTAGGTGGTATCCCACGACCGTGATCTTATTTTATAAATTTGGATGAAAAATTGAAACGAGTGGTCGAGACTTGACCAAAGTATTCTGGTTTTAAACCACCCAATTATCGTACTATTAAAAGCGTAATAAAGGTAAATCACGTGTAATCTCAAAGTTCAACAATTATTGAGTTGTTTGGTACGTATGTATACACAGGTAACCGAACGACCGTTCAATCAACCTGACAAGTTTGTTTGTAAACAGCTGACTACTGTAGTCAATAGAACTTTTATGTGTATATAAATTTTACGCGTGATAATAGGATCTCACAACCTACTCATTCCTGGATTGCTATATGTACATACCAGATGAGGTGTTCCATGATTGGAAGTTAATACGTATAAAAGAAGAAGAAATAAGTAAGTATTTCTATTTAACTTGCTTTTGACAATTCCGGCAATAAAACTGTAGCAATCGCGAATTTTCAATGTCGGTAAAAAGCTCATTAGAGCTTATAAATGTTTATTGATTGTTATACGTGTGCCATATGTATATACTGAATTTGGTGAAGGTCAGGGGGACCAACCGGTTAATCGAGAAAAGCTGTTCGTGTACGATTGTTAATAGGATTTTTTAATTAGTAAACGAACAGGTTAAAAATGTCTTGTTCGTGATCGATATTCGTGAACGATTACTCAATATAAGATACTTGCATTTTTCTTAGCAATTTAAATGAATTATTTTCTAATGTTGCTTTTTATAAGTGTGCCTCATGAAATATGAACGCGGCAAGATATAATTTGCGGTGTTTTGCGTCATCGAAAAGCTATTTCTAAGTAATTACTAATAGACATTCATGAATATATTTGTATGTACTATTCTTTGTAAGAATCAGGCAACACCAATTGTAAGTACTCATCCATTTTAAGAAAATATTATGTTGAGTACTGAAACACATTCGACCTCAAACTAGAGCTGTAAGCCAAAGGCTAACTAATACCCCCCCCCCCCCCCCCCCCCCCCCCCCCCCCCCCCCCAAGCATCTTATTAAATAAATTTCATAAGGGAACGACTTAAATTTACCAGTCTCGCCTGACAACCGCCAGATTATAATCCTATGTTGGCCATCCACGGCTTAAATCCCCGACCTGTCCTTGCATACGATTTGTTCTTAGTGTCCGACACCCGCGTTCTTAGTATCTTTCACTTAGGGTTACCCGCGGTCCTTTGTGTCCGATTTCATGCACCCGTTGTTATATAAAGATAGATGTTGCGCTAGAAACCGCAAGTCAAAAGTCTATTTTTTAATGAATAGTCTAGTATAGATTATGGGAGGTATATTGACCAAAACAATCATGGAACTCGCTCTCCGTGAGTAGATATAAGCGACTAAAGTTAAAGATTCACATATTTTTTCTGAAACTTCCGATATTAAAACGTTCTTGTCGATTTATTATCCACTTATAATACTCCAAACTTGGTACGTTAATAACAAAGACGATGTGTCAATTTATTTCTGTTGTTAATATCTCCGACGGTCGCTGAGGATAAAAATAGCATACTCACCCGAAAACGTTGTTGTCACTTGTCTGACCCGGTTCTTAGTGTTCGACCCGGTTCCAAGTGTCCGAATACCCGGCGTGCTCAATGTTAGACAAGGTTCGACATGCAGGGGCATCGGTGTCCCTTTTGGGTACACTCTGTCTTTACTTTTAAGTCCTGACTAGGCCAAGATATTAATTTTTAGCTTTTCGGCGGTGAAGATATTTATTTGAAAAAAGTGACATCTCTTCCCCCTATCAAAATCAAATGATCGTCCCCAAACTGTAACTTTAGCTGAATATCAATCGAGTATAGTAATTAAAATTCGCTATTAGTTCGATCTTTTCTATTTTATTTATTGCTTTGCGGATCGGCAAAGCAATGAAAAAACAGATTGGGCTGAATGTATTTCTAATACATAAAAATAACCATGATTACATTAAGAACGTTTATAAAACAGCCAAACGTTTTGATCAAGTCAGGAAAAGGATGATTAGGAATCTCTCTCTCTCTCTCGTTTCGTTTTACTTTTTCTTTTTTTCTTTTACCTATTACCAGTTTCAGTCTAAATGAAATATTTTAATATATATTATTGTGTGTATATGTCGTCATTGTATTGTGATTGTGTCATGTAAGGAGAGGACCAACACTATGTTGGGATAATGCAATAAAATAATATGAACTAACATTAAGATGTAACGTAATGTAACCCAATTTCGGAAAATTGATGAAAAGGTATTTCTAAATATATTGTCAAATTTTTTCTGGCTTAATACTATTTAAAGAATCTTGAGACAAGACGGGGATAAAATATTAATGTAAACATTCGGAAAGAAATATTTAATTTAACTTCCGTGTCTGACGTCAAATATCTTAAAAATAGACGCAGCTTTCGCCGAAATTGGGTTACACCCCATTTAAATACTAGTTGTATACATTTTCCACCTTAAATACACTTGAATGGTATTTTCTTGTATGGCCTAATAGGCCAGATTTGCTTGCGAAAATAACTGGGTTAGGGCACTCTGTGCAGGAATATCTGAACTCGTGTTTTGCTCGTTTGTGTTCTTTTAAACCTTCAGATGTGGAAAACACTTCTCCACAGTGGCATGCGTTTGGATCCTGGTGTGTTTCACTGTGTCGTGCCAAATTTTGGTTGGTTGAATATGCTTTTCCTCAAGTGGAACACACGAAAGCCATAGTCTGCAAAAATGTTAATACATCGTACACGACCATATTTTTCAATAACACGTTCGTTCACGAACAAAAAAATTGGAAATATGCAAAAAGGAAACTATATCTTTGCTTAAGTTAAGAATTCTCACGAAAAGTAAATATAAGATAAAGTAACTTTGAAGTTCGAATTTATTTTCTGTCATAAAATGTTAATTTTATTAGAAAATTTTCGTTTTTTGCTAGAAAATGGAAACTCTGAAAACAAAAAATAGTGACATCTACGTTTCTGACCAAATTATTGAAAAATGAAAGTCTGTTATGAAGTTTACTCTTTCGAATTAAAACGAATCCTTTTTTTTTGCTTTATGCTTATATTTACAAAAGAATATTGAAATTTGGTGTCTTACTTTACTTTTAAAAACCGGAAATATCGTACACGAACTAGTGACCGAATCGTTCACGAATCAAAAAACCCGATTAACAATCGTACACGAACGACTTTTCTCGATTAACCGGTTAGTCCCCCTGGAAGGTGTGACTGTACAGTTAAACAACATTTTATTTCCATAAATTTGATCCGGTTGGGAGTGCTCCTGAGATAGGAGGAAAATACCAGTAACAGTAACAGTATGCCCGACTTAAAATAAACTTTTTACATTTGTATTCAAGAAAAGAAGGGTTTACTTATATTTTCCTGTTTTCCCTGTCAGTTTGAAGTCTACAATTGTCATCTCTGGAGAGCAGACAGAAATTCACATGGAGGATTTAAAAAAAAACATTTAATAAGATTTCAGTAAAATATGACAATGTCTCAGTCTGACTGATTTTAAATTAGTTGTATTAGATGAAGATGTACACCTTTAACAACTATGTGTGATATATTTGACTACACAAACTTAGTAAAACAACTACAACAATGCACCCCAGCACTGATGGATGAAATTCTTACAAATAGACATGTAGTTATTGCCAAAATATAACAAACTTCAATGTGGCCTCAGTGATGTTCATAATTTAATTTCATTTCAACTGGAAGGTTATGTGCCTAAAATCAAAAAAACATTTTTTTCTGTATTAGAAGCTTTAAAGATTTTCAATTCAAATTCAAATACTTTATTAGATAAAGCAGAGTAGATCACATGTATTTGTGTAATCCAATACAATCACAAACATACAAGGACATACATGTAGAATATAAACAAGTAATTGGAGCGAACTTATAATCTTAAATTATAAAAGCAGTATTAGGAAGAAGACAAACTGTCACCTTTAAATGTTTCTCTTTTGGTGAATGATTCTTTGATAAATAAACAGATATCTTTGGTATCTTGAGGATTAATAGGGTTTATTATTTGTAATAATAAGTCATCCTCTGTAGAATTTTGTGAATTTTTGAAAATAGATTGAAAACTTTCTCTAATGCAGTTATATAGGGGACAATAAAGGAGAAAATGTTTTTCATTTTCAACTTGGTTAAGGCAATATTTGCAATATCTCTCTTCAGCTACAGTCTGTGCCAAAAACCACTAGCCCTACTCCCCAGTCTAGTAAAAATTGATTCGGGCTAGTGAAAAATTACAAAAATTTCCTTAATCAAATAGATAAAATTCTCTTAGTATGCCTTTCGGGCTAGTTTGTCAAAAAGTGTTTGGCACAGACTGCAGCTGGGGTAAAAGGTTTATTGTACGATGTTGCTGGGGTAAAAGGTTTATTGTACGATGTTGCTGGGGTAAAAGGTTTATTGTACGATGCTGCTGGGGTAAAAGGTTTATTGTACGATGTTGCTGGGGTAAAAGGTTTATTGTACGATGTTGCTGGGGTAAAAGGTTTATTGTACGATGTTGCTGGGGTAAAAGGTTTATTGTACGATGTTGCTGGGGTAAAAGGTTTATTGTACGATGTTGCTGGGGTAAAAGGTTTATTGTACGATGTTGCTGGGGTAAAAGGTTTATTGTACGATGTTGCTGGGGTAAAAGGTTTATTGTACGATGTTGCTGGGGTAAAAGGTTTATTGTACGATGTTGCTGGGGTAAAAGGTTTATTGTACGATGTTGCTGGGGTAAAAGGTTTATTGTACGATGTTGCTGGGGTAAAAGGTTTATTGTACGATGTTGCTGGGGTAAAAGGTTTATTGTACGATGTTGCTGGGGTAAAAGGTTTATTGTACGATGTTGCTGGGGTAAAAGGTTTATTGTACGATGTTGCTGGGGTAAAAGGTTTATTGTACGATGTTGCTGGGGTAAAAGGTTTATTGTACGATGTTGCTGGGGTAAAAGGTTTATTGTACGATGTTGCTGGGGTAAAAGGTTTATTGTATCTCCCTCCTTCTAAAGAATGAGCACTCAGTCTAATCTTAGATAGAAATAAAGTCAAACTTTTACTAATACTAAAAGTTAGGTATTTTTGTAATTCAAAAGTTGTGTATATATTATTAAAGAAACAAAACTTTCTCTTTTCTGTATTTTTAACATGAGAAAGTTGTGTATACATTACTAAAGAAACAAAGCTTTCCCTTTTCTGTATTTTTAATATAAGAAAGTTGTGTATATATTACTAAAGAAACAAAGCTTTCTCTTTTCTGTATTTTTAATATAAGAAAGTTGTGTATATATTACTAAAGAAACAAAGCTTTCTCTTTTCTGTATTTTTAATATAAGAAAGTTGTGTATATATTATTAAAGAAACAAAACTTTCTCTTTTCTGTATTTTTAATATAAGAAAGTTGTGTATACATTACTAAAGAAACAAAGCTTTCTCTTTTCTGTATTTTTAATATAAGAAAGTTGTGTATACATTACTAAAGAAACAAAGCTTTCTCTTTTCTGTATTTTTAATATAAGAAAGTTGTGTATATATTATTAAAGAAACAAAACTTTCTCTTTTCTGTATTTTTAATATAAGAAAGTTGTGTATACATTACTAAAGAAACAAAGCTTTCTCTTTTCTGTATTTTTAATATAAGAAAGTTGTGTATATATTATTAAAGAAACAAAACTTTCTCTTTTCTGTATTTTTAATATAAGAAAGTTGTGTATACATTACTAAAGAAACAAAGCTTTCTCTTTTCTGTATTTTTAATATAAGAAAGTTGTGTATATATTACTAAAGAAACAAAGCTTTCTCTTTTCTGTATTTTTAATATAAGAAAGTTGTGTATACATTACTAAAGAAACAAAGCTTTCTCTTTTCTGTATTTTTAATATAAGAAAGTTGTGTATATATTATTAAAGAAACAAAACTTTCTCTTTTCTGTATTTTTAATATAAGAAAGTTGTGTATACATTACTAAAGAAACAAAGCTTTCTCTTTTCTGTATTTTTAATATAAGAAAGTTGTGTATATATTATTAAAGAAACAAAACTTTCTCTTTTCTGTATTTTTAATATAAGAAAGTTGTGTATACATTACTAAAGAAACAAAGCTTTCTCTTTTCTGTATTTTTAATATAAGAAAGTTGTGTATATATTACTAAAGAAACAAAGCTTTCTCTTTTCTGTATTTTTAATATAAGAAAGTTGTGTATATATTATTAAAGAAACAAAGCTTTCTCTTTTCTGTATTTTTAATATAAGAAAGTTGTGTATATATTACTAAAGAAACAAAGCTTTCTCTTTTCTGTATTTTTAATATAAGAAAGTTGTGTATACATTACTAAAGAAACAAAGCTTTCTCTTTTCTGTATTTTTAATATAAGAAAGTTGTGTATATATTATTAAAGAAACAAAACTTTCTCTTTTCTGTATTTTTAATATAAGAAAGTTGTGTATACATTACTAAAGAAACAAAGCTTTCTCTTTTCTGTATTTTTAATATAAGAAAGTTGTGTATATATTATTAAAGAAACAAAACTTTCTCTTTTCTGTATTTTTAATATAAGAAAGTTGTGTATACATTACTAAAGAAACAAAGCTTTCTCTTTTCTGTATTTTTAATATAAGAAAGTTGTGTATATATTACTAAAGAAACAAAGCTTTCTCTTTTCTGTATTTTTAATATAAGAAAGTTGTGTATATATTACTAAAGAAACAAAGCTTTCTCTTTTCTGTATTTTTAATATAAGAAAGTTGTGTATACATTACTAAAGAAACAAAGCTTTCTCTTTTCTGTATTTTTAATATAAGAAAGTTGTGTATATATTATTAAAGAAACAAAACTTTCTCTTTTCTGTATTTTTAATATAAGAAAGTTGTGTATATATTATTAAAGAAACAAAGCTTTCTCTTTTCTGTATTTTTAATATAAGAAAGTTGTGTATATATTACTAAAGAAACAAAGCTTTCTCTTTTCTGTATTTTTAATATAAGAAAGTTGTGTATACATTACTAAAGAAACAAAGCTTTCTCTTTTCTGTATTTTTAATATAAGAAAGTTGTGTATATATTATTAAAGAAACAAAACTTTCTCTTTTCTGTATTTTTAATATAAGAAAGTTGTGTATACATTACTAAAGAAACAAAGCTTTCTCTTTTCTGTATTTTTAATATAAGAAAGTTGTGTATATATTACTAAAGAAACAAAGCTTTCTCTTTTCTGTATTTTTAATATAAGAAAGTTGTGTATACATTACTAAAGAAACAAAGCTTTCTCTTTTCTGTATTTTTAATATAAGAAAGTTGTGTATATATTACTAAAGAAACAAAGCTTTCTCTTTTCTGTATTTTTAATATAAGAAAGTTGTGTATATATTATTAAAGAAACAAAGCTTTCTCTTTTCTGTATTTTTAATATAAGAAAGTTGTGTATATATTACTAAAGAAACAAAGCTTTCTCTTTTCTGTATTTTTAATATAAGAAAGTTGTGTATACATTACTAACGAAACAAAGCTTTCTCTTTTCTGTATTTTTAATATAAGAAAGTTGTGTATATATTATTAAAGAAACAAAACTTTCTCTTTTCTGTATTTTTAATATAAGAAAGTTGTGTATACATTATTAAAGAAACAAAGCTTTCTCTTTTCTGTATTTTTAATATAAGAAAGTTGTGTATACATTACTAAAGAAACAAAGCTTTCTCTTTTCTGTATTTTTAATATAAGAAAGTTGTGTATACATTACTAAAGAAACAAAGCTTTCTCTTTTCTGTATTTTTAATATAAGAAAGTTGTGTATATATTACTAAAGAAACAAAGCTTTCTCTTTTCTGTATTTTTAATATAAGAAAGTTGTGTATATATTACTAAAGAAACAAAGCTTTCTCTTTTCTGTATTTTTAATATAAGAAAGTTGTGTATATATTATTAAAGAAACAAAGCTTTCTCTTTTCTGTATTTTTAATATAAGAAAGTTGTGTATATATTATTAAAGAAACAAAGCTTTCTCTTTTCTGTATTTTTAATATAAGAAAGTTGTGTATATATTACTAAAGAAACAAAGCTTTCTCTTTTCTGTATTTTTAATATAAGAAAGTTGTGTATATATTATTAAAGAAACAAAGCTTTCTCTTTTCTGTATTTTTAATATAAGAAAGTTGTGTATATATTACTAAAGAAACAAAGCTTTCTCTTTTCTGGTGTATACATTACTAAAGAAACAAAGCTTTCTCTTTTCTGTATTTTTAATATAAGAAAGTTGTGTATATATTATTAAAGAAACAAAACTTTCTCTTTTCTGTATTTTTAATATAAGAAAGTTGTGTATACATTACTAAAGAAACAAAGCTTTCTCTTTTCTGTATTTTTAATATAAGAAAGTTGTGTATATATTACTAAAGAAACAAAGCTTTCTCTTTTCTGTATTTTTAATATAAGAAAGTTGTGTATATATTACTAAAGAAACAAAGCTTTCTCTTTTCTGTATTTTTAATATAAGAAAGTTGTGTATATATTATTAAAGAAACAAAGCTTTCTCTTTTCTGTATTTTTAATATAAGAAAGTTGTGTATATATTACTAAAGAAACAAAGCTTTCTCTTTTCTGTATTTTTAATATAAGAAAGTTGTGTATACATTACTAAAGAAACAAAGCTTTCTCTTTTCTGTATTTTTAATATAAGAAAGTTGTGTATATATTATTAAAGAAACAAAACTTTCTCTTTTCTGTATTTTTAATATAAGAAAGTTGTGTATACATTACTAAAGAAACAAAGCTTTCTCTTTTCTGTATTTTTAATATAAGAAAGTTGTGTATATATTACTAAAGAAACAAAGCTTTCTCTTTTCTGTATTTTTAATATAAGAAAGTTGTGTATATATTATTAAAGAAACAAAGCTTTCTCTTTTCTGTATTTTTAATATAAGAAAGTTGTGTATATATTACTAAAGAAACAAAGCTTTCTCTTTTCTGTATTTTTAATATAAGAAAGTTGTGTATATATTATTAAAGAAACAAAGCTTTCTCTTTTCTGTATTTTTAATATAAGAAAGTTGTGTATATATTACTAAAGAAATTAATATAAGAAAGTTGTGTATACATTATTAAAGAAACAAAACTTTCTCTTTTCTGTATTTTTAATATAAGAAAGTTGTGTATACATTACTAAAGAAACAAAGCTTTCTCTTTTCTGTATTTTTAATATAAGAAAGTTGTGTATATATTACTAAAGAAACAAAGCTTTCTCTTTTCTGTATTTTTAATATAAGAAAGTTGTGTATACATTACTAAAGAAACAAAGCTTTCTCTTTTCTGTATTTTTAATATAAGAAAGTTGTGTATATATTATTAAAGAAACAAAACTTTCTCTTTTCTGTATTTTTAATATAAGAAAGTTGTGTATACATTACTAAAGAAACAAAGCTTTCTCTTTTCTGTATTTTTAATATAAGAAAGTTGTGTATATATTACTAAAGAAACAAAGCTTTCTCTTTTCTGTATTTTTAATATAAGAAAGTTGTGTATGCATTACTAAAGAAACAAAGCTTTCTCTTTTCTGTATTTTTAATATAAGAAAGTTGTGTATATATTACTAAAGAAACAAAGCTTTCTCTTTTCTGTATTTTTAATATAAGAAAGTTGTGTATATATTATTAAAGAAACAAAGCTTTCTCTTTTCTGTATTTTTAATATAAGAAAGTTGTGTATATATTACTAAAGAAACAAAGCTTTCTCTTTTCTGTATTTTTAATATAAGAAAGTTGTGTATACATTACTAAAGAAACAAAGCTTTCTCTTTTCTGTATTTTTAATATAAGAAAGTTGTGTATATATTATTAAAGAAACAAAACTTTCTCTTTTCTGTATTTTTAATATAAGAAAGTTGTGTATATATTACTAAAGAAACAAAGCTTTCTCTTTTCTGTATTTTTAATATAAGAAAGTTGTGTATATATTACTAAAGAAACAAAGCTTTCTCTTTTCTGTATTTTTAATATAAGAAAGTTGTGTATACATTACTAAAGAAACAAAGCTTTCTCTTTTCTGTATTTTTAATATAAGAAAGTTGTGTATATATTATTAAAGAAACAAAGCTTTCTCTTTTCTGTATTTTTAATATAAGAAAGTTGTGTATATATTACTAAAGAAACAAAGCTTTCTCTTTTCTGTATTTTTAATATAAGAAAGTTGTGTATACATTACTAAAGAAACAAAGCTTTCTCTTTTCTGTATTTTTAATATAAGAAAGTTGTGTATATATTATTAAAGAAACAAAACTTTCTCTTTTCTGTATTTTTAATATAAGAAAGTTGTGTATACATTACTAAAGAAACAAAGCTTTCTCTTTTCTGTATTTTTAATATAAGAAAGTTGTGTATACATTACTAAAGAAACAAAGCTTTCTCTTTTCTGTATTTTTAATATAAGAAAGTTGTGTATACATTACTAAAGAAACAAAGCTTTCTCTTTTCTGTATTTTTAATATAAGAAAGTTGTGTATATATTACTAAAGAAACAAAGCTTTCTCTTTTCTGTATTTTTAATATAAGAAAGTTGTGTATACATTACTAAAGAAACAAAGCTTTCTCTTTTCTGTATTTTTAATATAAGAAAGTTGTGTATATATTACTAAAGAAACAAAGCTTTCTCTTTTCTGTATTTTTAATATAAGAAAGTTGTGTATACATTACTAAAGAAACAAAGCTTTCTCTTTTCTGTATTTTTAATATAAGAAAGTTGTGTATATATTATTAAAGAAACAAAACTTTCTCTTTTCTGTATTTTTAATATAAGAAAGTTGTGTATACATTACTAAAGAAACAAAGCTTTCTCTTTTCTGTATTTTTAATATAAGAAAGTTGTGTATACATTATTAAAGAAACAAAACTTTCTCTTTTCTGTATTTTTAATATAAGAAAGTTGTGTATGCATTACTAAAGAAACAAAGCTTTCTCTTTTCTGTATTTTTAATATAAGAAAGTTGTGTATAGATTATTAAAGAAACAAAACTTTCTCTTTTCTGTATTTTTAATATAAGAAAGTTGTGTATACATTACTAAAGAAACAAAGCTTTCTCTTTTCTGTATTTTTAATATAAGAAAGTTGTGTATATATTACTAAAGAAACAAAGCTTTCTCTTTTCTGTATTTTTAATATAAGAAAGTTGTGTATATATTACTAAAGAAACAAAGCTTTCTCTTTTCTGTATTTTTAATATAAGAAAGTTGTGTATATATTATTAAAGAAACAAAGCTTTCACTTTTCTGTATTTTTAATATAAGAAAGTTGTGTATATATTATTAAAGAAACAAAGCTTTCTCTTTTCTGTATTTTTAATATAAGAAAGTTGTGTATATATTACTAAAGAAACAAAGCTTTCTCTTTTCTGTATTTTTAATATAAGAAAGTTGTGTATATATTACTAAAGAAACAAAGCTTTCTCTTTTCTGTATTTTTAATATAAGAAAGTTGTGTATACATTACTAAAGAAACAAAGCTTTCTCTTTTCTGTATTTTTAATATAAGAAAGTTGTGTATATATTATTAAAGAAACAAAACTTTCTCTTTTCTGTATTTTTAATATAAGAAAGTTGTGTATACATTACTAAAGAAATAAAGCTTTCTCTTTTCTGTATTTTTAATATAAGAAAGTTGTGTATATATTATTAAAGAAACAAAGCTTTCTCTTTTCTGTATTTTTAATATAAGAAAGTTGTGTATATATTACTAAAGAAACAAAGCTTTCTCTTTTCTGTATTTTTAATATAAGAAAGTTGTGTATACATTACTAAAGAAACAAAGCTTTCTCTTTTCTGTATTTTTAATATAAGAAAGTTGTGTATATATTATTAAAGAAACAAAACTTTCTCTTTTCTGTATTTTTAATATAAGAAAGTTGTGTATACATTACTAAAGAAACAAAGCTTTCTCTTTTCTGTATTTTTAATATAAGAAAGTTGTGTATATATTACTAAAGAAACAAAGCTTTCTCTTTTCTGTATTTTTAATATAAGAAAGTTGTGTATATATTATTAAAGAAACAAAACTTTCTCTTTTCTGTATTTTTAATATAAGAAAGTTGTGTATACATTACTAAAGAAACAAAGCTTTCTCTTTTCTGTATTTTTAATATAAGAAAGTTGTGTATATATTACTAAAGAAACAAAGCTTTCTCTTTTCTGTATTTTTAATATAAGAAAGTTGTGTATATATTACTAAAGAAACAAAGCTTTCTCTTTTCTGTATTTTTAATATAAGAAAGTTGTGTATACATTATTAAAGAAACAAAGCTTTCTCTTTTCTGTATTTTTAATATAAGAAAGTTGTGTATACATTACTAAAGAAACAAAGCTTTCTCTTTTCTGTATTTTTAATATAAGAAAGTTGTGTATACATTATTAAAGAAACAAAACTTTCTCTTTTCTGTATTTTTAATATAAGAAAGTTCGCTCATAATTTTATTTATGTAAGTTAATTCTATTTTTTCTAAAAAGTCTGAATAAGATATATCAAGACTTGGCAAATTAAATAAGTTTTTCATCTGAAATACAGATTTAACCCAACTTGTGTTATTACGATTGAATAACTGCTTTCCTTCTTCAAATGCTGACTGAAGTAGATCATATTTACTGTCATTATTTTCTTCTAATTGTATCAGTCTAGTATAATATCTAAACATAAGTTTAAAGGCTTTAAAACAAAGAGGAAACAATCCAAGTTCTGCATGTAAAGCTAAATTAGAGGTCTTTCCATGAACACCAAGAATACTCTTCATCATATTTTGGGTCTTTTCAAAAGGCAAAACATGTATATTATCTAGTTTGATATTAAAATCAGATATCCATATTTCTGATCCATATGTCATAATAGGTGAAATTATAGAATCATAAAGGTTAAGCCAGTTTTTTACAGATAGATTGTTCACCGAACTGAATTTTTGATCTTTTGATCGGAGTTCAAAGTAGGCCTTTCTACCTTTTTGAGCTAAATTTTGAAATGCATTATTAAGTTTACCATTTGAATTAAAAACCAAGCCCAATTATTTGTATTCATTTACTTTTTCTAACAAACTATTTGTGAAAGTGAAGTTGAGGGCCGGTTCATTTGTAGGCACCTTTTAATTTTTGTTTGAATATCATTATTTGAGTTTTCTTGGTGTTTATATTAATCATAATTTTTTTTTAAATGATCTACAGTCAGTGAATTTTGAAAACCAAATTGAAGATGATGGTAGTGCATACTGAAAGTTTGAAGTATCTTTTATAGAAAGAGGAAACCAGAAGCATATATATCCTGTACCTTATACATATATATATATATGTTATATATATGAACCAAGATCTAAGAAATACAATCTATAAGAAAAGGATGTACCATAACAAATTTCTGAAGCATAAAACTGATAAAAACGGGAAAACATATAGAAAACAAAGAAATCTTGTGACAAAATAAAAAAAAACCTTTCATAAAACATACTTTTTTTTAAAGAACAGCAGATGTACCAAAATCATAATTATTGTATCCAACTATTTAACCCTTCTTATTAAATAAAGGTATGAAATCAAACAACAGCATTATTGTATGTGAACATGATAAGATTGTAAATGATTGAAATATTTAACAACTTTTTTGTGAATGTAGCAAAAGATATAGGAGATAAGAACATCAAAATAAACAAAAAACATCCTAGTATAAATAAAATTAAAACAAACAGATGTGTACTCCATACAACATTATGAGATAAAGGAGGTGTACTCCATACAACATTATGAGATAAAGGAGGGGTACTCCATACAACATTATGAGATAAAGGAGGTGTACTTCATACAACATTATGAGATGAAGGAGGTGTACTCCATACAACATTACGAGATAAAGGAGGTGTACTCCATACAACATTATGAGATAAAGGAGGTGTACTCCATACAACATTATGAGATAAAGGAGGTGTACTCCATACAACATTATGAGATAAAGGAGGTGTACTCCATACAACATTATGAGATAAAGGAGGTGTACTCCATACAACATTATGAGATAAAGGAGGTGTACTCCATACAACATTATGAGATAAAGGAGGTGTACTCCATACAACATGAAATAAAGGAGGTGTACTCCATACAACATTATGAGATAAAGGAGGTGTACTCCATACAACATTATGAGATAAAGGAGGTGTACTCCATACAACATTATGAAATAAAGGAGGTGTACTCCATACAACATGAGATAAAGGAGGTGTACTTCATACAACATTATGAGATAAAGGAGGTGTACTCCATACAACATTATGAGATAAAGGAGGTGTACTCCATACAACATTATGAGATAAAGGAGGTGTACTCCATACAACATTATGAGATAAAGGAGGTGTACTCCATACAACATTATGAGATAAAGGAGGTGTACTCCATACAACATTATGAGATAAAGGAGGTGTACTCCATACAACATTATGAGATAAAGGAGGTGTACTCCATACAACATTATGAGATAAAGGAGGTGTACTCCATACAACATTATGAGATAAAGGAGGTGTACTCCATACAACATTATGAGATAAAGGAGGTGTACTCCATACAACATTATGAGATAAAGGAGGTGTACTCCATACAACATTATG
This sequence comes from Bathymodiolus septemdierum, assembly GCA_963383655.1. Classification (NCBI taxonomy): domain Eukaryota; kingdom Metazoa; phylum Mollusca; class Bivalvia; order Mytilida; family Modiolidae; genus Bathymodiolus; species Bathymodiolus septemdierum. Next base: position 128,832,550 of record OY726519.1, on the reverse strand, counting down.
AGATAAAGGAGGTGTACTCCATACAACATTATGAGATAAAGGAGGTGTACTCCATACAACATTATGAGATAAAGGAGGTGTACTCCATACAACATTATGAGATAAAGGAGGTGTACTCCATACAACATTATGAGATAAAGGAGGTGTACTCCATACAACATTATGAGATAAAGGAGGTGTACTCCATACAACATTATGAGATAAAGGAGGTGTACTCCATACAACATTATGAGATAAAGGAGGTGTACTCCATACAACATTATGAGATAAAGGAGGTGTACTCCATACAACATTATGAGATAAAGGAGGTGTACTCCATACAACATTATGAGATAAAGGAGGTGTACTCCATACAACATTATGAGATAAAGGAGGTGTACTCCATACAACATTATGAGATAAAGGAGGTGTACTCCATACAACATTATGAGATAAAGGAGGTGTACTCCATACAACATTATGAGATAAAGGAGGTGTACTCCATACAACATTATGAGATAAAGGAGGGGTACTCCATACAACATTATGAGATAAAGGAGGTGTACTCCATACAACATTATGAGATAAAGGAGGTGTACTCCATACAACATTATGAGATAAAGGAGGTGTACTCCATACAACATTATGAGATAAAGGAGGTGTACTCCATACAACATTATGAGATAAAGGAGGTGTACTCCATACAACATTATGAGATAAAGGAGGTGTACTCCATACAACATTATGAGATAAAGGAGGTGTACTCCATACAACATTATGAGATAAAGGAGGGGTACTCCATACAACATTATGAGATAAAGGAGGGGTACTCCATACAACATTATGAGATAAAGGAGGGGTACTCCATACAACATTATGAGATAAAGGAGGGGTACTCCATACAACATTATGAGATCAAGTTTGCCAGTGAATTGCGACATGTTGGTGGGTTTCTCTGGGTACTCCGCGGTTTCCTCCACCAATACAAGTGACCGCCACGATATAACTGAAATATTGTTGAAAGTAGCATTAAACACCATAAACCAACCAACCTGGAACAAACAGAACAATTAAAGATCAACTACATGTATTCATTAAACCAATAAATGAAAATTTTGTCACTTGTTAACAAATAAACAATTTAGACATTGAGAAAGCTACAGGGCTAGGGTATGATGGTATTTATCCTAAAATCATTAAATTTACACAACCAGTAATAACAAATCCCATTAAAGTTTTGATTAATAAATCAATTGACCAATCAGTCTTTCCTGAAAAATTAAAAGCTACCAGGTATCCTTCCTTTTTAAAAAGAATAATAGTCTTGATAAAAGTAATTACCACCCTGTCAATGTTTTGCCAACGATTTCTAAATTTTATCATTTCAGTCCTCTGCTTTCAGTATATAGATCAGGTTGTAGGTGTCAGATGGCATATACATCAGGTTGTGGGTGTCAGATGGCATATAGATCAGGTCGTGGGTGTCAGATGGCATATAGATTAGGTCGTGGGTGTCAGATGGCATATAGATCAGGTTGTAGGTGTCAGATGGCATATAGATCAGGTGGTGGGTGTCAGATGGCATAGAGATCAGGTTGTAGGTGTCAGATGGCATATAGATCAGGTCGTAGGTGTCAGATGGCATATATATCAGGATGTAGGTGTCAGATGGCATATACATCAGGTTGTGGGTGTCAGATGGCATATAGATCAGGTCGTGGGTGTCAGATGGCATATAGATCAGGTCGTGGGTGTCAGATGGCATATAGATCAGGTTGTAGGTGTCAGATGGCATATAGATCAGGTCGTGGGTGTCAGATGGCATATAGATCAGGTTGTAGGTGTCAGATGGCATATAGATCAGGTCGTGGGTGTCAGATGGCATATAGATCAGGTCGTGGGTGTCAGATGGCATATAGATCAGGTTGTAGATGTCAGATGGCATATAGATCAGGTGGTGGGTGTCAGATGGCATAGAGATCAGGTTGTAGGTGTCAGATGGCATATAGATCAGGTCGTAGGTGTCAGATGGCATATATATCAGGTTGTAGGTGTCAGATGGCATATAGATCAGGTCGTGGGTGTCAGATGGCATATATATCAGGTTGTAGGTGTCAGATGGCATATAGATCAGGTCGTAGGTGTGAGATGGCATATAGATCAGGTCGTGGGTGTCAGATGGCATATAGATCAGGTTGTAGGTGTCAGATGACATATAGATCAGGTCGTAGGTGTCAGATGGCATATATATCAGGTTGTAGGTGTCAGATGGCATATAGATCAGGTCGTAGGTGTGAGATGGCATATAGATCAGGTCGTGGGTGTCAGATGGCATATAGATCAGGATGTAGGTGTCAGATGGCATATAGATCAGGTCGTGGGTGTCAGATGGCATATAGATCAGGTTGTAGGTGTCAGATGACATATAGATCAGGTCGTAGGTGTCAGATGGCATATATATCAGGTTTTAGGTGTCAGATGGCATATAGATCAGGTCGTAGGTGTGAGATGGCATATAGATCAGGTCGTGGGTGTCAGATTGCATAGAGATCAGGTTGTAGGTGTCAGATGGCATATAGATCAGGTCGTAGGTGTGAGATGGCATATGGATCAGGTTGTAGGTGTCAGATGGTATATAGATCAGGTCGTGGGTGTCAGATGGCATATAGATCAGGTTGTAGGTGTCAGATGACATATAGATCAGGTCGTGGGTGTCAGATGGCATATAGATCAGGTTGTAGGTGTCAGATGGCATATAGATCAGGTTGTAGGTGTCAGATGGCATATAGATCAGGTCGTAGGTGTCAGATGGCATATAGATCAGGTTGTGGGTGTCAGATGGCATATAGATCAGGTTGTAGGTGTCAGATGGCATATAGATCAGGTTGTGGGTGTCAGATGGCATATAGATCAGGTTGTAGGTGTCAGATGGCATATAGATCAGGTTGTGGGTGTCAGATGGCATATAGATCAGGTTGTGGGTGTCAGATGGCATATAGATCAGGTTGTAGGTGTCAGATGGCATATAGATCAGGTTGTAGTTGTCAGATGGCATATAGATCAGGTTGTGGGTGTCAGATGGCATATAGATCAGGTCGTGGGTGTCAGATGGCATATAGATCAGGTTGTAGGTGTCAGATGGCATATAGATCAGGTTGTAGGTGTCAGATGGCATATAGATCAGGTCGTGGGTGTCAGATGGCATATAGATCAGGTTGTGGGTGTCAGATGGCATATAGATCAGGTTGTGGGTGTCAGATGGCATATAGATCAGGTCGTGGGTGTCAGATGGCATATAGATCAGGTTGTGGGTGTCAGATGGTATATAGATCAGGTCGTGGGTGTCAGATGGCATATTGATCAGGTTATAGGTTTCAGATGACATATAGATCAGGTCGTGGGTGTCAGATGGCATATAGATCAGGTTGTAGGTGTCAGATGGCATATAGATCAGGTCGTAGGTGTCAGATGGCATATAGATCAGGTTGTAGGTGTCAGATGGCATATAGATCAGGTCGTGGGTGTCAGATGGCATATAGATCAGGTTGTAGGTGTCAGATGGCATATAGATCAGGTTGTGGGTGTCAGATGGCATATAGATCAGGTAGTGGGTGTCAGATGGCATATAGATCAGGTCGTAGGTGTCAGATGGCATATAGATCAGGTTGTGAGTGTCAGATGGCATATAGATCAGGTTGTAGGTGTCAGATGGCATATAGATCAGGTTGTAGGTGTCAGATGGCATATAGATCAGGTTGTGGGTGTCAGATGGCATATAGATCAGGTCGTGGGTGTCAGATGGCATATAGATCAGGTCGTGGGTGTCAGATGGCATGTAGATCAGGTTGTGGGTGTCAGATGGCATATAGATCAGGTTGTGGGTGTCAGATGGCATATAGATCAGGTCGTGGGTGTCAGATGGTATATAGATCAGGTTGTAGGTGTCAGATGGCATATAGATCAGGTTGTAGGTGTCAGATGGCATATAGATCAGGTTGTAGTTGTCAGATGACATATAGATCAGGTCGATCAGGTTGTAGATGCCAGATGGCATATAGATCAGGTCGTGGGTGTCAGATGGCATATAGATCAGGTTGTGGGTGTCAGATGGTATATAGATCAGGTCGTGGGTGTCAGATGGCATATAGGTCAGGTTGTAGGTGTCAGATGACATATAGATCAGGTCGTGGGTGTCAGATGGCATATAGATCAGGTTGTAGGTGTCAGATGGCATATAGATCAGGTTGTAGGTGTCAGATGGCATATAGATCAGGTTGTGGGTGTCAGATGGCATATAGATCAGGTTGTAGGTGTCAGATGGCATATAGATTAGGTCGTGGGTGTCAGATGGCATATAGATCAGGTTGTGGGTGTCAGATTTCATGTAGATCAGGTTGTGGATGTCAGATGGCATATAGATCAGATTGTAGGTGTCAGATGGCATATAGATTAGGTTGTAGGTGTTAGATGGTATATAGATCAGGTTGTGGTGTCAGATGGCATATAGATCAGGTTGTGGGTGTCAGATAGCATATAGATCAGGTCGTAGGTGTCAGATGGCATATAGATCAGGTTGTGGGTGTCAGATGGCATATAGATCAGGTTGTGGGTGTCAGATGGCATATAGATCAGGTTGTAGGTGTCAGATGGCATATAGATCAGGTTGTGGGTGTCAGATGGTATATAGATCAGGATGTAGGTGTCAGATGGTATATAGATCAGGTCGTGGGTGTCAGATGACATATAGATCAGGTTGTTGGTGTCAGATGGCATATAGATCAGGTCGTAGGTGTCAGATGGCATATATATCAGGTTGTAGGTGTCAGATGGCATATAGATCAGGTCGTAGGTGTCAGATGGCATATATATCAGGTTGTAGGTGTCAGATGGCATATAGATCAGGTCGTAGGTGTCAGATGGCATATAGATCAGGTTGTAGGTGTCAGAAGGCATATAGATCAGGTTGTAGGTGTCAGATGGCATATAGATCAGGTTGTGGGTGTCAGAAGGCATATAGATCAGGTTGTGGGTGTCAGATGGCATATAGATCAGGTTGTGGGTGTCAGATGGCATATAGATCAGGTTGTAGGTGTCAGATGGCATATATATCAGGTTGTGGGTGTCAGAAGGCATATAGATCAGGTTGTGGGTGTCAGATGGCATATAGATCAGGTTGTAGGTGTCAGATGGCATATAGATCAGGTTGTGGGTGTCAGATGGCATATAGATCAGGTCGTGGGTGTCAGATGGCATATAGATCAGGTTGTGGGTGTCAGATGGCATACAGATCAGGTTGTGGGTGTCAGATGGCATATAGATCAGGTTGTGGGTGTCAGATGGCATATAGATCAGGTTGTGGGTGTCAGAAGGCATATAGATCAGGTTGTGGGTGTCAGATGGCATATAGATCAGGTTGTGGGTGTCAGATAGTATATAGATCAGGATGTAGGTGTCAGAAGGCATATAGATCAGGTTGTGGGTGTCAGATGGCATATAGATCAGGTCGTGGGTGTCAGATGGCATATAGATCAGGTTGTGGGTGTCAGATGGCATACAGATCAGGTTGTGGGTGTCAGATGGCATATAGATCAGGTTGTGGGTGTCAGATGGCATATAGATCAGGTTGTGGGTGTCAGAAGGCATATAGATCAGGTTGTGGGTGTCAGATGGCATATAGATCAGGTTGTGGGTTTCAGATAGTATATAGATCAGGATGTAGGTGTCAGAAGGCATATAGATCAGGTTGTGGGTGTCAGATGGCATATAGATCAGGTTGTGGGTGTCAGATAGTATATAGATCAGGATGTAGGTGTCAGAAGGCATATAGATCAGGTTGTAGGTATCAGATGGCATATAGATCAGGTTGTGGGTGTCAGATAGTATATAGATCAGGATGTAGGTGTCAGAAGGCATATAGATCAGGTTGTGGGTGTCAGATGGCATATAGATCAAGTCGTGGGTGTCAGATGGCATATAGATCAGGTTGTGGGTGTCAGATGGCATACAGATCAGGTTGTGGGTGTCAGATGGCATATAGATCAGGTTGTGGGTGTCAGATGGCATATAGATCAGGTTGTGGGTGTCAGAAGGCATATAGATCAGGTTGTGGGTGTCAGATGGCATATAGATCAGGTTGTGGGTGTCAGATAGTATATAGATCAGGATATAGGTGTCAGAAGGCATATAGATCAGGTTGTGGGTGTCAGATGGCATATAGATCAGGTTGTGGGTGTCAGATATTATATAGATCAGGATGTAGGTGTCAGAAGGCATATAGATCAGGTTGTAGGTATCAGATGGCATATAGATCAGGTTGTGGGTGTCAGATAGTATATAGATCAGGATGTAGGTGTCAGAAGGCATATAGATCAGGTTGTGGGTGTCAGATGGCATATAGATCAGGTTGTGGGTGTCAGATGGCCTTACTTAGAATAAAAGAACATTGGAAGAAAGCTTTGGATGATACAAAATTTATTGCAGTAATTTCAGTGGATCTATCAAAAGCATTTGACTGTCTGATCTCCCACACTGTTCTGCCCAGTTTTTACAAATGATATTTTGAATGAGTGAACATTCTGTCTAAGTGAACTGTGAATGAATTTTCTTTTACGGTGCTAACAAAACTAAATATAAGGTACATCTTTATTTTAAATGAACACAAATCTAAAAGACAAACAGCCTACATCAAATTTATATAACAAATTAGTATTGCACTTTTGACTGTTGACTCGATGAAATATATAATATTCATGATATATCTTTAGTTCTTTGCTTAGACAGAAACATGTTCTCTCTTTTTTACCTTTGAATTTCAGTAAAGCTTTCCCATATGGAAATTCTTACCAATGCCCCCTTCAATTTAGACTATGAAAATCTTGTCTAAATTAAAACTTAACAATCTATTTCTCATTGATGTTTTAACATGGTGTTGGACACTGAAGCCCCTCTCACAGTCTGCAGGATGAACTGGCAACACTAGAACAATTTGAGCAAGTTTTAGAAGATTTAGAACTTTACTGGCATGGGTTTGACAAAATCCCCTCATAAGTCAGACAATTTCTTGGCCGTGGACCTGTTCGATTTAACTAAAGTGAATGGGATACATTAATCAAAGGGGTGCCACTGGGTTTGATCATAGCCCTTGTTCTATTTAATGTTTTTATAAACGATATTTTTCAATTTGTTCAAGATAGTACTATATATAATTATGCAGATGTCAATACCCTTTCTTGCTCTGATACTAATATAAATACAATATATAAAACTCTAGAATATGATAGCATAAACTTAATAGACTGGGTTTCCAAAAACTTAATGAAAGCTAATCCTGATCAATTTCTCCAAAACTTAATGAAAGCTAATCCTGATCAATTTCAGGCTATAGCCATTGGTACTAAAACAAATAGTCACAATTTATCTTTTGGTTTAAAAGAAAATAAAATTACATGTGAAGAAAGTTCTAAACTTTAAGGTGTAACCATTGATTGTCAACTAAATTGTGATAAACATATATCGGAAATTTGTATTAAAAACAAATTTTTTTTTAAAAAAAAAATGCATCCCACCAATTAAATATCCTTAAACAGACAGGTAAATATTAAAAAATCAATTAAATTCAGGAAAGAGAGCTCCATTTCATTTATGAAGACTTTGATAATACTTTTGAAAATTTACTTGAAAAATCTAATTTGCCATCTTCAAAAATTTGAAGAATAAGAATCATAGCAGATGAAACATTCAAATTTATCCATATACAAAGTCCAAGCTATCTTCATGATTTAAATTCAATTATAGATCAAAAATATAATTTTAGGCATCAAGACAAAGCAGTTTTACCCGGGGTACACACAACAAGGTATGCTTTAAATTCTTTTTGGTGTAATGCTACACAAATCTGGTATGAGCTGCTTAATCACTTCAGGCAAGAAGCATCATTAGAACATTTCAAAAATTTAATTCAAACATGGAATTGCAGGTCTACAGCTCATGGCAGTGCAGTGCATGCAGATGACCTTTTATGCTAAATTTCATGCTTTTTTAATTTTTTAATTTTTTGCTTAAATGCATGAACCTCTTATTTTTAGTAGCTTTTGTTCAGTTGATATCTACTTTTGTGTGTATGTTGATCTGTATCTTACTGGCTTTAGGGATCCATAGACTTTGTTAGAAGTATCAGTTATGATTTTTTTGGTCTAAAGAGGTATGATCTATAACCAACAGATTCTACCTTTCTAGCTAGTAGTCAGTTAATCATGAGCATTCATTGATCCTGCTATTGTAATGTCCATGTTATTTTGTCATTAAGAGATGATATGTGCTATGTTTTGAGTGGAAGAGAATCTGTGTAGGTATTGTTTATCCATGTATTACAGTTTGAGATCCAGTTATCAAGAAGTGAGGGTTGGGATCCATTTAACCAGTTTAACCTGCCACTTTTTTGTACCTGTCACAAACCAAGATCTGGATTTCTAATGTCATATGTCGTTGTCTTTTTTGTGTTCAGTGAGTTCAGTTAAGATAAGAGGTGATTATGAAAAAAAAAAATTAAACAGTGATGGTCATCAATTCCACATTGTTTTGTTGATATTGATGGAATTGATGATCATCACTGTTTAAGCTGTCTTTTTATAACCTAGACTCACCCTATTTGGTCCACTCATTGATCATGGAGGGTGCATGTCAGCCGGGCATGTGTCAGCTAACCTTGACCTCATTTTCACGGTCTACTGACTTTGTTAAATTTACTTCAAGCCTTGGTAATTAGGCCACTATAGTTGCTCTATGCTTTGATGATGGCGTAGGTTTCATGGTATAGTACATTGATTTAATTTAGTTTTTGAAAATATTTCTCTCCAAACATTTAAAGGGGGCAGGCAAAACAGATATGTCGCTACACTAGTTTTTATTTTTAGATCATCATGGCATCCAATTTTTGTTTGCACCAAGTGCTACGCTCTAACAGAACAGTACTAAGCCTTGTAAAAAGACAGAGAAATCTTAATAGATATACAAGCAGTGTTACAGTCAAGACATTCAGTACATCAGAAAAACGTAAATTCCATAAAAGTACAGTAGCAGATTTAGAGATGCCAAAACAATCACTTATAGAATATCTGTTTCCTCGATTTGACAAGTTTGGGAATAACATAGCCCTGGTAAGTTGTTTTATACTTATAATCTTGGTGACAATTATGTGATTAAACCCTATTGTTCTATAAAGACAGCAATTGAAACAAATATCAGTAAATAATGCATTTCTCTGATGTCACACTATTGTTCTATATTTATAATACATTTCTCTGATGTCACACTATTGTTCTGTATTGATAATACATTTCTCTGACATCACACTCTTGTTCTGTATTGATAATACATTTCTCTGACATCACACTATTGTTCTATATTGATAATACATTTCTCTGACATCACACTCTTGTTCTATATTGATAATACATTTCTCTGATGTCACACTATTGTTCTATATTGATAATACATTTCTCTGATGTCACACTATTGTTCTATATTTATAATACATTTCTCTGACATCACACTATTGTTCTATATTGATAATACATTTCTCTGATGTCACACTCTTGTTCTATATTGATAATACATTTCTCTGATGTCACACTATTGTTCTATATTGATAATACATTTCTCTGACATCACACTCTTGTTCTGTATTGATAATACATTTCTCTGACATCACACTCTTGTTCTGTATTGATAATACATTTCTCTGACATCACACTATTGTTCTATATTGATAATACATTTCTCTGACATCACACTCTTGTTCTATATTGATAATACATTTCTCTGATGTCACACTATTGTTCTATATTGATAATACATTTCTCTGATGTCACACTATTGTTCTATATTTATAATACATTTCTCTGACATCACACTATTGTTCTATATTGATAATACATTTCACTGATGTCACACTCTTGTTCTATATTGATAATACATTTCTCTGATGTCACACTATTGTTCTATATTGATAATACATTTCTCTGATGCATTTCTCTGATGTCACACTATTGTTCTATATTGATAATACATTTCTCTGATGTCACACTCTTGTTCTATATTGATAATACATTTCTCTGATGTCACACTCTTGTTCTATATTGATAATACATTTCTCTGATGTCACACTATTGTTCTATATTGATAATACATTTCTCTGATGTCACACTATTGTTCTATATTGATAATACATTTCTCTGACATCACACTATTGTTCTATATTTATAATACATTTCTCTGATGTCACACTATTGTTCTATATTGATAATACATTTCTCTGATGTCACACTATTGTTCTATATTGATAATACATTTCTCTGATGTCACACTATTGTTCTATATTGATAATACATTTCTCTGATGTCACACTATTGTTCTATATTGATAATACATTTCTCTGATGTCACACTATTGTTCTATATTGATAATACATTTCTCTGATGTCACACTATTGTTCTATATTGATAATACATTTCTCTGATGTCACACTATTGTTCTATATTGATAATACATTTCTCTGATGTCACACTATTGTTCTATATTGATAATACATTTCTCTGACGTCACACTATTGTTCTATATTTATAATACATTTCTCTGATGTCACACTATTGTTCTATATTGATAATACATTTCTCTGACATCACACTATTGTTCTATATTGATAATACATTTCTCTGATGTCACACTATTGTTCTATATTTATAATACATTTCTCTGATGTCACACTCTTGTTATATATTGATAATACATTTCTCTGATGTCACACTCTTGTTCTATATTGATAATACATTTCTCTGATGTCACACTATTGTTCTATATTGATAATACATTTCTCTGATGTCACACTATTGTTCTATATTGATAATACATTTCTCTGATGTCACACTATTGTTCTATATTGATAATACATTTCTCTGATGCATTTCTCTGATGTCACACTATTGTTCTATATTGATAATACATTTCTCTGATGTCACACTCTTGTTCTGTATTGATAATACATTTCTCTGATGTCACACTCTTGTTCTATATTGATAATACATTTCTCTGATGTCACACTATTGTTCTATATTGATAATACATTTCTCTGATGTCACACTATTGTTCTATATTGATAATACATTTCTCTGATGTCACACTATTGTTCTATATTGATAATACATTTCTCTGATGTCACACTATTGTTCTATATTGATAATACATTTCTCTGATGTCACACTATTGTTCTATATTGATAATACATTTCTCTGATGTCACACTATTGTTCTATATTGATAATACATTTCTCTGATGTCACACTATTGTTCTATATTGATAATACATTTCTCTGATGTCACACTATTGTTCTATATTGATAATACATTTCTCTGATGTCACACTATTGTTCTATATTTATAATACATTTCTCTGATGTCACACTATTGTTCTATATTGATAATACATTTCTCTGATGTCACACTATTGTTCTATATTGATAATACATTTCTCTGACGTCACACTATTGTTCTATATTGATAATACATTTCTCTGATGTCACACTCTTGTTCTATATTGATAATACATTTCTCTGACGTCACACTATTGTTCTATATTTATAATACATTTCTCTGATGTCACACTATTGTTCTATATTGATAATACATTTCTCTGATGTCACACTATTGTTCTATATTGATAATACATTTCTCTGATGTCACACTCTTGTTCTATATTTATAATACATTTCTCTGATGTCACACTATTGTTCTATATTGATAATACATTTCTCTGATGTCACACTCTTGTTCTATATTTATAATACATTTCTCTGATGTCACACTATTGTTCTATATTGATAATGCATTTCTCTGATGTCACACTATTGTTCTATATTGATAATACATTTCTCTGATGTCACACTATTGTTCTATATTGATAATACATTTCTCTGACGTCACACTATTGTTCTATATTGATAATACATTTCTCTGATGTCACACTATTGTTCTATATTGATAATACATTTCTCTGATGTCACACTATTGTTCTATATTTATAATACATTTCTCTGATGTCACACTATTGTTCTATATTGATAATACATTTCTCTGATGTCACACTATTGTTCTATATTGATAATACATTTCTCTGATGTCACACTATTGTTCTATATTGATAATACATTTCTCTGATGTCACACTATTGTTCTATATTGATAATACATTTCTCTGATGTCACACTATTGTTCTATATTGATAATACATTTCTCTGATGTCACACTATTGTTCTATATTGATAATACATTTCTCTGATGTCACACTCTTGTTCTATATTTATAATACATTTCTCTGATGTCACACTATTGTTCTATATTGATAATACATTTCTCTGATGTCACACTATTGTTCTATATTTATAATACATTTCTCTGATGTCACACTATTGTTCTATATTGATAATACATTTCTCTGATGTCACACTATTGTTCTATATTGATAATACATTTCTCTGATGTCACACTATTGTTCTATATTGATAATACATTTCTCTGACGTCACACTATTGTTCTATATTGATAATACATTTCTCTGATGTCACACTATTGTTCTATATTTATAATACATTTCTCTGATGTCACACTATTGTTCTATATTGATAATACATTTCTCTGATGTCACACTATTGTTCTATATTGATAATACATTTCTCTGATGTCACACTATTGTTCTATATTGATAATACATTTCTCTGATGTCACACTATTGTTCTATATTGATAATACATTTCTCTGATGTCACACTATTGTTCTATATTGATAATACATTTCTCTGATGTCACACTATTGTTCTATATTTATAATACATTTCTCTGATGTCACACTATTGTTCTATATTGATAATACATTTCTCTGATGTCACACTATTGTTCTATATTGATAATACATTTCTCTGATGTCACACTATTGTTCTATATTGATAATACATTTCTCTGACGTCACACTATTGTTCTATATTGATAATACATTTCTCTGATGTCACACTATTGTTCTATATTTATAATACATTTCTCTGATGTCACACTCTTGTTCTATATTGATAATACATTTCTCTGATGTCACACTATTGTTCTATATTGATAATACATTTCTCTGATGTCACACTATTGTTCTATATTTATAATACATTTCTCTGATGTCACACTATTGTTCTATATTGATAATACATTTCTCTGATGTCACACTATTGTTCTATATTGATAATACATTTCTCTGACGTCACACTATTGTTCTATATTTATAATACATTTCTCTGATGTCACACTATTGTTCTATATTGATAATACATTTCTCTGACATCACACTATTGTTCTATATTGATAATACATTTCTCTGATGTCACACTATTGTTCTATATTTATAATACATTTCTCTGATGTCACACTCTTGTTCTATATTGATAATACATTTCTCTGATGTCACACTCTTGTTCTATATTGATAATACATTTCTCTGATGTCACACTATTGTTCTATATTGATAATACATTTCTCTGATGTCACACTATTGTTCTATATTGATAATACATTTCTCTGATGTCACACTCTTGTTCTATATTGATAATACATTTCTCTGATGTCACACTCTTGTTCTATATTGATAATACATTTCTCTGATGTCACACTCTTGTTCTGTATTGATAATACATTTCTCTGACATCACACTCTTGTTCTGTATTGATAATACATTTCTCTGACATCACACTATTGTTCTATATTGATAATACATTTCTCTGATGTCACACTATTGTTCTATATTGATAATACATTTCTCTGATGTCACACTATTGTTCTATATTGATAATACATTTCTCTGACGTCACACTATTGTTCTATATTTATAATACATTTCTCTGATGTCACACTATTGTTCTATATTGATAATACATTTCTCTGATGTCACACTATTGTTCTATATTGATAATACATTTCTCTGATGTCACACTATTGTTCTATATTGATAATACATTTCTCTGATGTCACACTATTGTTCTATATTGATAATACATTTCTCTGACGTCACACTATTGTTTTATATTGATAATACATTTCTCTGATGTCACACTATTGTTCTATATTGATAATGCATTTCTCTGATGTCACACTATTGTTCTATATTTATAATACATTTCTCTGATGTCACACTCTTGTTCTGTATTGATAATACATTTCTCTGATGTCACACTCTTGTTCTATATTGATAATACATTTCTCTGATGTCACACTATTGTTCTATATTGATAATACATTTCTCTGATGTCACACTATTGTTCTATATTGATAATACATTTCTCTGATGTCACACTATTGTTCTATATTGATAATACATTTCTCTGATGTCACACTATTGTTCTATATTGATAATACATTTCTCTGATGTCACACTATTGTTCTATATTGATAATACATTTCTCTGATGTCACACTATTGTTCTATATTGATAATACATTTCTCTGATGTCACACTATTGTTCTATATTGATAATACATTTCTCTGATGTCACACTATTGTTCTATATTGATAATACATTTCTCTGATGTCACACTATTGTTCTATATTTATAATACATTTCTCTGATGTCACACTATTGTTCTATATTGATAATACATTTCTCTGATGTCACACTATTGTTCTATATTGATAATACATTTCTCTGACGTCACACTATTGTTCTATATTGATAATACATTTCTCTGATGTCACACTCTTGTTCTATATTGATAATACATTTCTCTGACGTCACACTATTGTTCTATATTTATAATACATTTCTCTGATGTCACACTATTGTTCTATATTGATAATACATTTCTCTGATGTCACACTATTGTTCTATATTGATAATACATTTCTCTGATGTCACACTCTTGTTCTATATTTATAATACATTTCTCTGATGTCACACTATTGTTCTATATTGATAATACATTTCTCTGATGTCACACTCTTGTTCTATATTTATAATACATTTCTCTGATGTCACACTATTGTTCTATATTGATAATGCATTTCTCTGATGTCACACTATTGTTCTATATTGATAATACATTTCTCTGATGTCACACTATTGTTCTATATTGATAATACATTTCTCTGACGTCACACTATTGTTCTATATTGATAATACATTTCTCTGATGTCACACTATTGTTCTATATTGATAATACATTTCTCTGATGTCACACTATTGTTCTATATTTATAATACATTTCTCTGATGTCACACTATTGTTCTATATTGATAATACATTTCTCTGATGTCACACTATTGTTCTATATTGATAATACATTTCTCTGATGTCACACTATTGTTCTATATTGATAATACATTTCTCTGATGTCACACTATTGTTCTATATTGATAATACATTTCTCTGATGTCACACTATTGTTCTATATTGATAATACATTTCTCTGATGTCACACTATTGTTCTATATTGATAATACATTTCTCTGATGTCACACTCTTGTTCTATATTTATAATACATTTCTCTGATGTCACACTATTGTTCTATATTGATAATACATTTCTCTGATGTCACACTATTGTTCTATATTTATAATACATTTCTCTGATGTCACACTATTGTTCTATATTGATAATACATTTCTCTGATGTCACACTATTGTTCTATATTGATAATACATTTCTCTGATGTCACACTATTGTTCTATATTGATAATACATTTCTCTGACGTCACACTATTGTTCTATATTGATAATACATTTCTCTGATGTCACACTATTGTTCTATATTTATAATACATTTCTCTGATGTCACACTATTGTTCTATATTGATAATACATTTCTCTGATGTCACACTATTGTTCTATATTGATAATACATTTCTCTGATGTCACACTATTGTTCTATATTGATAATACATTTCTCTGATGTCACACTATTGTTCTATATTGATAATACATTTCTCTGATGTCACACTATTGTTCTATATTGATAATACATTTCTCTGATGTCACACTATTGTTCTATATTTATAATACATTTCTCTGATGTCACACTATTGTTCTATATTGATAATACATTTCTCTGATGTCACACTATTGTTCTATATTGATAATACATTTCTCTGATGTCACACTATTGTTCTATATTGATAATACATTTCTCTGACGTCACACTATTGTTCTATATTGATAATACATTTCTCTGATGTCACACTATTGTTCTATATTTATAATACATTTCTCTGATGTCACACTCTTGTTCTATATTGATAATACATTTCTCTGATGTCACACTATTGTTCTATATTGATAATACATTTCTCTGATGTCACACTATTGTTCTATATTTATAATACATTTCTCTGATGTCACACTATTGTTCTATATTGATAATACATTTCTCTGATGTCACACTATTGTTCTATATTGATAATACATTTCTCTGACGTCACACTATTGTTCTATATTTATAATACATTTCTCTGATGTCACACTATTGTTCTATATTGATAATACATTTCTCTGACATCACACTATTGTTCTATATTGATAATACATTTCTCTGATGTCACACTATTGTTCTATATTTATAATACATTTCTCTGATGTCACACTCTTGTTCTATATTGATAATACATTTCTCTGATGTCACACTCTTGTTCTATATTGATAATACATTTCTCTGATGTCACACTATTGTTCTATATTGATAATACATTTCTCTGATGTCACACTATTGTTCTATATTGATAATACATTTCTCTGATGTCACACTCTTGTTCTATATTGATAATACATTTCTCTGATGTCACACTCTTGTTCTATATTGATAATACATTTCTCTGATGTCACACTCTTGTTCTGTATTGATAATACATTTCTCTGACATCACACTCTTGTTCTGTATTGATAATACATTTCTCTGACATCACACTATTGTTCTATATTGATAATACATTTCTCTGATGTCACACTATTGTTCTATATTGATAATACATTTCTCTGATGTCACACTATTGTTCTATATTGATAATACATTTCTCTGACGTCACACTATTGTTCTATATTTATAATACATTTCTCTGATGTCACACTATTGTTCTATATTGATAATACATTTCTCTGATGTCACACTATTGTTCTATATTGATAATACATTTCTCTGATGTCACACTATTGTTCTATATTGATAATACATTTCTCTGATGTCACACTATTGTTCTATATTGATAATACATTTCTCTGACGTCACACTATTGTTTTATATTGATAATACATTTCTCTGATGTCACACTATTGTTCTATATTGATAATGCATTTCTCTGATGTCACACTATTGTTCTATATTTATAATACATTTCTCTGATGTCACACTATTGTTCTATATTGATAATACATTTCTCTGATGTCACACTATTGTTCTATATTGATAATACATTTCTCTGATGTCACACTATTGTTCTATATTGATAATACATTTCTCTGATGTCACACTCTTGTTCTATATTGATAATACATTTCTCTGATGTCACACTATTGTTCTATATTGATAATACATTTCTCTGATGTCACACTATTGTTCTATATTGATAATACATTTCTCTGATGTCACACTATTGTTCTATATTTATAATACATTTCTCTGATGTCACACTATTGTTCTATATTGATAATACATTTCTCTGATGTCACACTATTGTTCTATATTTATAATACACTTCTCTGACGTCACACTATAGTTCTATATTGATAATACATTTCTCTGATGTCACACTATTGTTCTATATTGATAATACATTTCTCTGATGTCACACTATAGTTCTATATTGATAATACATTTCTCTGATGTCACACTATAGTTCTATATTGATAATACATTTCTCTGATGTCACACTATTGTTCTATATTGATAATACATTTCTCTGATGTCACACTATTGTTCTATATTTATAATACACTTCTCTGACATCACACTATTGTTCTATATTTATAATACATTTCTCTGACATCACACTATTGTTCTATATTGATAATACATTTCTCTGATGTCACACTATTGTTCTATATTGATAATACATTTCTCTGATGTCACACTATTGTTCTATATTTATAATACATTTCTCTGATGTCACACTATTGTTCTATATTGATAATACATTTCTCTGATGTCACACTATTGTTCTATATTGATAATACATTTCTCTGATGTCACACTATTATTCGAACAGTGGATTATTTTTAAGAATCTACAGTTTATTCTTTTGTTCTTGCATATGAACTTTAACCTTTAACCATTATAGGATTAAAAATGTGTTGTTAATATTTTGAGACTTGCGGGTATCGAACCCCTGCTAGCCTTTTTATAGTCTGCTTTAAGTTTCAAAACTTCCATCTAACCACCCGGCTACAGTGATCATACCATAAATATATGTAATTAGTATATCTTGACAGTAAACTTTATTTTTAAAAAATATCAACAACTTGTTTAAATGAGTAATTGATCAATATATACAAGGCATGAAAGTATTTCAAATCTGGCATTATCTCTGTTCAGAACCGACTAGGTTATCATTTGGGACACTTGAAAGACCTTGAACTATCTAAATATAAACGAGAATCAAAAGGACATATGTCGTTAGAAATTTATCTTTTTTTTTTATAATTGTTGTCTTATTTGGCTTTCTAAACATTGAAAGTCAAGTGTAAAAATATGAAATGAAAACACTTTTTGCAGATGGAAATGTATTATGTCAGAGAATACACTCCAACTTACGGGTCTCGTTGATTATTTTTAAGAATCTACAGTTGAAGTGTATTCTCCATTACATAATAAGAAAAGTGAGAAATATTAAAAGACTTGTTTTAATGGAGGAGGAAACCGGAGCACCCGTTGAAAACCACCCACCTATCGCAAGTCACAGACAAACTTTATCACATAGTGTTGTATCGAGTACACCTTGTCATGAGTGGGAATTGAACTCACAACTTTAGTGATGATAGGCACTGATTGCACAGGTAGTTGTAAATCCAACTACCATAGAATCACTACACTATCACAAGGGCCCCTTCTGTCAATTGTTTCAAACCAACTTGGTGGTAAAACAGCAATCACTTACTCACTCAATTGTTTCATTGCACTTGATTGATGACTTGGTGTAAAACAGCAATTACTTACTCACTCAATTGTTTCATTGCACTTGATTGACGACTTGGTGTAAAACAGCAATTACTTACTCAATTGTTTCATTGCACTTGATTGATGACTTGGTGTAAAACAGCAATTACTTACTCACTCAATTGTGTCATTGCACTTGATTGATGACTTGGTGTAAAACAGCAATTACTTACTCACTCAATTGTTTCATTGCACTTGATTGATGACTTGGTGTAAAACAGCAATTACTTACTCACTCAATTGTTTCATTGCACTTGATTGATGAATTGGTGTAAAACAGCAATTACTTACTCACTCAATTGTTTCATTGCACTTGATTGATGACTTGGTGTAAAACAGCAATTACTTACTCACTCAATTGTGTCATTGCACTTGATTGATGACTTGGTGTAAAACAGCAATTACTTACTCAATTGTTTCATTGCACTTGATTGATGACTTGGTGTAAAACAGCAATTACTTACTCACTCAATTGTGTCATTGCACTTGATTGATGACTTGGTGTAAAACAGCAATTACTTACTCACTCAATTGTGTCATTGCACTTGATTGATGACTTGGTGTAAAGCAGCAATTACTTACTCACTCAATTGTTTCATTGCACTTGATTGATGACTTGGTGTAAAACAGCAATTACTCACTCACTCAATTGTGTCATTGCACTTGATTGATGACTTGGTGTAAAACAGCAATTACTTACTCAATTGTTTCATTGCACTTGATTGATGACTTGGTGTAAAACAGCAATTACTTACTCACTCAATTGTGTCATTGCACTTGATTGATGACTTGGTGTAAAACAGCAATTACTTACTCACTCAATTGTGTCATTGCACTTGATTGATGACTTGGTGTAAAGCAGCAATTACTTACTCACTCAATTGTTTCATTGCACTTGATTGATGACTTGGTGTAAAACAGCAATTACTTACTCACTCAATTGTTTCATTGCACTTGATTGATGACTTGGTGTAAAACAGCAATTACTTACTCACTAATTGTTTCATTGCACTTGATTGATGACTTGATGTAAAACAGCAATTACTTACTCACTCAATTGTGTCATTGCACTTGATTGATGACTTGGTGTAAAACAGCAATTACTTACTCAATTGTTTCATTGTACTTGATTGATGACTTGGTGTAAAACAGCAATTACCTACTCACTCAATTGTGTCATTGCACTTGATTGATGACTTGGTGTAAAACAGCAATTACTTACTCACTAATTGTTTCATTGCACTTGATTGATGACTTGGTGTAAAACAGCAATTACTTACTCACTCAATTGTTTCATTGCACTTGATTGACGACTTGGTGTAAAACAGCAATTACTTACTCACTCAATTGTGTCATTGCACTTGATTGATGACTTGGTGTAAAACAGCAATCACTTACTCACTCAATTGTTTCTTTGCACTTGATTGATGACTTGGTGTAAAACAGCAATTACTTACTCACTCAATTGTTTCTTTGCACTTGATTGATGACTTGGTGTAAAACAGCAATTACTTACTCACTCAATTGTTTCATTGCACTTGATTGATGACTTGGTGTAAAACAGCAATTACTTACTCACTAATTGTTTCATTGCACTTGATTGATGACTTGGTGTAAAACAGCAATTACTTACTCACTCAATTGTGTCATTGCACTTGATTGATGACTTGGTGTAAAACAGCAATTACTTACTCACTCAATTGTTTCATTGCACTTGATTGACGACTTGGTGTAAAACAGCAATTACTTACTCACTCAATTGTGTCATTGCACTTGATTGATGACTTGGTGTAAAACAGCAATTACTTACTCACTAATTGTTTCATTGCACTTGATTGATGACTTGGTGTAAAACAGCAATTACTTACTCACTCAATTGTGTCATTGCACTTGATTGATGACTTGGTGTAAAACAGCAATTACTTACTCACTCAATTGTTTTATTGCACTTGATTGATGACTTGGTGTAAAACAGCAATTACTTACTCACTCCATTGTTTTATTGCACTTGATTGATGACTTGGTGTAAAACAGGAATTACTTACTCACTCAATTGTTTCATTGCACTTGATTGATGACTTGGTGTAAAACAGCAATTACTTACTCACTCAATTGTTTTATTGCACTTGATTGATGAGTTGGTGTAAAACAGCAATTACTTACTCACTAATTGTTTCATTGCACTTGATTGATGACTTGGTGTAAAACAGCAATTACTTACTCACTCAATTGTTTCATTGCACTTGATTGATGACTTGGTGTAAAACAGCAATTACTTACTCACTCAATTGTTTCATTGCACTTGATTGATGACTTGGTGTAAAACAGCAATTACTTACTCACTCAATTGTTTTATTGCACTTGATTGATGACTTGGTGTAAAACAGCAATTACTTACTCACTAATTGTTTCATTGCACTTGATTGATGACTTGGTGTAAAACAGCAATTACTTACTCACTCAATTGTTTCATTGCACTTGATTGATGACTTGGTGTAAAACAGCAATTACTTACTCACTCAATTGTTTCATTGCACTTGATTGATGAATTGGTGTAAAACAGCAATTACTTACTCACTCAATTGTTTCATTGCACTTGATTGATGACTTGGTGTAAAACAGCAATTACTTACTCACTCAATTGTTTCATTGCACTTGATTGATGACTTTGTGTAAAACAGTAATTACTTACTCACTCAATTGTTTTATTGCACTTGATTGATGACTTGGTGTAAAACAGCAATTACTTACTCACTCAATTGTTTCATTGCACTTGATTGATGACTTGGTGTAAAACAGCAATTACTTACTCACTCAATTGTTTCATTGCACTTGATTGATGACTTGGTGTAAAACAGCAATTACTTACTCACTCAATTGCTATATTGCAATCACCTTGTCCGTCCGTTCACACTTTCGTAACAGATATCTCTGCTTCTACTGGAAGAAATTATTTTATATTTGATATATGGCTTTGGCATGGTGACTTGTACCGTGTCTCCCCTTTCCAGATTTACCGCACATCTACTTCCTGTTTACAGTGCGACTTAGAATTTTTCATGTTTGGCATAATGAAAATTTCGTAACAGTTATCTCTGCTTCTACTGGAAGAAATGATTTTATATTTGATATATGTCTTTGGCATGGTGACTTGTACCGTGTCTCCCCTTTCAAAGTTTACTGCACATCTACTTCCTGTTTACCGTGTGACTTACAAATGAACGAGTGGGGGTATTCTTAGCACGACGTAGCGTGCAACATCTTGTTTTTGTTTGCTTTATATTCACTAATACAAATTATTCTGTACTAATACAAATTTATATATGTACTAACATGCAATATGTCTTGTAGGTTGACTATGATACACAAAGATCATATACATATACTGAGCTTAAACAAAATATAGTTAAAATAGCAAGTGGTCTGACAAGAATGGGATACAAGAAAGGGAATGTGATAGCTGTGTATTCTACCAACAATCCTGACTTTACCATGTTAATGTTAGGGGCTGCTGCAGCAGGGATTACTGTAACTACTGCCAACCCAGTTTACACATCAGGTTTGTTGAACTAGGCATTGTAAAAGTTATGCCCACTACAAGGAATGTTGTAGCTATCAACTGTCCTGACTACACATCAGGATTCTTGAACTAAGGGTTGTACAAGTAAGGTTCCTTGCTGAGTTTATTGTAGCTATCAACTGTCCTGACTACACATCAGCTTGAACTAAGGGTTGTACAAGTAAGGTTCCTTGCTGAGTTTATTGTAGCTATCAACTGTCCTGACTACACATCAGCTTGAACTAAGGGTTGTACAAGTAAGGTTCCTTGCTGAGTTTATTGTAGCTATCAACTGTCCTGACTACACATCAGCTTGCACTAAGGGTTGTACAAGTAAGGTTCCTTGCTGAGTTTATTGTAGCTATCAACTGTCCTGACTACACATCAGGATTCTTGAACTAAGGGTTGTACAAGTAAGGTTCCTTGCTGAGTTTATTGTAGCTATCAACTGTCCTGACTACACATCAGGATTCTTGAACTAAGGGTTGTACAAGTAAGGTTCCTTGCTGAGTTTATTGTAGCTATCTACTGTCCTGACTACACATCAGCTTGAACTAAGGGTTGTACAAGTAAGGTTCCTTGCTGAGTTTATTGTAGCTATCAACTGTCCTGACTACACATTAGCTTGAACTAAGGGTTGTACAAGTAAGGTTCCTTGCTGAGTTTATTGTAGCTATCAACTGTCCTGACTACACATCAGGATTCTTGAACTAAGGGTTGTACAAGTAAGGTTCCTTGCTGAGTTTATTGTAGCTATCAACTGTCCTGACTACACATCAGGATTCTTGAACTAAGGGTTGTACAAGTAAGGTTCCTTGCTGAGTTTATTGTAGCTATCAACTGTCCTGACTACACATCAGCTTGCACTAAGGGTTGTACAAGTAAGGTTCCTTGCTGAGTTTATTGTAGCTATCAACTGTCCTGACTACACATCAGCTTGAACTAAGAGTTGTACAAGTAAGGTTCCTTGCTGAGTTTATTGTAGCTATCAACTGTCCTGACTACACATCAGGATTCTTGAACTAAGGGTTGTACAAGTAAGGTTCCTTGCTGAGTTTATTGTAGCTATCAACTGTCCTGACTACACATCAGGATTCTTGAACTAAGGGTTGTACAAGTAAGGTTCCTTGCTGAGTTTATTGTAGCTATCAACTGTCCTGACTACACATCAGCTTGAACTAAGGGTTGTACAAGTAAGGTTCCTTGCTGGGTTTATTGTAGCTATCAACTGTCCTGACTACACATCAGGATTCTTGAACTAAGGGTTGTACAAGTAAGGTTCCTTGCTGAGTTTATTGTAGCTATCTACTGTCCTGACTACACATCAGGATTCTTGAACTAAGGGTTGTACAAGTAAGGTTCCTTGCTGAGTTTATTGTAGCTATCTACTGTCCTGACTACACATCAGCTTGAACTAAGGGTTGTACAAGTAAGGTTCCTTGCTGAGTTTATTGTAGCTATCAACTGTCCTGACTACACATCAGCTTGAACTAAGGGTTGTACAAGTAAGGTTCCTTGCTGAGTTTATTGTAGCTATCAACTGTCCTGACTACACATCAGCTTGAACTAAGGGTTGTACAAGTAAGGTTCCTTGCTGAGTTTATTGTAGCTATCTACTGTCCTGACTACACATCAGCTTGAACTAAGGGTTGTACAAGTAAGGTTCCTTGCTGAGTTTATTGTAGCTATCAACTGTCCTGACTACACATCAGCTTGAACTAAGGGTTGTACAAGTAAGGTTCCTAGCTGGGTTTATTGTAGCTATCAACTGTCCTGACTACACATCAGGATTCTTGAACTAAGGGTTGTACAAGTAAGGTTCCTTGCTGAGTTTATTGTAGCTATCAACTGTCCTGACTACACATCAGGATTCTTGAACTAAGGGTTGTACAAGTAAGGTTCCTTGCTGAGTTTATTGTAGCTATCAACTGTCCTGACTACACATCAGCTTGCACTAAGGGTTGTACAAGTAAGGTTCCTTGCTGGGTTTATTGTAGCTATCAACTGTCCTGACTACACATCAGGATTCTTGAACTAAGGGTTGTACAAGTAAGGTTCCTTGCTGAGTTTATTGTAGCTATCAACTGTCCTGACTACACATCAGCTTGAACTAAGGGTTGTACAAGTAAGGTTCCTTGCTGAGTTTATTGTAGCTATCAACTGTCCTGACTACACATCAGGATTCTTGAACTAAGGGTTGTACAAGTAAGGTTCCTTGCTGAGTTTATTGTAGCTATCAACTGTCCTGACTACACATCAGGATTCTTGAAATAAGGGTTGTACAAGTAAGGTTCCTTGCTGAGTTTATTGTAGCTATCAACTGTCCTGACTACACATCAGCTTGCACTAAGGGTTGTACAAGTAAGGTTCCTTGCTGGGTTTATTGTAGCTATCAACTGTCCTGACTACACATCAGGATTCTTGAACTAAGGGTTGTACAAGTAAGGTTCCTTGCTGAGTTTATTGTAACTATCAACTGTCCTGACTACACATCAGCTTGAACTAAGGGTTGTACAAGTAAGGTTCCTTGCTGAGTTTATTGTAGCTATCAACTGTCCTGACTACACATCAGCTTGAACTAAGGGTTGTACAAGTAAGGTTCCTTGCTGAGTTTATTGTAGCTATCAACTGTCCTGACTACACATCAGCTTGAACTAAGGGTTGTACAAGTAAGGTTCTTTGCTGAGTTTATTGTAGCTATCGACTGTCCTGACTACACATCAGCTTGAACTAAGGGTTGTACAAGTAAGGTTCCTTGCTGAGTTTATTGTAGCTATCAACTGTCCTGACTACACATCAGGATTCTTGAACTAAGGGTTGTACAAGTAAGGTTCCTTGCTGAGTTTATTGTAGCTATCAACTGTCCTGACTACACATCAGCTTGCACTAAGGGTTGTACAAGTAAGGTTCCTTGCTGAGTTTATTGTAGCTATCTACTGTCCTGACTACACATCAGCTTGAACTAAGGGTTGTACAAGTAAGGTTCCTTGCTGAGTTTATTGTAGCTATCAACTGTCCTGACTACACATCAGCTTGAACTAAGGGTTGTACAAGTAAGGTTCCTTGCTGAGTTTATTGTAGCTATCAACTGTCCTGACTACACATCAGGATTCTTGAACTAAGGGTTGTACAAGTAAGGTTCCTTGCTGAGTTTATTGTAGCTATCAACTGTCCTGACTACACATCAGCTTGCACTAAGGGTTGTACAAGTAAGGTTCCTTGCTGGGTTTATTGTAGCTATCAACTGTCCTGACTACACATCAGGATTCTTGAACTAAGGGTTGTACAAGTAAGGTTCCTTGCTGAGTTTATTGTAGCTATCAACTGTCCTGACTACACATCAGCTTGAACTAAGGGTTGTACAAGTAAGGTTCCTTGCTGAGTTTATTGTAGCTATCAACTGTCCTGACTACACATCAGGATTCTTGAACTAAGGGTTGTACAAGTAAGGTTCCTTGCTGAGTTTATTGTAGCTATCAACTGTCCTGACTACACATCAGGATTCTTGAACTAAGGGTTGTACAAGTAAGGTTCCTTGCTGAGTTTATTGTAGCTATCAACTGTCCTGACTACACATCAGCTTGAACTAAGGGTTGTACAAGTAAGGTTCCTTGCTGAGTTTATTGTAGCTATCAACTGTCCTGACTACACATCAGCTTGAACTAAGGGTTGTACAAGTAAGGTTCCTTGCTGAGTTTATTGTAGCTATCAACTGTCCTGACTACACATCAGCTTGAACTAAGGGTTGTACAAGTAAGGTTCCTTGCTGAGTTTATTGTAGCTATCAACTGTCCTGACTACACATCAGGATTCTTGAACTAAGGGTTGTACAAGTAAGGTTCCTTGCTGAGTTTATTGTAGCTATCAACTGTCCTGACTACACATCAGGATTCTTGAACTAAGGGTTGTACAAGTAAGGTTCCTTGCTGAGTTTATTGTAGCTATCAACTGTCCTGACTACACATCAGGATTCTTGAACTAAGGGTTGTACAAGTAAGGTTCCTAGCTGAGTTTATTGTAGCTATCAACTGTCCTGACTACACATCAGGATTCATGAACTAAGGGTTGTACAAGTAAGGTTCCTTGCTGAGTTTATTGTAGCTATCAACTGTCCTGACTACACATCAGCTTGAACTAAGGGTTGTACAAGTAAGGTTCCTTGCTGAGTTTATTGTAGCTATCAACTGTCCTGACTACACATCAGCTTGAACTAAGGGTTGTACAAGTAAGGTTCCTTGCTGAGTTTATTATAGCTATCTACTGTCCTGACTACACATCAGCTTGAACTAAGGGTTGTACAAGTAAGGTTCCTTGCTGAGTTTATTGTAGCTATCAACTGTCCTGACTACACATCAGGATTCTTGAACTAAGGGTTGTACAAGTAAGGTTCCTTGCTGAGTTTATTGTAGCTATCAACTGTCCTGACTACACATCAGGATTCTTGAACTAAGGGTTGTACAAGTAAGGTTCCTAGCTGAGTTTATTGTAGCTATCAACTGTCCTGACTACACATCAGGATTCTTGAACTAAGGGTTGTACAAGTAAGGTTCCTTGCTGAGTTTATTGTAGCTATCAACTGTCCTGACTACACATCAGGATTCTTGAACTAAGGGTTGTACAAGTAAGGTTCCTAGCTGAGTTTATTGTAGCTATCAACTGTCCTGACTACACATCAGGATTCTTGAACTAAGGGTTGTACAAGTAAGGTTCCTTGCTGAGTTTATTGTAGCTATCAACTGTCCTGACTACACATCAGGATTCTTGAACTAAGGGTTGTACAAGTAAGGTTCCTTGCTGAGTTTATTGTAGCTATCAACTGTCCTGACTACACATCAGGATTCTTGAACTAAGGGTTGTACAAGTAAGGTTCCTTGCTGAGTTTATTGTAGCTATCAACTGTCCTGACTACACATCAGGATTCTTGAACTAAGGGTTGTACAAGTAAGGTTCCTTGCTGAGTTTATTGTAGCTATCAACTGTCCTGACTACACATCAGGATTCTTGAACTAAGGGTTGTACAAGTAAGGTTCCTTGCTGAGTTTATTGTAGCTATCAACTGTCCTGACTACACATCAGCTTGAACTAAGGGTTGTACAAGTAAGGTTCCTTGCTGAGTTTATTGTAGCTATCAACTGTCCTGACTACACATCAGCTTGAACTAAGGGTTGTACAAGTAAGGTTCCTTGCTGAGTTTATTGTAGCTATCAACTGTCCTGACTACACATCAGCTTGAACTAAGGGTTGTACAAGTAAGGTTCCTTGCTGAGTTTATTGTAGCTATCAACTGTCCTGACTACACATCAGGATTCTTGAACTAAGGGTTGTACAAGTAAGGTTCCTTGCTGAGTTTATTGTAGCTATCAACTGTCCTGACTACACATCAGGATTCTTGAACTAAGGGTTGTACAAGTAAGGTTCCTTGCTGAGTTTATTGTAGCTATCAACTGTCCTGACTACACATCAGGATTCTTGAACTAAGGGTTGTACAAGTAAGGTTCCTAGCTGAGTTTATTGTAGCTATCAACTGTCCTGACTACACATCAGGATTCATGAACTAAGGGTTGTACAAGTAAGGTTCCTTGCTGAGTTTATTGTAGCTATCAACTGTCCTGACTACACATCAGCTTGAACTAAGGGTTGTACAAGTAAGGTTCCTTGCTGAGTTTATTGTAGCTATCAACTGTCCTGACTACACATCAGCTTGAACTAAGGGTTGTACAAGTAAGGTTCCTTGCTGAGTTTATTATAGCTATCTACTGTCCTGACTACACATCAGCTTGAACTAAGGGTTGTACAAGTAAGGTTCCTTGCTGAGTTTATTGTAGCTATCAACTGTCCTGACTACACATCAGGATTCTTGAACTAAGGGTTGTACAAGTAAGGTTCCTTGCTGAGTTTATTGTAGCTATCAACTGTCCTGACTACACATCAGGATTCTTGAACTAAGGGTTGTACAAGTAAGGTTCCTAGCTGAGTTTATTGTAGCTATCAACTGTCCTGACTACACATCAGGATTCTTGAACTAAGGGTTGTACAAGTAAGGTTCCTTGCTGAGTTTATTGTAGCTATCAACTGTCCTGACTACACATCAGGATTCTTGAACTAAGGGTTGTACAAGTAAGGTTCCTAGCTGAGTTTATTGTAGCTATCAACTGTCCTGACTACACATCAGGATTCTTGAACTAAGGGTTGTACAAGTAAGGTTCCTTGCTGAGTTTATTGTAGCTATCAACTGTCCTGACTACACATCAGGATTCTTGAACTAAGGGTTGTACAAGTAAGGTTCCTTGCTGAGTTTATTGTAGCTATCAACTGTCCTGACTACACATCAGGATTCTTGAACTAAGGGTTGTACAAGTAAGGTTCCTTGCTGAGTTTATTGTAGCTATCAACTGTCCTGACTACACATCAGGATTCTTGAACTAAGGGTTGTACAAGTAAGGTTCCTTGCTGAGTTTATTGTAGCTATCTACTGTCCTGACTACACATCAGCTTGAACTAAGGGTTGTACAAGTAAGGTTCCTTGCTGAGTTTATTGTAGCTATCAACTGTCCTGACTACACATCAGCTTGAACTAAGGGTTGTACAAGTAAGGTTCCTTGCTGAGTTTATTGTAGCTATCTACTGTCCTGACTACACATCAGCTTGAACTAAGGGTTGTACAAGTAAGGTTCCTTGCTGAGTTTATTGTAGCTATCAACTGTCCTGACTACACATCAGCTTGAACTAAGGGTTGTACAAGTAAGGTTCCTTGCTGAGTTTATTGTAGCTATCAACTGTCCTGACTACACATCAGCTTGCACTAAGGGTTGTACAAGTAAGGTTCCTTGCTGAGTTTATTGTAGCTATCTACTGTCCTGACTACACATCAGCTTGAACTAAGGGTTGTACAAGTAAGGTTCCTTGCTGAGTTTATTGTAGCTATCGACTGTCCTGACTACACATCAGCTTGAACTAAGGGTTGTACAAGTAAGGTTCCTTGCTGAGTTTATTGTAGCTATCAACTGTCCTGACTACACATCAGCTTGAACTAAGGGTTGTACAAGTAAGGTTCCTTGCTGAGTTTATTGTAGCTATCAACTGTCCTGACTACACATCAGCTTGAACTAAGGG
This sequence comes from Bathymodiolus septemdierum, assembly GCA_963383655.1. Lineage (NCBI taxonomy): Eukaryota > Metazoa > Mollusca > Bivalvia > Mytilida > Modiolidae > Bathymodiolus > Bathymodiolus septemdierum. Next base: position 128,802,681 of record OY726519.1, on the reverse strand, counting down.
TTGTACAAGTAAGGTTCCTTGCTGAGTTTATTGTAGCTATCAACTGTCCTGACTACACATCAGCTTGAACTAAGGGTTGTACAAGTAAGGTTCCTTGCTGAGTTTATTGTAGCTATCAACTGTCCTGACTACACATCAGCTTGAACTAAGGGTTGTACAAGTAAGGTTCCTTGCTGAGTTTATTGTAGCTATCTACTGTCCTGACTACACATCAGCTTGAACTAAGGGTTGTACAAGTAAGGTTCCTTGCTGAGTTTATTGTAGCTATCAACTGTCCTGACTACACATCAGCTTGAACTAAGGGTTGTACAAGTAAGGTTCCTTGCTGAGTTTATTGTAGCTATCAACTGTCCTGACTACACATCAGCTTGCACTAAGGGTTGTACAAGTAAGGTTCCTTGCTGAGTTTATTGTAGCTATCTACTGTCCTGACTACACATCAGCTTGAACTAAGGGTTGTACAAGTAAGGTTCCTTGCTGAGTTTATTGTAGCTATCGACTGTCCTGACTACACATCAGCTTGAACTAAGGGTTGTACAAGTAAGGTTCCTTGCTGAGTTTATTGTAGCTATCAACTGTCCTGACTACACATCAGCTTGAACTAAGGGTTGTACAAGTAAGGTTCCTTGCTGAGTTTATTGTAGCTATCAACTGTCCTGACTACACATCAGCTTGAACTAAGGGTTGTACAAGTAAGGTTCCTTGCTGAGTTTATTGTAGCTATCAACTGTCCTGACTACACATCAGCTTGAACTAAGGGTTGTACAAGTAAGGTTCCTTGCTGAGTTTATTGTAGCTATCTACTGTCCTGACTACACATCAGCTTGAACTAAGGGTTGTACAAGTAAGGTTCCTTGCTGAGTTTATTGTAGCTATCAACTGTCCTGACTACACATCAGCTTGAACTAAGGGTTGTACAAGTAAGGTTCCTTGCTGAGTTTATTGTAGCTATCAACTGTCCTGACTACACATCAGCTTGCACTAAGGGTTGTACAAGTAAGGTTCCTTGCTGAGTTTATTGTAGCTATCTACTGTCCTGACTACACATCAGCTTGAACTAAGGGTTGTACAAGTAAGGTTCCTTGCTGAGTTTATTGTAGCTATCGACTGTCCTGACTACACATCAGCTTGAACTAAGGGTTGTACAAGTAAGGTTCCTTGCTGAGTTTATTGTAGCTATCAACTGTCCTGACTACACATCAGCTTGAACTAAGGGTTGTACAAGTAAGGTTCCTTGCTGAGTTTATTGTAGCTATCAACTGTCCTGACTACACATCAGCTTGAACTAAGGGTTGTACAAGTAAGGTTCCTTGCTGAGTTTATTGTAGCTATCAACTGTCCTGACTACACATCAGCTTGAACTAAGGGTTGTACAAGTAAGGTTCCTTGCTGAGTTTATTGTAGCTATCTATTGTCCTGACTACACATCAGGATTCTTGAACTAAGGGTTGTACAAGTAAGGTTCCTTGCTGAGTTTATTGTAGCTATCAACTGTCCTGACTACACATCAGCTTGAACTAAGGGTTGTACAAGTAAGGTTCCTTGCTGAGTTTATTGTAGCTATGTAGCTATCTACTGTTGTGACTGCACCTCAGTCAGGTTTGATGAAGCAGGGTTGTATAAGTAAGCCCCCCCCCCCCCCCCCCCCAATTTGAATGTAGTTAAGGTTAATTTCACTTATACAGTGAAACAATTTGACATCTGATAGTCAAACAGTTTGTTATCGGGCAGTGAAACAATTTGATATCTGATAGTCAAACAGTTTGTTATCGGGCAGCGGAACAATTTGACATCTGATAGTCAAACAGTTTGTTATCGAGCAGTGGAACAATTTGTTTTGTCATGGAGTCTAATCACTAAGATTTTAGACCTAGTTGATGAACAGAAAGTTACCAATGATGGTGAGTAATCCTGCCAACAACAAACACGAATATTCTCTCTGTCTCAACCCATATATTTATATTTTAGGAGAATTAGCCAGACATCTTGAACATTCTGGTGCTAGCAGTTTATTCACGGTTCCACTATTGGTCAGTGCTGTCAATGATGCATTAGAAACAGATGACAATCTTAAAAAAGTCATTAAGGTAATAATACTTGGGATTTTAAAGCTTATCTAGATTTCATTGAATCAACATTTGAATTGTCTTTATAAAGATTGTGTTTATCAATATACTAATAAGTAATCCAAGGTTACAGTTCCTATAACACAGATATACATGACTGCTCACTCTCTGGGATTAATACAGGCAGAAGATACCAGTCTGCTTTCTACCTAGAGCTTCCCCTTGACAACAGAAGATGATTAAATACAAAACTCTACAACAAGTGACGTTTACAATAGTCACCATTCTCTTCAGCAGTAGCAATATACAAGGAGAACTCGTTTACATTTCACAACATTATTCCAGGCGTTATTCACAATCATATGGCTTTCTAGTCTTTTGACCTTGAACGTAACTGATGACAGTTATATTCCAGAAACTTATCATCTGTACTAAATTAGATATCTATGTTTTTATTACATTGTACTATCACCTGGTATATACTCTGCTGGTTGACCTCACCATCCTCTGCCCAGTGTACTATCACTGGGTATATACTCTGCTGGTCGACCTCGCCCAAAGGTATCCTCTGCCCAGTGTACTATTACTGGGTATATACTCTACTGGTTGACCTCGCCCAAAGGTATCCTCTCCCCAGTGTACTATCACTGGATATATACTCTGCTGGTTGACCTTGTCCAGTGTACTATCACCTGGTATATACTCTGCTGGTTGACCTCACCCAAAGGTATCCTCTGCCCAGTGTACTATCACTGGGTATATACTCTGCTGGTTGACCTTGTCCAGTGTACTATCACCTGGTATATACTCTGCTGGTTGACCTCACCCAAAGGTATCCTCTGCCCAGTGTACTATCACTGGGTATATACTCTGCTGGTTGACCTCACCCAAAGTTATCCTCTGCCCAGTGTACTATCACTGGGTATATACTCTGCTGGTTGACCTTGCCCAAAGGTATCCTCTGCCCAGTGTACTATCACTGGGTATATACTCTGCTGGTTGACCTCGCCCAAAGGTATACTCTGCCCAGTGTAGTATCACCTGGTATATACTCTGCTGGTTGACCTCACCCAAAGGTATCCTCTGCCCAGTGTACTATCACTGGGTATATACTCTGCTGGTTGACCTCACCCAAAGGTATCCTCTTCCCAGTGTACTATCACCTGGTATATACTCTGCTGGTTGACCTCGCCCAAAGGTATCCTCTGCCCAGTGTACTATCACTGGGTATATACTCTGCTGGTTGACCTCGCCCAAAGGTATCCTCTGCCCAGAGTACTATCACTGGGTATATACTCTGCTGGTTGACCTCGCCCAAAGGTATCCTCTGCCCAGTGTACTATCACTGGGTATATACTCTGCTGGTTGACCTCACCCAAAGGTATCCTCTTCCCAGTGTACTATCACTGGGTATATACTCTGCTGGTTGACCTCACCCAAAGGTATCCTCTGCCCAGTGTACTATCACTGGGTATATACTCTGCTGGTTGACCTCGCCCAAAGGTATCCTCTGCCCAGTGTACTATCACCTGGTATATACTCTGCTGGTTGACCTCACCCAAAGGTATCCTCTGCCCAGTGTACTATCACCTGGTATATACTCTGCTGGTTGACCTCACCCAAAGGTATCCTCTGCCCAGTGTACTATCACTGGGTATATACTCTGCTGGTTGACCTCGCCCAAAGGTATCCTCTGCCCAGTGTACTATCACTGGGTATATACTCTGCTGGTCGACCTCACCCAAAGGTATCCTCTGCCCAGTGTACTATCACTGGGTATATACTCTGCTGGTTGACCTCGCCCAAAGGTATCCTCTGCCCAGTGTACTATCACTGGGTATATACTCTGCTGGTTGACCTCACCCAAAGGTATCCTCTGCCCAGTGTACTATCACCTGGTATATACTCTGCTGTTTGACCTCGCCCAAAGGTATCCTCTGCCCAGTGTACTATCACCTGGTATATACTCTGCTGGTTGACCTCACCCAAAGGTATCCTCTGCCCAGTGTACTATCACTGGGTATATACTCTGCTGGTCGACCTCGCCCAAAGGTATCCTCTGCCCAGTGTACTATCACTGGGTATATACTCTGCTGGTTGACCTCGCCCAAAGGTATCCTCTGCCCAGTGTACTATCACTGGGTATATACTCTGCTGGTTGACCTCACCCAAAGGTATCCTCTTCCCAGTGTACTATCACTGGGTATATACTCTGCTGGTTGACCTCACCCAAAGGTATCCTCTGCCCAGTGTACTATCACTGGGTATATACTCTGCTGGTTGACCTCGCCCAAAGGTATCCTCTGCCCAGTGTACTATCACCTGGTATATACTCTGCTGGTTGACCTCACCCAAAGGTATCCTCTGCCCAGTTTACTATCACCTGGTATATACTCTGCTGGTTGACCTCACCCAAAGGTATCCTCTGCCCAGTGTACTATCACTGGGTATATACTCTGCTGGTTGACCTCGCCCAAAGGTATCCTCTGCCCAGTGTACTATCACTGGGTATATACTCTGCTGGTCGACCTCGCCCAAAGGTATCCTCTGCCCAGTGTACTATCACTGGGTATATACTCTGCTGGTCGACCTCGCCCAAAGGTATCCTCTGCCCAGTGTACTATCACTGGGTATATACTCTGCTGGTTGACCTCACCCAAAGGTATCCTCTGCCCAGTGTACTATCACCTGGTATATACTCTGCTGGTTGACCTCGCCCAAAGGTATCCTCTGCCCAGTGTACTATCACCTGGTATATACTCTGCTGGTTGACCTCGCCCAAAGGTATCCTCTGCCCAGTGTACTATCACCTGGTATATACTCTGCTGGTTGACCTCACCCAAAGGTATCCTCTGCCCAGTGTACTATCACCTGGTATATACTCTGCTGGTTGACCTCGCCCAAAGGTATCCTCTGCCCAGTGTACTATCACCTGGTATATACTCTGCTGGTTGACCTCACCCAAAGGTATCCTCTGCCCAGTGTACTATCACCTGGTATATACTCTGCTGGTTGACCTCGCCCAAAGGTATCCTCTGCCCAGTGTACTATCACTGGGTATATACTCTGCTGGTCGACCTCGCCCAAAGGTATCCTCTGCCCAGTGTACTATCACTGGGTATATACTCTGCTGGTTGACCTCGCCCAAAGGTATCCTCTGCCCAGTGTAGTATCACTGAGTATATACTCTGCTGGTCGACCTCGCCCAAAGGTATCCTCTGCCCAGTGTACTATCACTGGGTATATACTCTGCTGGTCGACCTCGCCCAAAGGTATCCTCTGCCCAGTGTACTATCACTGGGTATATACTCTGCTGGTTGACCTTACCCAAAGGTATCCTCTGCCCAGTGTACTATCACTGGGTATATACTTTGCTGGTTGACCTCGCCCAAAGGTATCCTCTTCCCAGTGTACTATCACTGGGTATATACTCTGCTGGTTGACCTCACCCAAAGGTATCCTCTGCCCAGTGTACTATCACTGGGTATATACTCTACTGATTGACCTTGCCCAAAGGTATCCTCTGCCCAGTGTACTATCACTGGGTATATACTCTGCTGGTTGACCTCACCCAAAGGTATCCTCTGCCCACTGTACTATCACCTGGTATATACTCTTCTGGTTGACCTCACCCAAAGGTATCCTCTGCCCAGTGTACTATCACTGGGTATATACTCTGCTGGTTGACCTCGCCCAAAGGTATCCTCTGCCCAGTGTACTATCACTGGGTATATACTCTACTGATTGACCTCGCCCAAAGGTATCCTCTGCTCAGTGTACTATCACTGGGTATATACTCTGCTGGTTGACCTCACCCAAAGGTATCCTCTGCCCAGTGTACTATCACTGGGTATATACTCTGCTGGTTGACCTCGCCCAAAGGTATCCTCTGCCCAGTGTACTATCACTGGGTATATACTCTACTGATTGACCTCGCCCAAAGGTATCCTCTGCCTAGTGTACTATCACTGGGTATATACTCTGCTGGTTGACCTCGCCCAAAGGGATCCTCTGCCTAGTGTACTATCACTGGGTATATACTCTGCTGGTTGACCTCGCCCAAAGGTATCCTCTGCCCAGTGTACTATCACCTGGTATATACTCTGCTGGTTGACCTCACCCAAAGGTATCCTCTGCCCAGTGTACTATCACTGGGTATATACTCTGCTGGTTGACCTCGCCCAAAGGTATCCTCTGCCCAGTGTACTATCACTGGGTATATACTCTGCTGGTCGACCTCACCCAAAGGTATCCTCTGCCCAGTGTACTATCACTGGGTATATACTCTGCTGGTCGACCTCGCCCAAAGGTATCCTCTGCCCAGTGTACTATCACTGGGTATATACTCTGCTGGTCGACCTCGCCCAAAGGTATCCTCTGCCCAGTGTACTATCACTGGGTATATACTCTGCTGGTTGACCTCACCCAAAGGTATCCTCTGCCCAGTGTACTATCACCTGGTATATACTCTGCTGGTTGACCTCGCCCAAAGATATCCTCTGCCCAGTGTACTATCACCTGGTATATACTCTGCTGGTTGACCTCGCCCAAAGGTATCCTCTGCCCAGTGTACTATCACTGGGTATATACTCTGCTGGTTGACCTCGCCCAAAGGTATCCTCTGCCCAGTGTGCTATCACCTGGTATATACTCTGCTGGTTGACCTCGCCCAAAGGGATCCTCTGCCTAGTGTACTATCACTGGGTATATACTCTGCTGGTTGACCTCGCCCAAAGGTATCCTCTGCCCAGTGTACTATCACTGGGTATATACTCTGCTGGTTGACCTCGCCCAAAGGTATCCTCTGCCCAGTGTACTATCACTGGGTATATACTCTGCTGGTCGACCTCACCCAAAGGTATCCTCTGCCCAGTGTACTATCACTGGGTATATACTCTGCTGGTCGACCTCGCCCAAAGGTATCCTCTGCCCAGTGTACTATCACTGGGTATATACTCTGCTGGTCGACCTCGCCCAAAGGTATCCTCTGCCCAGTGTACTATCACTGGGTATATACTCTGCTGGTTGACCTCACCCAAAGGTATCCTCTGCCCAGTGTACTATCACCTGGTATATACTCTGCTGGTTGACCTCGCCCAAAGGTATCCTCTGCCCAGTGTACTATCACCTGGTATATACTCTGCTGGTTGACCTCGCCCAAAGGTATCCTCTGCCCAGTGTACTATCACTGGGTATATACTCTGCTGGTCGACCTCACCCAAAGGTATCCTCTGCCCAGTGTACTATCACTGGGTATATACTCTGCTGGTCGACCTTGCCCAAAGGTATCCTCTGCCCAGTGTACTATCACTGGGTATATACTCTGCTGGTTGACCTCACCCAAAGGTATCCTCTGCCCAGTGTACTATCACTGGGTATATACTCTGCTGATTGACCTCGCCCAAAGGTATCCTCTCCCCAGTGTACTATCACTGGATATATACTCTGCTGGTTGACCTCACCCAAAGGTATCCTCTTCCCAGTGTACTATCACCTGGTATATACTCTGCTGGTTGACCTCACCCAAAGGTATCCTCTGCCCAGTGTACTATCACTGGGTATATACTCTGCTGGTTGACCTCGCCCAAAGGTATCCTCTGCCCAGTGTGCTATCACCTGGTATATACTCTGCTGGTTGACCTCGCCCAAAGGGATCCTCTGCCTAGTGTACTATCACTGGGTATATACTCTGCTGGTTGACCTCGCCCAAAGGTATCCTCTGCCCAGTGTACTATCACCTGGTATATACTCTGCTGGTTGACCTCACCCAAAGGTATCCTCTGCCCAGTGTACTATCACTGGGTATATACTCTGCTGGTTGACCTCGCCCAAAGGTATCCTCTGCCCAGTGTACTATCACTGGGTATATACTCTGCTGGTCGACCTCACCCAAAGGTATCCTCTGCCCAGTGTACTATCACTGGGTATATACTCTGCTGGTCGACCTCGCCCAAAGGTATCCTCTTCCCAGTGTACTATCACTGGGTATATACTCTGCTGGTCGACCTCGCCCAAAGGTATCCTCTGCCCAGTGTACTATCACTGGGTATATACTCTGCTGGTTGACCTCACCCAAAGGTATCCTCTGCCCAGTGTACTATCACCTGGTATATACTCTGCTGGTTGACCTCGCCCAAAGGTATCCTCTGCCCAGTGTACTATCACCTGGTATATACTCTGCTGGTTGACCTCGCCCAAAGGTATCCTCTGCCCAGTGTACTATCACTGGGTATATACTCTGCTGGTCGACCTCACCCAAAGGTATCCTCTGCCCAGTGTACTATCACTGGGTATATACTCTGCTGGTCGACCTTGCCCAAAGGTATCCTCTGCCCAGTGTACTATCACTGGGTATATACTCTGCTGGTCGACCTTGCCCAAAGGTATCCTCTGCCCAGTGTACTATCACTGGGTATATACTCTGCTGGTTGACCTCACCCAAAGGTATCCTCTGCCCAGTGTACTATCACTGGGTATATACTCTGCTGATTGACCTCGCCCAAAGGTATCCTCTCCCCAGTGTACTATCACTGGATATATACTCTGCTGGTTGACCTCACCCAAAGGTATCCTCTTCCCAGTGTACTATCACCTGGTATATACTCTGCTGGTTGACCTTGCCCAAAGGTATCCTCTGCCCAGTGTACTATCACTGGGTATATACTCTGCTGGTTGACCTCGCCCAAAGGTATCCTCTGCCCAGTATACTATCACTGGGTATATACTCTGCTGGTTGACCTCGCCCAAAGGTATCCTCTGCCCAGTGTACTATCACTGGGTATATTATACTCTGCTGGTTGACCTCGCCCAAAGGTATCCTCTGCCCAGTGTACTATCACTGGGTATATACTCTGCTGGTTGACCTCACCCAAAGGTATCCTCTGCCCAGTGTACTATTACTGGGTATATACTCTGCTGGTTGACCTCGCCCAAAGGTATCCTCTGCCCAGTGTGCTATCACCTGGTATATACTCTGCTGGTTGACCTCGCCCAAAGGTATCCTCTGCCCATTGTACTATCACTGGGTATATACTCTGCTGGTTGACCTTGCCCAAAGCTATCCTCTGCCCAGTGTACTATCACTGGGTATATACTCTGCTGGTTGACCTCACCCAAAGGTATCCTCTGCCCAGTGTACTATCACTGGGTATATACTTTGCTGGTTGACCTCGCCCAAAGGTATCCTCTTCCCAGTGTACTGTCACTGGGTATATACTCTGCTGGTTGACCTTACCCAAAGGTATCCTCTGCCCAGTGTACTATCTCTGGGTATATACTCTACTGATTGACCTTGCCCAAAGGTATCCTCTGCCCAGTGTACTATCACTGGGTATATACTCTGCTGGTTGACCTCACCCAAAGGTATCCTCTGCCCAGTGTACTATCACTGGGTATATACTCTGCTGGTTGACCTCGCCCAAAGGTATCCTCTGCCCAGTGTACTATCACTGGGTATATACTCTACTGATTGACCTCGCCCAAAGGGATCCTCTGCCCAGTGTACTATCACTGGGTATATACTCTGCTGGTTGACCTCGCCCAAAGGTATCCTCTGCCCAGTGTACTATCACTGGGTATATACTCTGCTGGTCGACCTCGCCCAAAGGTATCCTCTGCCCAGTGTACTATCACTGGGTATATAATCTGCTGGTCGACCTTGCCCAAAGATATCCTCTGCCCAGTGTACTATCACTGGGTATATACTCTGCTGGTTGACCTCACCCAAAGGTATCCTCTGCCCAGTGTACTATCACTGGGTATATACTCTGCTGGTTGACCTCGCCCAAAGGTATCCTCTGCCCAGTGTACTATCACTGGGTATATACTCTACTGGTTGACCTCGCCCAAAGGTATCCTCTCCCCAGTGTACTATCACTGGATATATACTCTGCTGGTTGACCTCACCCAAAGGTATCCTCTTCCCAGTGTACTATCACCTGGTATATACTCTGCTGGTTGACCTCACCCAAAGGTATCCTCTGCCCAGTGTACTATCACAGGGTATATACTCTGCTGGTTGACCTCGCCCAAAGGTATCCTCTGCCCAGTGTACTATCACTGGGTATATACTCTGCTGTTTGACCTCGCCCAAAGGTATCCTCTGCCCAGTGTACTATCACTGGGTATATACTCTGCTGGTTGACCTCGCCCAAAGGTATCCTCTGCCCAGTGTACTATCACTGGGTATATACTCTGCTGGTTGACCTCACCCAAAGGTATCCTCTGCCCAGTGTACTATTACTGGATATATACTCTACTGATTGACCTCGTCCAAAGGTATCCTCTGCCCAGTGTACTATCACTGGGTATATACTCTACTGATTGACCTTGCCCAAAGGTATCCTCTGCCCAATAATCAGTGCTTCGACACTGACATGGTTTATAAGATATATTTTTGTCGAAATTTACAGTTTCTAAATCATTTTTATTGTTATTAAAAGGATTCTCCTACCTCAGGAAAAAAAGATCTTAGCCAAATTTGGTTATCGTGTTTAGACCCTTTGTTTTTCTTGCTCTTAAAAACTTTTAAGTTATTTTGCTTTCAAATATGTTAGGTTTTGAACATACCTGATAAAGGTTATTACAGAAATGTGTCATTAACACTAACTAAGATATTCACACATTTATTGCTATCACAGGGACGATACCTCTGCTGGTGGACTATTAATCACAAAGGGTATCATCCGTCCAGTGGTCAATATGTCTGACATGGTTTATTAGATATATTTGTTATTGAAATTTACAGTTCATGAATCATGTAATTATTATTAAAACTAAGGCCCTCCTTCCTTGTGTATTTTTTGACATTAGTCAGTTAGACTATCTGATTGATGACCAAGCTAAGGCCCTCCTTCCTTGTGTATTATTGACCTTAGTCAGTTAGACTATCTGATTGATGACCAAACTAAGGCTCTCCTTCCTTGTGTATTATTGACCTTAGTCAGTTAGACAATCTGATTGATGACCAAACTAAGGCTCTCCTTCCTTGTGTATTATTGACCTTAGTCGGTTAGACTATCTGATCGATGACCAAACTAAGGCCCTCCTTCCTTGTGTATTATTGACCTTAGTCAGTTAAACTATCTGATTGATGACCAAACTAAGGCCCTCCTTCCTTGTGTATTATTGACCTTAGTCAGTTAGACTCTGATTGATGACCAAACTAAGGCCCTCCTTCCTTGTGTATTATTGACCTTAGTCAGTTAGACTATCTGATTGATGACCAAACTAAGGCCCTCCTTCCTTGTGTATTATTGACCTTAGTCAGTTAGACTATCTGATTGATGACCAAACTAAGGCCCTCCTTCCTTGTGTATTATTGACCTTAGTCAGTTAGACTATCTGATTGATGACCAAACTAAGGCCCTCCTTCCTTGTGTATTATTGACCTTAGTCAGTTAGACTATCTGATTGATGACCAAACTAAAGCCCTCCTTCCTTGTGTATTATTGACCTTAGTCGGTTAGACTATCTGATTGATGACCAAACTAAGGCCCTCCTTCCTTGTGTATTATTGACCTTAGTCAGTTAGACTATCTGATTGATGACCAAACTAAGCCCCTCCTTCCTTGTGTATTATTGACCTTAGTCAGTTAGACTATCTGATTGATGACCAAACGAAGGCCCTCCTTCCTTGTGTATTATTGACCTTAGTCAGTTAGACTATCTGATTGATGACCAAACTAAGACCCTCCTTCCTTGTGTATTATTGACCTTAGTCAGTTAGACTATCTGATTGATGACCAAACTAAGGCCCTCCTTCCTTGTGTATTATTGACCTTAGTCAGTTAGACTATCCGATTGATGACCAAACTAAGGCCCTCCTTCCTTGTGTATTATTGACCTTAGTCAGTTAGACTATCTGATTGATGACCAAACTAAGGCCCTCCTTCCTTGTGTATTATTGACCTTAGTCGGTTAGATTATCTGATTGATGACCAAACTAAGGCCCTCCTTCCTTGTGTATTATTGACCTTAGTCGGTTAGACTATCTGATTTATGACCAAACTAAGGCCCTCCTTCCTTGTGTATTATTGACCTTAGTCGGTTAGACTATCTGATTGATGACCAAACTAAGGCCCTCCTTCCTTGTGTATTATTGACCTTAGTCGGTTAGACTATCTGATTGATGACCAAACTAAGGCCCTCCTTCCTTGTGTATTATTGACCTTAGTCGGTTAGACTATCTGATTGATGACCAAACTAAGGCCCTCCTTCCTTGTGTATTATTGACCTTAGTCGATTAGACTATCTGATTGATGACCAAACTAAGGTCCTCCTTCCTTGTGTATTATTGACCTTAGTCGATTAGACTATCCGATTGATGACCAAACTAAGGCCCTCCTTCCTTGTGTATTATTGACCTTAGTCAGTTAGACTATCTGATTGATGACCTTTGATTGACCTTAGTCAGTTAGACTATCTGATTGATGACTAAAGTAAGGCCTTCCTTCCTTGTGTATTATTGACCTAATAGTCAGTTAGACTATCTGATTGATGACCAAAGTAAGGCCCTCCTTCCTTGTGTATTATTGACCTTAGTCAGTTAGACTATCTGATTGATGACCTTTGATTGACCTTAGTCAGTTAGACTATCTGATTGATGACTAAACTAAGGCCCTCCTTCCTTGTGTATTATTGACCTTAGTCAGTTAGACTATCCGATTGATGACTAAACTAAGGCCCTCCTTCCTTGTGTATTATTGACCTTAGTCAATTAGACTATCTGATTGATGACCAAACTAAGGCCCTCCTTCCTTGTGTATTATTGACCTTAGTCGGTTAGACTATCTGATTGATGACCAACCTAAGGCCCTCCTTCCTTGTGTATTATTGACCTTAGTCGGTTAGACTATCTGATTGATGACCAAACTAAGGCCCTCCTTCCTTGTGTATTATTGACCTTAGTCGATTAGACTATCTGATTGATGACCAAACTAAGGCCCTCCTTCCTTGTGTATTATTGACCTTAGTCAGTCAGATTATTTGATTGATGACCAAACTAAGGCCCTCCTTCCTTGTGTATTATTGACCTTAGTCAGTTAGACTATCTGATTGATGACCAAACTAAGGCCCTCCTTCCTTGTGTATTATTGACCTTAGTCGGTTAGACTATCTGATTGATGACCAAACTAAGGCCCTCCTTCCTTGTGTATTATTGACCTTAGTCAGTTAGACTATTCGATTGATGACCAAACTAAGGCCCTCCTTCCTTGTGTATTATTGACCTTAGTCAGTTAGACTATCTGATTGATAACCAAATTAAGGCCCTCCTTCCTTGTGTTTTATTGAACTTAGTCAGTTAGACTATCTGATTGATGACCAAACTAAGGCTCTCCTTCCTTGTGTATTATTGACCTTAGTCAGTTAGACTATCCGATTGATGACCAAGCTTAGGCTCTCCTTCCTTGTGTATTATTGACCTTAGTCGGTTAGACTATCTGATTGATGACCAAACGAAGGCCCTCCTTCCTTGTGTATTATTGACCTTAGTCAGTTAGACTATCCGATTGATGACCAAACTAAGGCCCTCCTTCCTTGTGTATTATTGACCTTAGTTGGTTAGACTATCTGATTGATGACCAAACTAAGGCCCTCCTTCCTTGTGTATTATTGACCTTAGTCAGTTAGACTATCTGATTGATGACCAAACTAAGGCCCTCCTTCCTTGTGTATTATTGACCTTAGTCGGTTAGACTATTTGATTGATGACCAAACTAAGGCCCTCCTTCCTTGTGTATTATTGACCTTAGTCGGTTAGACTATCTGATTGATGACCAAACTAAGGCCCTCCTTCCTTGTGTATTATTGACCTTAGTCAGTTAGACTATCTGATTGATGACCTTTGATTGACCTTAGTCAGTTAGACTATCTGATTGATGACCAATTTAAGGCCCACCTTCCTTGTGTATTATTGACCTTAGGCAGTTAGACTATCTGATTGATGACCAAACTAAGGCCCTCCTTCCTTGTGTATTATTGACCTTAGTCAGTTAGACTATCTGATTGATGACCTTTGATTGACCTTAGTCAGTTAGACTATCTGATTGATGACCTTTGATTGAACTTAGTCAGTTAGACTATCTGATTGATGACCTTTGGTGTCTTTGCTCACAAAAACTTTTACACTATTTAGCTTTCCAATCTTTTGAGCATTCCAGAAACGTGTTGTGTGCACTTAATTTGATATTTACGTTTTTATTATAAACACTGGGTTGCTATCTCTTCTGGTGGATTAATAGTCCTTGAGGGTATCATCTGCCCAATAGTCAGTGTTAGTAGTCCTTGAGGGTATCATCCACCCAATAGTCAGTGTTAGTAATCCTTGAGGGTATCATCCACCCAATAGTCAGTGTTAGTAGTCCTTGAGGGTATCATCTGCCCAATAGTCAGTGTTAGTAGTCCTTGAAGGTATCTGCCCAATAGTCAGTGTTAGTAGTCCTTGAGGGTATCATCCACCCAATAGTCAGTGTTAATAGTCCTTGAGGGTATCATCCACCCAATAGTCAGTGTTAGTAGTCATTGAGGGTATCATCCACCCAATAGTCAGTGTTAATAGTCCTTGAGGGTATCATCCGCCCAATAGTCAGTGTTAGTAGTCCTTGAGGGTATCATCCACCCAATAGTCAGTGTTAGTAGTCCTTGAGGGTATCATCCACCCAATAGTCAGTGTTAGTAGTACTTGAGGGTATCATCCACCCAATAGTCAGTGTTAGTAGTACTTGAGGATATCATCCACCCAATAGTCAGTGTTAGTAGTCCTTGAGGGTATCATCTGCCCAATAGTCAGTGTTAGTAGTCCTTGAAGGTATCTGCCCAATAGTCAGTGTTAGTAGTCCTTGAGGGTATCATCCACCCAATAGTCAGTGTTAATAGTCCTTGAGGGTATCATCCACCCAATAGTCAGTGTTAGTAGTCATTGAGGGTATCATCCACCCAATAGTCAGTGTTAATAGTCCTTGAGGGTATCATCCGCCCAATAGTCAGTGTTAGTAGTCCTTGAGGGTATCATCCACCCAATAGTCAGTGTTAGTAGTCCTTGAGGGTATCATCCACCCAATAGTCAGTGTTAGTAGTACTTGAGGGTATCATCCACCCAATAGTCAGTGTTAGTAGTACTTGAGGATATCATCCACCCAATAGTCAGTGTTAGTAGTCCTTGAGGGTATCATCCACCCAATAGTCAGTGTTAGTAGTCCTTGAGGGTATCATCCACCCAATAGTCAGTGTTAGTAGTCCTTGAGGGTATAATCCACCCAATAGTCAGTGTTAGTAGTCCTTGAGGGTATCATCCACCCAATAGTCAGTGTTAGTAGTCCTTGAGGGTATCATCCACCCAATAGTCAGTGTTAGTAGTCCTTGAGGGTATCATCCACCCAATAGTCAGTGTTAGTAGTCCTTGAGGGTATCATCCACCCAATAGTCAGTGTTAGTAGTCCTTGAGGGTATCATCCGCCCAATAGTCAGTGTTAGTAGTCCTTGAGGGTATCATCCGCCCAATAGTCAGTGTTAGTAGTCCTTGAGGGTATCATCCACCCAATAGTCAGTGTTAGTAGTCCTTGAGGGTATCATCCACCCAATAGTCAGTGTTAGTAGTACTTGAGGGTATCATCCATCCAATAGTCAGTGTTAGTAGTACTTGAGGGTATCATCCACCCAATAGTCAGTGTTAGTAGTCCTTGAGGGTATCATCCACCCAATAGTCAGTGTTAGTAGTCCTTGAGGGTATCATCCACCCAATAGTCAGTGTTTCGGCATTGACATGGTTTTTTTTTTTATTGAGGGTATCATTCGTGTGAAATGTTTGAAGATGTTAAAGGGTAGTAAGAAGCAGGGAGAAGGAAACACAGTAGGTTTCACTTTTAAGTTATTTGGTTTTTCAATCTTTTGACTTTGAGCACACCTGATGAAGATTATTCTAGAAACGTGTCGTGTGTACTAAATTGGATATCTATGTTTTTATGAATGTGTGTAGCAGGATGTATACCTTGCACATGTCAATGTGCCTTCTACAATATTTATTATCTTTCATACAATAATATATAAAGATGATTCAAAACATCAGCATATTGGAATAAAACATTTTTTTTAGACTGTTTATATGTTTTTCTGTTTCCTATTGAGTGTGGTTAGGGCACAAATTACTTGTTACACTAAAGTTGTATATTAATATGCAATATGCGTACATTGTCGTAAAATATAAAATTCTAAATATAAAATAATAATATAAAATTTGTACGAGCTTTAGAAACAGGTATAAAAGCGAACCTGTTTCACAGCGAATGCAAATTAAATTTTTTTATACTGACAATGTATGTATATTGTGTTTATCCTGCAATGCCAAAAAGTCATAGACAACTGCCAAATTGTCTAAAAATAGCTGAAACAAGTGTCGTTTTAATCGTTTTCAATGGTGTTCTCCGTGACGTCCTCGCTTATATTGGTACCATTTTGTAGCGTGCCTCTACATGAATCAGATACCAGAAAAGCTTTATTAGGTCCATCACTAAATAACACTGAAGTTTATTATCCCCTCGCCAACGAAGTTGCGATGGGATATAGTAACGCTACCGTCCGTTCTTCCGTCCTTCCGTAACATATTTGTGAACACTAGAATCAACATCCTTCAATGGATTTTGACCAAATTTAGTACAGACTTAGTCCTTAGGAGAGTCTGGAACCCTATTGATTTTCAAGGTCATAGGTCAAAGGTCAAGGTCACAGGATCTAATTTTTACCCTGTAACATCCTTGTGAACACTCTAGAATCAACATCTTTCAATGGATTTTCACCAAACTTTGTACATATGTAGTCCTTAAGAAAATCTGGAACCCTATTGATTTTCAAGGTCAAAGGTCAAGGTCACCAGGTCAAATTTTTTACGCATATCTTCCTTGTGAACACTAGAATCAACATCCTTCAATGGATTTTGACCAAGCTTGGTACATACTTAGTCCTTAGGAGAGTCCTGGAACCCTATTGATTTTCAAGGTCAAAGGTCAAGGTCACAGGGTCTAATTTTTACCCTGTAACACCCTTGTGAACACTCCAGAATCAACATCTTTCAATGGATTTTCACCAAACTTGGTACATACTTAGTCCTTAAGAAAATTTTTAGGTGAGGGGATACACCACGTTTTGCGTTGCCCTTGTTTGACTCTTTTTAATATCAGAGAATTACAGGATATATATTATGATTATGTTGTAGGATATTATTATATTTGGTAACGCTGATGGATACAGACCATTTTCTACTTTGTTAGAAGATGATGGTAAAGCTTTCCCAGAAAACATTGACATCAACCCTGATGAGGATGTATTAGTTCTACCATACTCTAGTGGTACCACAGGCCTTCCTAAAGGAGTCATGCTAACACATACCAATGTTGTTTCTAATCTACAACAATTCAGGTTAGATATTGGTAATTGTATGGTCACTTCAAAGAATGTTTTTGAATTAAATGTTCAATATATTATGGAAATATTTATGGTAGAACATGATTTATATGGCATAATAAAGAGAAAACCAAAGGGGTGATTTTTTTCCCCTGTGAGAGTCTGCAATCACTTTGCATTTGTTATCATTTTAAAATTATTATATTTTGTTAATCTCCTCTGAAATGACTGACCCAATTGGTAACAGGATGTTATAAAAAAGCCCCATTTCATATGGATCATACAACTAATATGGTCACCATAGGCAGTTCTTGTTTGTGATTGGCCAATTAAGAAAAATCTTCTCTAAATCAATTTGCCCAAATTAACTGAAATTTGGTATAAAGTTTCCTCAAAACAAATGACAGGTGAGCAACACAGGCTCAGCCCACTGATCCTCTAGTTTTAGACATCATATTCCCTTGAGTGCCCCAAAGTCTTCTGATCCAGCTTTGGGTGATATCTTCTCATAACAATGTGAAGCTAAATAATTAAAAGGGTACAAGGTGATTATTGATAATGGCTTAAAATGTTCTGAAAAGACTAGGATTTTTCACTTTGATAAATAATTTTGAACCCTGCAACAAATATTCTATTTTTAGGCCTATGATAAAGGTTACAGAGGAGGATGTATGTTTAGGTATTTTACCATTCTATCATATCTATGGTATGTCCCCTGTGATGATGGGTGTGTTACAAGATGGAGGCAAGCTTGTTACTTTACCCAAGTTTGACCCAGAAACATTCCTTAAAGCTATCCAAGGCTACAAGGTTAGATATATCTGACAACATTAGCGAAAATTAAAAATGGTACATTTTACAGTTTGCATTGTCATTTTTGAGAAAATCATGGATTGCCTGTAATCCCACATTTTATATCAGTCAGCCAGACTAAAGTTATAAAAGGTAGATACATTTTAGGTGTTCTGATGGCAATCACCAGTCACTACATATTTGACAGGTGTTCTGATGGCAATCACCAGTGACCACATATTTGACAGGTGTTCAGATGGCAATCACCAGTGACCACATATTTGACAGGTGTTCTGATGGCAATGACCAGTGACCACATATTTGACAGGTGTTCTGATGGCAATGACCAGTGACCACATATTTGACAGGTGTTCTGATGGTAATCACCAGTGACCACATATTTGACAGGTGTTCTGATGGCAATCACCAGTGACCACATATTTGACAGGTGTGCTGATGGCAATCACCTGTGACCACATATTTGACAGGTGTGCTGATGGCAATCACCAGTGACCACATATTTGACAGGTGTTCTGATGGCAATCACCAGTGACCACATATTTGACAGGTGTTCTGATGGCAATCACCAGTGACCACATATTTGACAGGGGTGCTGATGACAATGACCAGTGACCACATATTTGACAGGTGTTCTGATGGCAATCACCAGTGACCACATATTTGACAGGTGTTCTGATGGCAATGACCGGTGACCACATATTTGACAGATGTTCTGATGGCAATGACCGGTGACCACATATTTGACAGGTGTTCTGATGGCAATCACCAGTGACCACATATTTGACAGGTGTTCTGATGGCAATCACCAGTGACCACATGTGACAGGTGTTCTGATGGCAATCACCAGTGACCACATATTTGACAGGTGTTCTGATGGCAATCACCAGTGACCACATATTTGACAGGTGTGCTGATGGCAATCACCAGTGACCACATATTTGACAGGTGTTCTGATGGCAATCACCAGTGACCACATATTTGACAGATGTTCTGATGGCAATGACCAGTGACCACATATTTGACAGGTGTTCTGATGGCAATCACCAGTGACCACATATTTGACAGGTGTGCTGATGGCAATCACCAGTGACCACATATTTGACAGGTGTGCTGATGGCAATCACCAGTGACCACATATTTGACAGGTGTTCTGATGGCAATCACTAGTGACCACATATTTGACAGGTGTTCTGATGGCAATCACCAGTGACTACATATTTGACAGGTGTTCTGATGGCAATCACCAGTGACCACATATTTGACAGGTGTTCTGATGGCAATTACCAGTGACCACATATTTGACAGGTGCTCTGATGGCAATCACCAGTGACCACATATTTGACAGGTGTTCTGATGACAATCACCAGTGACCACATATTTGACAGGTGTGCTGATGGCAATCACCAGTGACCACATATTTGAGAGGTGTTCTGATGGCAATCACCAGTGACCACATATTTGACAGGTGTTCTGATGGCAATCACCAGTGATCACATATTTGACAGATGTTCTGATGGCAATCTCCGGTGACCACATATTTGACAGGTGTTCTGATGGCAATCACCAGTGACCACATATTTGACAGGTGTTCTGATGGCAATCACCAGTGACCACATATTTGACAGGTGTGCTGATGGCAATCACCAGTGACCACATATTTGACAGGTGTTCTGATGGCAATGACCGGTGACCACATATTTGACAGATGTTCTGATGGCAATGACCGGTGACCACATATTTGACAGGTGTTCTGATGGCAATCACCAGTGACCACATATTTGACAGGTTTTCTGATGGCAATCACCAGTGACCACATATTTGACAGGTGTTCTGATGGCAATCGCCAGTGACCACATATTTGACAGGTGTTCTGATGGCAATCACCAGTGACCACATATTTGACAGGTGTTCTGATGGCAATGACCAGTCACCACATATTTGACAGGTGTTCTGATGGCAATGACCAGTCACCACATATTTGACAGGTTTTCTGATGGCAATGGCCAGTGACCACATATTTGACAGGTGTTCTGATGGCAATGACCAGTGACCACATATTTGACAGGTGTTCTGATGGCAATCACCAGTGACCACATATTTGACAGCTGTTCTGATGGCAATGACCAGTGACCACATATTTGACATGTGTTCTGATGGCAATCACCAGTGACCACATATTTGACAGGTGTTCTGATGGCAATCACCAGTGACCACATATTTGACAGGTGTTCTGATGGCAATCACCAGTGACCACATATTTGACAGGTGTTCTGATGGCAATCACCAGTGACCACATATTTGACAGGTGTTCTGATGGCAATCACCAGTGACCACATATTTGACAGGTGTTCTGATGGCAATCACCAGTGACCACATATTTGACAGGTGTTCTGATGGCAATCACCAGTGACCACATATTTGACAGATGTTCTGATGGCAATCACCAATGACCACATATTTGACAGGTGTTCTGATGGCAATCACCAGTGACCACATATTTGACAGGTGTTCTGATGGCAATGACCAGTCACCACATATTTGACAGGTGTTCTTGATGGCAATCACCAGCAGGGCACGAAATTAACGCTGGTCCGCTAGCCCGAGGATAGTAAAATCTGCTTCGGGCTAGAAGAACTCTCTTAGAAGCTAGTCCGATGGGCTAGTTAAAATTTCCAATTGTCAATTATTGTTTCCACTTCATTAATTTTAATGACATAATTGAAAATCATAATTAGTCATTCATACACATGTATTACTGTGTTTGTCTACGCTGTACACAATTTACTTGTGGGGAATTCCCTCGATAGCAATTAGATCCTGAAGGGTGGTATGCGAATTGATCAAATTACTCGATAATCCGAGTAACTCAGTGAGCTTTCTTAACAACATAATCTAAGGTTCAAGAAATGTGGCGACACATTACCGGCGTAGAGCAACCAGCGAAAAAAAATTAAATTAGATAATAATGAATAATTTGAGAGAAAAAGGACGTATGATCAGGTCAAAAGAAAAACAAGCTGGCAGAAAAACCACAACTGGCTAGTTCACAACAGTGAAATAGACCGAATGACATGTTCAGTTTGCCTACAATTAGTCCGAGATTCCTCTGCCGTCCGACGGTATTTGGCTCTAGCAAAAATATAAAATGCCATCGGACGGCAGAGGAATCTCGGACTAGCATACAATATGCTTCTTCCGACAGGATGATGGTGACGCTGGTGATGATGTTGTTTCAAGTGATGACAATACTGACATTCTTTCTTCATTATAATTTTTTCAAATAAACTAATTATTATATAATTTTTAGTAATTGTCCCCATGATGGTCGGGCTAGTAGAATTTCTGGGAGGCTAGTTGATTTTTATATCTACTATTCCTGCTGGCTAGTTGCAATTTTTGCTTAAATTCTACCCCTGATCACCAGTGACCACATATTTGACAGGTGTTCTGATGGCAATCACCAGTGACCACATATTTGACAGGTGTTCTAATGGCAATGACCAGTGACCACATATTTGACAGGTGTTCTGATTGCAATCACCAGTGACCACATATTTGACAGGTGTTCTGATGGCAATCACCAGTGACCACATATTTGACAGGTGTTCTGATGGCAATCACCAGTGACCACATATTTGACAGGTGTTCTGATGGCAATCACCAGTGACCACATATTTGACAGGTGTTCTGATGGCAATCACCAGTTACCACATATTTGACAGGTGTTCTGATGGCAATCACCAGTGACCACATATTTGACAGGTGTTCTGATTGCAATCACCAGTGACCACATATTTGACAGGTGTTCTGATGGCAATCACCAGTGACCACATATTTGACAGGTGTTCTGATGGCAATCACCAGTGACCACATATTTGACAGGTGTTCTGATGGCAATCACCAGTGACCACATATTTGACAGATGTTCTGATGGCAATCACCAGTGACCACATATTTGACAGGTGTTCTGATGGCAATCACCAGTGACCACATATTTGACAGGTGTTCTGATGGCAATCACCAGTGACCACATATTTGACAGGTGTTCTGATGGCAATGACCAAAGACCACATATTTGACAGGTGTTCTGATGGCAATGACCAGTGACCACATATTTGACTAATCATTTTTTATCATCTGAACAGAGAATTTTTGATACATTTTAATTTTCATAAATTTTTGAAAAACATAACAATCATTCAAACAATTTTGCTTGGTTAAAAATGCCCCTATAATATTTTTTTTTTATGATAGGTTTAAGCTAAGTTGATATAGTCTATTGATGTTTTTCAATGTACAAAAGTAAGCTCTCACGAGCAAAATGACAAGAGGTCTTGTAAAGTTTAATCTCCCATACAAGAAGTGAAAGATTGGAGACAAGATTTATTTTTCAGATTTACACTTTTTGTTGGTTTACAAAAAAGTATAAAGACAAAAGTCTGCTTATATGGGTTAAATAATTTATTCATCAACATAGGCGAAGTGTACATCACGATATATCCGTTCATGGCAGCTCAGACACAGTGATTTGGACACGATACTGCATGCAATGAAATATTATACACTTATTGACTGGGTATGAGAGTAATAGCACTTTTATTGTCCCCAAGGTACCAACTATTTTCCGAGGCAACGCCGAGGAAAATAGTTGCTACAGAGGGGACAATTAAAGTGTTATTACCCGAATATCAAGTCTATAAGTGTTTTATTATACTGAACAACTGTGCAATTCAAAATTCTAAATTAAGTCCTTTTCTGATGGATTTCTAGTCTACTTTATTAATGCTTTTTAAAACTAATACATTTTCATGTGTGCATTTGAAGAGAAATTAATTTTTTTTTAAACAAAAAAAACCATGTGATTAAAGTGCTATTCACCGGCCGGTGAATAGTACTTTTCAGACAAATTGAATGAAACTATGGAAATAGTATTTTTATTGCAATCAAATTTATATAGAAAAAAGTATGAGAAGTATAATAAAAACAAATATCAAACCGGTGTCATATGGTATTTTGAACCCCATGGTAAATTGAACCCGGGGTCGATTTACATCCATGGTATATTGAACCCCCTTATTGAAAACTGAACCCCCCCTGTATGATAAATTGAACCCCATGGTATTTTGAACCCCCCATTTCTAATCAAAAGATATGCAAGGAGGTCAAAATATCATGTGTAGGGGGGTCGATATTCTATGGGTAGGGGGGGGGCAAAATACCATGGATAGGGGGGTCGATATACCATGGGTAAGAGGTTCAATATACCATGGGTAGGGGGGTCGATATACCATGGATGGGGGGGTCAAAATACCATGGGATATACCATGGGTAAGGGGTTCAATATACCATGGGTAGGGGGGTCGATATACCATGGATAGGGGGGTCAAAATACCATGGGTAGGGGAGTCGATATACCATGGGTAAGGGGGTCAATATACCATGGGTAGGGGGGTCAATATACCATGGATAGGGGGGTCAAAATACCATGGGTAGGGGGGGTCGATATACCATGGGTAGGGGGGTCAAAATACCATAGGTAGGGGGGTCGATATACCATGAGTAGGGGGTTGATATTCGATCGGTAAGGGGGTGATATACCATCGGTAGGGGGTTGATATTCGATCGGTAGGGGGGTGATATACCATCGGTAGGGGGTCAAAATTTTCCAAAAAAAAATTAAAGTTCAAAAGTTTCAAAAAATTTCAAAATTTGAAAATAAAAAAAAATATATAAAATTTTAAAACTCAAAAATTTCATAAGATTTCAAAATTTTCATCATATTTCAAAATTTTAATATTTAAATAATCTTGAAAATTGTAGCCTATTTTGTTGAATATACTGTTGAAAAGTTTAAAAAATTCCTTATTATTTAATAAGCAGTTATTGACTTTTAATTTCAGTCTACTCATGACTATGCGGACCTGGTCAATGATTGATTAACCTCGGCCGTTGGCCTCAGTCAATCATTCATTGACCAGGTCTGCATAGTCATGAGTAGACCGCATTAAAAATCAATAATTGTATAGGGTAGGGGGGTCGATATACCATTGGTAGGGGGGTCAATATACTATGGGTAGGGGGGTCAATATACCATGGGTATATCAACCCCCTACCCATGGTATATTGACCCCCATACCAATTGAAAAGACTAAGTAAACAAGTAAACCTTTGTTTATATAGGGAATCTCAGCGAAACCAATTTTGAGAAAAATATCAGATTCATGATATACAAATTTTGAAATTTTGAAAATTTTCTTAAAATTCTATGAAAATTTTGAAATTTTTTTTTTATTTCTTTTAATCTTATGAAATATGTTAGTTTTGAAATTTTATGAAAATTTTGTAATTTTTTGAAATTTTTGAAATTTTTACTTTAATTTTTTTTTTTTTTAAATTCTATAAAATGTTTGAAATTTTGAACTTTTTTGAAAATTTTGAATTTTTGGAAATTTAGAAATTTTATTACCCCCCCTACCCATAATTATTAATATATATTGAATTCCCTCCCTACCCATGGTATTTTGACCCCCCTACCCATGGTATATCAACCCCCCACCCATGGTATATTGACCCCCTTAACCATGGTATATCGACCCCCTACCCATGGTATATTGACCCCCCTACCCATGGTATATCGACCCCCCTACCCATGGTATATTGACCCTCTTAACCATGGTATATCGACCCCCCTACCCATGGTATATTGACCCCCCTACCCATGGTATATCGACCCCCCCTAACCATGGTATATCGACCCCCTACCCATGGCATATTGACCGCCCTACCCATGGTATATCGACCCCCCTACCCATGGTATATCGACCCCCCTGCCCATGCAATATCGACCCCCCTACCTATGGTATATCAAACCCTCTCTTATGGTATTATGAACTCCTCTTTTGGTAGAAATGAGGGGGGGGTTCAATTTACCATGAGGGGGTTCAAAATACAATGACAAAAAATTTACCCCGGGGTCAAAATACCATAAGGAAAATTGAACCTGGGGTCAAAATATCATAGGTAAATCGACCCCGGGTTCAACTTACCATGGGGTTCAAAATACCATATGACACGGCTTATCGCAAGCGAACAAAGATAACACCAACTATTTGACTCTAACCTTTCTTGTTTTTTGATGGGCCGGCCTGCAAAACTATGTCATTGATCATTTCATTGTGCATCAGTCTGTGCACTATGGAATGATATACCAATGTAATTATATTGCATCAGAGGAAGGGAAAATCGGCCGTAGTTTAAATAAACGTTGGAGAATACCAAAGGGGCAATCAAAAATGGACAATCCAGAGAAACTGGTAACATAGGATACACAACAAGACAAAGACAAACGAAGAAAAAACACAACACAATATGTGTTAGACACCACCATACACAAGAGAAAAGATGAAAACAAACAAAACAAAAAACACAACACAATATGTGTTAGACACCACCATACACAAGAGAAAAGATGAAGACAAACAAAACAAAAAACACAACACAATATGTGTTAGACACCATCATACACAAGAGAAAAGACGAAGACAAACAAAACAAAAAACACAACACAATATGTGTTAGATACCACCATACACAAGAGAAAAGACGAAGACAAACAAAACAAAAAACACAACACAATATGTGTTAGACGCCACCATACACAAGAGAAAAGAAGAAGACAAACAGAACAAAAAACACAACACAATATGTGTTAGACACCACCATACACAAGAGAAAAGACGAAGACAAACAAAACAAAAAACACAACACAATATGTGTTAGACACCACCATACACAAGAGAAAAGACGAAGACAAACAAAACAAAAAACACAACACAATATGTGTTGGACACCACCATACACAAGAGAAAAGATGAAGACAAACAAAACAAAAAACACAACACAATATGTGTTAAACGCCACCATACACAAGAGAAAAGACGATGACAAACAAAACAAAAAACACAACACAATATGTGTTAGATACCACCATACACAAGAGAAAAGACGAAGACAAACAAAACAAAAAACACAACACAATATGTGTTAGACACCACCATACACAAGAGAAAAGACGAAGACAAACAAAACAAAAAACACAACACAATATGTGTTAGATACCACCATACACAAGAGAAAAGACGAAGACAAACAAAACAAAAAACACAACACAATATGTGTTAGACACCACCATACACAAGAGAAAAGACGAAGACAAACAAAACAAAAAACACAACACAATATGTGTTAGACACCACCATACACAAGAGAAAAGACGAAGACAAACAAAACAAAAAACACAACACAATATGTGTTAGACACCACCATACACAAGAGAAAAGACGAAGACAAACAAAACAAAAAACACAACACAATATGTGTTAGACGCCACCATACACAAGAGAAAAGACGAAGACAAACAAAACAAAAAACACAACACAATATGTGTTAGACACCACCATACACAAGAGAAAAGACGAAGACAAACAAAACAAAAAACACAACACAATATGTGTTAGACACCACCATACACAAGAGAAAAGATGAAGACAAACAAAACAAAAAATACAACACAATATGTGTTAGACACCACCATACACAAGAGAAAAGATGAAGACAAACAAAACAAAAAACACAACACAATATGTGTTAGACACCACCATACACAAGAGAAAAGATGAAGACAAACAAAACAAAAAACACAACACAATATGTGTTAGATACCACCATACACAAGAGAAAAGACGAAGACAAACAAAACAAAAAACACAACACAATATGTGTTAGACACCACCATACACAAGAGAAAAGATGAAGACAAACAAAACAAAAAACACAACACAATATGTGTTAGACACCACCATACACAAGAGAAAAGACGAAGACAAACAAAACAAAAAACACAACACAATATGTGTTAGACACCACCATACACAAGAGAAAAGACGAAGACAAACAAAACAAAAAACACAACACAATATGTGTTAGACACCACTATACACAAGAGAAAAGATGAAGACAAACAAAACAAAAAACACAACACAATATGTGTTAGACACCACCATACACAAGAGAAAAGATGAAGACAAACAAAACAAAAAACACAACACAATATGTGTTAGACACCACCATACACAAGAGAAAAGACGAAGACAAACAAAACAAAAAACACAACACAATATGTGTTAGACACCACCATACACAAGAGAAAAGACGAAGACAAACAAAACAAAAAACACAACACAATATGTGTTAGACACCACCATACACAAGAGAAAAGACGAAGACAAACAAAACCACAACAAAACACAATATGTGTTAGACACCACCATACACAAGAGAAAAGACGAAGACAAACAAAACAAAAAACACAACACAATATGTGTTAGACACCACCATACACAAGAGAAAACATGAAGACAAACAAAACCACAACACAACACAATATGTGTTAGACACCACCATACACAAGAGAAAAGATGAAGACAAACAAAACAAAAAACACAACACAATATGTGTTAGACACCACCATACACAAGAGAAAAGATGAAGACAAACAAAACCACAACACAACACAATATGTGTTAGACACCACCATACACAAGAGAAAAGATGAAGACAAACAAAACAAAAAACACAACACAATATGTGTTAGACACCACCATACACAAGAGAAAAGACGAAGACAAACAAAACAAAAAACACAACACAATATGTGTTAGACACCACCATACACAAGAGAAAAGATGAAGACAAACAAAACAAAAAACACGACACAATATGTGTTAGACACCACCATACACAAGAGAAAAGATGAAGACAAACAAAACAAAAAACACAACACAATATGTGTTAGACACCACCATACACAAGAGAAAAGATGAAGACAAACAAAACAAAAAACACAACACAATATGTGTTAGACACCACCATACACAAGAGAAAAGATGAAGACAAACAAAACAAAAAACACAACACAATATGTGTTAGACGCCACCATGCACAAGAGAAAAGACGAAGACAAACAAAACAAAAAACACAACACAATATGTGTTAGACACCACCATACACAAGAGAAAAGATGAAGACAAACAAAACAAAAAACACAACACAATATGTGTTAGACACCACTATACACAAGAGAAAAGATGAAGACAAACAAAACAAAAAACACAACACAATATGTGTTAGACACCACCATACACAAGAGAAAAGATGAAGACAAACAAAACAAAAAACACAACACAATATGTGTTAGATACCACCATACACAAGAGAAAAGATGAAGACAAACAAAACAAAAAACACAACACAATATGTGTTAGACACCACCATACACAAGAGAAAAGATGAAGACAAACAAAACAAAAAACACAACACAATATGTGTTAGACACCACCATACACAAGAGAAAAGATGAAGACAAACAAAACAAAAAACACAACACAATATGTGTTAGACACCACCATACACAAGAGAAAAGATGAAGACAAACAAAACAAAAAACACAACACAATATGTGTTAGACACCACCATACACAAGAGAAAAGATGAAGACAAACAAAACAAAAAACACAACACAATATGTGTTAGATACCACCATACACAAGAGAAAAGACGAAGACAAACAAAACAAAAAACACAACACAATATGTGTTAGACGCCACCATACACAAGAGAAAAGACGAAGACAAACAAAACAAAAAACACAACACAATATGTGTTAGACACCACCATACACAAGAGAAAAGACGAAGACAAATAAAACAAAAAACACAACACAATATGTGTTAGACGCCACCATACACAAGAGAAAAGATGAAGACAAACAAAACAAAAAACACAACACAATATGTGTTAGACACCACCATACACAAGAGAAAAAATGAAGACAAACAAAACAAAAAACACAACACAATATGTGTTAGACGCCACCATACACAAGAGAAAAGACGAAGACAAACAAAACAAAAAACACAACACAATATGTGTTAGACACCACCATACACAAGAGAAAAGATGAAGACAAACAAAACAAAAAACACAACACAATATGTGTTAGATACCACCATACACAAGAGAAAAGACGAAGACAAACAAAACAAAAAACACAACACAATATGTGTTAGATACCACCATACACAAGAGAAAAGATGAAGACAAACAAAACCACAACACAACACAATATGTGTTAGACACCACCATACACAAGAGAAAAGATGAAGACAAACAAAACAAAAAACACAACACAATATGTGTTAGACACCACCATACACAAGAGAAAAGATGAAGACAAACAAAACCACAACACAACACAATATGTGTTAGATACCACCATACACAAGAGTAAAGACGAAGACAAACAAAACAAAAAACACAACACAATATGTGTTAGACACCACCATACACAAGAGAAAATACGAAGACAAACAAAACAAAAAACACAACACAATATGTGTTAGACACCACCATACACAAGAGAAAAGATGAAGACAAACAAAACAAAAAACACAACACAATATGTGTTAGACGCCACCATACACAAGAGAAAAGATGAAGACAAACAAAACAAAAAACACAACACAATATGTGTTAGACACCACCATACACAAGAGAAAAGACGAAGACAAACAAAACAAAAAACACAACACAATATGTGTTAGACACCACCATACACAAGAGAAAAGATGAAGACAAACAAAACAAAAAACACAACACAATATGTGTTAGACACCACCATACACAAGAGAAAAGACGAAGACAAACAAAACAAAAAACACAACACAATATGTGTTAGACACCACCATACACAAGAGAAAAGATGAAGACAAACAAAACAAAAAACACAACACAATATGTGTTAGATACCACCATACACAAGAAAAAAGACGAAGACAAACAAAACAAAAAACACAACACAATATGTGTTAGACGCCACCATACACAAGAGAAAAGATGAAGACAAACAAAACAAAAAACACAACACAATATGTGTTAGACACCACCATACACAAGAGAAAAGATGAAGACAAACAAAACAAAAAACACAACACAATATGTGTTAGACACCACCATACACAAGAGAAAAGATGAAGACAAACAAAACAAAAAACACAACACAATATGTGTTAGACACCACCATACACAAGAGAAAAGACGAAGACAAACAAAACAAAAAACACAACACAATATGTGTTAGACACCACCATACACAAGAGAAAAGATGAAGACAAACAAAACCACAACACAACACAATATGTGTTAGACACCACCATACACAAGAGAAAAGACGAAGACAAACAAAACAAAAAACACAACACAATATGTGTTAGATACCACCATACACAAGAGAAAAGACGAAGACAAACAAAACAAAAAACACAACACAATATGTGTTAGACACCACCATACACAAGAGAAAAGACGAAGACAAACAAAACAAAAAACACAACACAATATGTGTTAGACACCACCATACACAAGAGAAAAGATGAAGACAAACAAAACCACAACACAACACAATATGTGTTAGATACCACCATACACAAGAGAAAAGACGAAGACAAACAAAACAAAAAACACAACACAATATGTGTTAGACACCACCATACACAAGAGAAAAGATGAAGACAAACAAAACAAAAAACACAACACAATATGTGTTAGACACCACCATACACAAGAGAAAAGACGAAGACAAACAAAACAAAAAACACAACACAATATGTGTTAGACACCACCATACACAAGAGAAAAGACGAAGACAAACAAAACAAAAAACACAACACAATATGTGTTAGACACCACCATACACAAGAGAAAAGATGAAGACAAACAAAACCACAACACAACACAATATGTGTTAGACACCACCATACACAAGAGAAAAGATGAAGACAAACAAAACAAAAAACACAACACAATATGTGTTAGATACCACCATACACAAGAGAAAAGACGAAGACAAACAAAACAAAAAACACAACACAATATGTGTTAGACACCACCATACACAAGAGAAAAGATGAAGACAAACAAAACAAAAAACACAACACAATATGTGTTAGACACCACCATACACAAGAGAAAAGACGAAGCCAAACAAAACAAAAAACACAACACAATATGTGTTAGACACCACCATACACAAGAGAAAAGACGAAGACAAACAAAACAAAAAACACAACACAATATGTGTTAGACACCACCATACACAAGAGAAAAGACGAAGACAAACAAAACAAAAAACACAACACAATATGTGTTAGACACCACCATACACAAGAGAAAAGACGAAGACAAACAAAACAAAAAACACAACACAATATGTGTTAGATACCACCATACACAAGAGAAAAGACGAAGACAAACAAAACAAAAAACACAACACAATATGTGTTAGATACCACCATACACAAGAGAAAAGATGAAGACAAACAAAACCACAACACAACACAATATGTGTTAGACACCACCATACACAAGAGAAAAGATGAAGACAAACAAAACAAAAAACACAACACAATATGTGTTAGACAC
Source organism: Bathymodiolus septemdierum (assembly GCA_963383655.1). Taxonomy (NCBI): domain Eukaryota; kingdom Metazoa; phylum Mollusca; class Bivalvia; order Mytilida; family Modiolidae; genus Bathymodiolus; species Bathymodiolus septemdierum. Next base: position 128,770,870 of record OY726519.1, on the reverse strand, counting down.
CACCATACACAAGAGAAAAGACGAAGACAAACAAAACCACAACACAACACAATATGTGTTAGATACCACCATACACAAGAGAAAAGACGAAGACAAACAAAACAAAAAACACAACACAATATGTGTTAGACACCACCATACACAAGAGAAAATACGAAGACAAACAAAACCACAACACAACACAATATGTGTTAGATACCACCATACACAAGAGAAAAGACGAAGACAAACAAAACAAAAAACACAACACAATATGTGTTAGACACCACCATACACAAGAGAAAATACGAAGACAAACAAAACAAAAAACACAACACAATATGTGTTAGACACCACCATACACAAGAGAAAAGATGAAGACAAACAAAACAAAAAACACAACACAATATGTGTTAAACGCCACCATACACAAGAGAAAAGATGAAGACAAACAAAACAAAAAACACAACACAATATGTGTTAGACACCACCATACACAAGAGAAAAGATGAAGACAAACAAAACAAAAAACACAACACAATATGTGTTAGACACCACCATACACAAGAGAAAAGATGAAGACAAACAAAACAAAAAACACAACACAATATGTGTTAGACACCACCATACACAAGAGAAAAGACGAAGACAAACAAAACAAAAAACACAACACAATATGTGTTAGACACCACCATACACAAGAGAAAAGACGAAGACAAACAAAACAAAAAACACAACACAATATGTGTTAGACACCACCATACACAAGAGAAAAGACGAAGACAAACAAAACAAAAAACACAACACAATATGTGTTAGACACCACCATACACAAGAGAAAAGACGAAGACAAACAAAACAAAAAACACAACACAATATGTGTTAGACACCACCATACACAAGAAAAAAGACGAAGACAAACAAAGCAAAAAACACAACACAATATGTGTTAGACACCACCATACACAAGAGAAAAGATGAAGACAAACAAAACCACAACACAACACAATATGTGTTAGGTACCACCATACACAAGAGAAAAGACGAAGACAAACAAAACAAAAAACACAACACAATATGTGTTAGACACCACCATACACAAGAGAAAAGACGAAGACAAACAAAACAAAAAACACAACACAATATGTGTTAGACACCACCATACACAAGAGAAAAGACGAAGACAAACAAAACAAAAAACACAGCACAATATGTGTTAGACACCACCATACACAAGAGAAAAGACGAAGACAAACAAAACAAAAAACACAACACAATATGTGTTAGACACCACCATACACAAGAGAAAAGATGAAGACAAACAAAACAAAAAACACAACACAATATGTGTTAGACACCACCATACACAAGAGAAAAGATGAAGACAAACAAAACAAAAAACACAACACAATATGTGTTAGACACCACCATACACAAGAGAAAAGATGAAGACAAACAAAACAAAAAACACAACACAATATGTGTTAGATACCACCATACACAAGAGAAAAGACGAAGACAAACAAAACCACAACACAACACAATATGTGTTAGATACCACCATACACAAGAGAAAAGACGAAGACAAACAAAACCACAACACAACACAATATGTGTTAGACACCACCATACACAAGAGAAAAGATGAAGACAAACAAAACAAAAAACACAACACAATATGTGTTAGACACCACCATACACAAGAGAAAAGACGAAGACAAACAAAACAAAAAACACAACACAATATGTGTTAGACACCACGATACACAAGAGAAAAGACGAAGACAAACAAAACAAAAAACACAACACAATATGTGTTAGACACCACCATACACAAGAGAAAAGACGAAGACAAACAAAACAAAAAACACAACACAATATGTGTTAGATACCACCATACACAAGAGAAAAGACGAAGACAAACAAAACAAAAAACACAACACAATATGTGTTAGACACCACCATACACAAGAGAAAAGATGAAGACAAACAAAACAAAAAACACAACACAATATGTGTTAGACACCACCATACACAAGAGAAAAGACGAAGACAAACAAAACAAAAAACACAACACAATATGTGTTAGACACCACCATACACAAGAGAAAAGATGAAGACAAACAAAACAAAAAACACAACACAATATGTGTTAGACACCACCATACACAAGAGAAAAGACGAAGCCAAACAAAACAAAAAACACAACACAATATGTGTTAGATACCACCATACACAAGAGAAAAGATGAAGACAAACAAAGTCACAACACAACACAATATGTGTTAGACACCACCATACACAAGAGAAAAGACGAAGACAAACAAAACAAAAAACACAACACAATATGTGTTAAACGCCACCATACACAAGAGAAAAGACGAAGACAAACAAAACAAAAAACACAACACAATATGTGTTAGATACCACCATGCACAAGAGAAAAGACGAAGACAAACAAAACAAAAAACACAACACAATATGTGTTAGATACCACCATACACAAGAGAAAAGATGAAGACAAACAAAACAAAAAACACAACACAATATGTGTTAGATACCACCATGCACAAGAGAAAAGACGAAGACAAACAAAACAAAAAACACAACACAATATGTGTTAGATACCACCATGCACAAGAGAAAAGACGAAGACAAACAAAACAAAAAACACAACACAATATGTGTTAGACACCACCATACACAAGAGAAAAGACGAAGACAAACAAAACAAAAAACACAACACAATATGTGTTAGATACCACCATACACAAGAGAAAAGATGAAGACAAACAAAACAAAAAACACAACACAATATGTGTTAGACACCACCATACACAAGAGAAAAGATGAAGACAAACAAAACAAAAAACACAACACAATATGTGTTAGACACCACCATACACAAGAGAAAAGATGAAGACAAACAAAACAAAAAACACAACACAATATGTGTTAGATACCACCATACACAAGAGAAAAGACGAAGACAAACAAAACAAAAAACACAACACAATATGTGTTAGACACCACCATACACAAGAGAAAAGACGAAGACAAACAAAACAAAAAACACAACACAATATGTGTTAGACACCACCATACACAAGAGAAAAGACGAAGACAAACAAAACAAAAAACACAACACAATATGTGTTAGACACCACCATACACAAGAGAAAAGATGAAGACAAACAAAACAAAAAACACAACACAATATGTGTTAGATACCACCATACACAAGAGAAAAGACGAAGACAAACAAAACAAAAAACACAACACAATATGTGTTAGACACCACCATACACAAGAGAAAAGATGAAGACAAACAAAACCACAACACAACACAATATGTGTTAGACACCACCATACACAAGAGAAAAGACGAAGACAAACAAAACAAAAAACACAACACAATATGTGTTAGACGCCACCATACACAAGAGAAAAGATGAAGACAAACAAAACAAAAAACACAACACAATATGTGTTAGACACCACCATACACAAGAGAAAAGATGAAGACAAACAAAACCACAACACAACACAATATGTGTTGGACACCACCATACACAAGAGAAAAGATGAAGACAAACAAAACAAAAAACACAACACAATATGTGTTAAACGCCACCATACACAAGAGAAAAGACGAAGACAAACAAAACAAAAAACACAACACAATATGTGTTAGACACCACCATACACAAGAGAAAAGATGAAGACAAACAAAACAAAAAACACAACACAATATGTGTTAGACACCACCATACACAAGAGAAAAGACGAAGACAAACAAAACAAAAAACACAACACAATATGTGTTAGACACCACCATACACAAGAGAAAAGGTGAAGACAAACAAAATCACAACACAACACAATATGTGTTAGACACCACCATACACAAGAGAAAAGACGAAGACAAACAAAACCACAACACAACACAATATGTGTTAGACACCACCATACACAAGAGAAAAGACGAAGACAAACAAAACAAAAAACACAACACAATATGTGTTAGACACCACCATACACAAGAGAAAAGATGAAGACAAACAAAACAAAAAACACAACACAATATGTGTTAGACACCACCATACACAAGAGAAAAGATGAAGACAGACAAAACAAAAAACACAACACAATATGTGTTAGACACCACCATACATTTTGGCCGGCGGCTTGTTGAAAACACTGAGAGTCTGTTGTATTTACAGGTAACGCATGCTGACTGTACTTTGATAAGAATCTGATGTATTTTCAGGTAACACAAGCACACTTGGTACCACCTATTATATTGTTTTTAGCCAAGCATCCTGTTGTTAGTAAATTTGACCTGTCCAGTATTACTAAGCTAATCAGTGGTGCAGCACCTTTAGGGGATGGTTTAACTGAAGAAGTTATGCACAGAATGAATGCACCTGTTGTACAAGGTCAGTAACTTGTACCTATCTAGTGAAGTCAATGCACATCTTTAAGAGATGGTCATTTCAGTAAGATTTGTTAAAAGATTGTACAGTACTTTCATTTAATTTTTTACATAATTTCTCTGAAAGTATCTTGCAGCTTTTGTGGTCCAGTTATTAATCGAATAACATATTATTTTGAGTTGGAATTTTCGAGCGATACTCAGCATAAATATTGTCGTTCTAGTCCTGGCTTAGTTTTTGTTTTTCCTGAGAATTTTCTTTTTCTTTTGACCATTTGATTTACAACTTCGGATTACTCCATTGGTATCTTCAAACTTTCTGATAATCCACTGTCATAGCATTTTTTTACATAAATAACAAGATTGTTTTATATTGAGAACATGTATAATGGTATATACAATCAAACCTGTATATAAAGGTCGCTCAAGGGAACCTGAAAATGTGGTCTTTATGAACAGTTGCCCTTTATATACAGGTTAAAATTATATGCACTATTCATTCATGGGAAAAATGAAACTGCCCTTTATAGACAGTGATTTGTTATATAGAGGTGCCCTTTATAGACAGTGATTTATTATATAGAGGTGCCCTTTATAGACAGTGATTTGTTATATAGAGGTGCCCTTTAAGGCAGGTTTGACTGTATATAAAACGTAATTACTTCTTGTATGACGACACTCCATGTTATACACTGGAGAAATCAACACTAATGTCGATATATTTACAGGTTTATTGTGCTTGACAAAACATAACTGAAATGTATTTCTTTGACCACCTTACTTTACACTAGAATTGCAGAAACAATATTCTTGTTTTTCAGTTGTTTTACAATTAAAACCATGAGAACAATTTGACTAAAAAATCGCAAAAAATTAACCCACTGTGAAAATAATCATGCATACAGTATTCTGGACACCATAAATATTTGTTTTCACTTAAAGAAAAAAGATGCCTGAACCTTATATTTCTAACAGAACGATATTCTACTTCACGTATGACTATATTTTCAGATATATTAAAGTAATATGAAAGGCAAATATCATGGAATTTTTGGATTAAATATTTTCACTTAATATGTCACTTAATTTTAACTAAAATCAACTGCATAACATTAAAAATCCAATCAAAAGCATATTTTAAGAGCAAATCGCAAAATATTTGACAGCAGATAATTCTGTTTTCCCGTACAATAATGCAAATGATATGTGCGTGACCCAAGATTTGAAATCTTTCGCGGAGATTATCGCTCATGCGCACTGTTCAGTTGATGAAGAAAATTTTGTATGCAAGTAAAAATATATTCTGGTGTGTACCACATAAGAATAATTGCACCAAATAAAATGGTTCATACGACATGAAACAGACAGATTCCTCAATAATCATTGTCAGGAATGTGTGCGTCCTTACCTCAGCATCCATGAATGTTTATCTTTTCGTCACGAGGTCATGATCGGCAACACTACAAAGTCAAGAGATTCTGAATAGACCAGTTTTTGTGCTAGATATTCTGAAAAGAGTCTGAAAATTACTAAAAATTCTGAAAAGATTCTGAACATTACTGAAAATTGCTGAAAATTCTGAACAGATTCTGAACATTACTGAAAATTCTGAAAAGATTCTGAACATTGCTGAAAATTCTGAACAGATTCTGAACAGATTCTGAAAATTGCTGAATATTCTGAACAGATTCTGAACATTACTGAAAATTCTGAACAGATTCTGAACATTATCTTTCTTCTTAAATCAATATATTCAATATATTTTACTTCATTTTCATTAGATTTTAACTCAATATAGAATGTGATATTTCACTAATTATTTATTTAAAAAAAATAGAACAACAATATTATTTCATTTTCTTTATTTCAATCTTTCTTCTTAAATCAATATATTTTATTTCATTTTCATTAGATTTTAACTAATTATAGAAAGGGATCAGAGAAGGGATATTTTACTAATTATTTTGTTTAAATTAAATTACAACTATATTATTTGATTTCTTATTAAATTTGTCATTTTCTTTATTTCAAAATTTTCTTCTTAAATCAATATATATTACTTCATTTATATTAGATTTTTACTAAATATCGCATGTGACATTTCACTAATTAATTATTTTTAAAAAAAAAATTACAGCCACTATATTATTTCATTTTTTATTAAATTTGTCATTTTTATATCAATTTTTTCTTCTTAAATCAAAATATTTTACTTCATCTTTAAAAATTAATTAAAAACCTTTAAATGGCCCCAACTGAAGTGCTAAAGCAACAATCTACACTATAAGTAAGTATGTAAGTAAGAGCAAAATAATTATTTGACCTGTATATCATAAAACAGCAGAGGAGGCACGACACACTGGTGTCGTGTGCAACAATTGGCATGTTGCACAACCGGAAGTCGGCATCAATATATCGTTATCTGATGAGAGTGATATTATCAAATTTTCAGTGTTTTGCTAAGCCGATTACAGCGTTCATGAATGATTAATGGCGAGTTCCTCTCGGTAGATTGTTGACAGATACCAGTATCTATATATGAATGGAATTTACATAAGAATGTTTGGGTTGAATGTTAAATGTGATCATCTGCAATTTTCGAGAGGGACATTTTGTCGCCATCTTTTTTTCATTCATAGCATCCTCAACTGATCAACATTAAAAATGAAAATTTGTAAAATCTGGTGGAGACTTTTCCTATCCTTTTTAGTATGACATAGATCAATCATAGTGCTTCTTATATTTCTTTAAGTCTCCTTAAGTCTCCATTCACTACGCCACAATTGGCCTTGAAAAATCCCCAATTTTGCATGATTTGTGTTGTATCAAACATATCCTGTAACAATTTGAATTCATAGAATATCATATTTTAACCTTTTTAATAGTGATTATGTGATTTCACAGCAAAACATATTGAGAATCACTTGAACTTTATGATCTCAATACTTGTATACAAATAAATAATAAAAATTATATGACAAAAAAGCACAAGTATAAACGTCACAAGACACATTTTACATGTATGTGGGAAAATAAAAGTGACTTTTTTAAATTATTGTTAGCATAGGCACTCATGGCACAGAATAATCACCCCTTTTCTGAGTCCTTATTTATTTTCAAAAAAAATTCTTTATTATTTCATCTCTTTTCCCTGAATTTATATTGTGGATAATAAGAGTATATGTAGGGTCGACACATATAACTTGCTGTTAACATAAGATTAAGTTAAATTAAGGAAAATGGGATGAAATAATAGAGAAATCTTATTGAAAATAAATACAAAAAATGTATGTAAACAGAAAGTTGATTAATTCAGAAATTAAAATGATTTTGAACACAATTTATTAAGAAATACCAATCACAATATCATTATTTAGGTAAATACTTTGACAGATTTTATAAAAACTATTTTTGACTTTTTAATTGATAATTGACCCAAGTTAGGCTATTAATAAATGAAATGTGACTTAATGTGTTAATTAATTCCTTATCTAATTCTTATAAATCTTATTATGTAACAATATGGTCAGGTTGTTATTTTCATTGAATGGTATCTCAACACAGTAGGTGCTCTTCCTGTATAATCAGTAATAATGGTTACATCCCAGAGTATTGTCCATGTATTTTTACCTGTATTTTACCCGAGAACTAATTAGTGCATATACTGTATGTGATTTTTATAAGAATGTTTTAGAATTGTTGCATAACTAAATGTAATTAAGTTTAATGATCTTTAAGAATTATGATAAATTTTGTAGCAGAGCTCCGATAAAACAGTATGGTATCAATTGCCAATTGATAAACTTGCATCCAGTTTAAATATATTAGAGAGGTGTCATATCCCTGCATGGATTCTGCTGAACATTCTGAAAAGATTATGAACATTTTAACTAAATATATCGTGTAATATTTCACTTATTAATTACATTTTAAAATTAGATTACAACAAATATATTATTTCATTTCTCATTAAATTTGACATTTTCATTATTTCAATCTTTCTTCTTAAATCAATATATTTTATTTCATTTTCATTAGATCTTAGCTAAATATAGAAAGGGATATTTCACTAATTATTTTTTTTAATTAAATTACAATAACTATATTATTTCATTTCTTATTAAATTTGTCATTTTCTTTATTTCAATTTTGTTCAAAATCAATATATTTTACTTCATTTTCATTAGATTTTTACTACATATATAGATTTACTACATCGTAGCATGTGATATTTCACTAATTAATTATTTTTAAAAGATTAAATTACAACAACTATATTATTTCATTTTTGATTAAATTTGTTATTTTTTATAATAATTTTTTCTTCTTAAATCAATATATTTTACTTCATATTTAAAAATTGATTAAAAACCTTTATGTGGCCTCAACTTAAGTGCTAAAACAACAATCTACACTCACTATAAGTAAGTTGTAAGTAAGAGCAAAATAATTGTATTGACCTGTATATCATAAAAACAGTATGGTATCAATTGCCAATTGATAAAACCTGCATCCAGTGAAATATTACATGATATATTTAGTTAAAATGTTCATAATCTGTTCAGAATTTTCAGCAGAATCCATGCAGGGATATGACACCTCTCTAATATATTTAAATTGGATACAGGTTTATCAATTGGCAAATGATACCATATTGATTTATGATATACAGGTCAAAAAAATTGTTTCGCTTTTACTTACATACTTGTAGACGTTTTCAGAAATCGGTGATTACCTAGTTATCGTTCGTGGACGCTCGGTGGTGTTACTATTGTCCGCCATTGCAAAAGTGTAACAATCGGTTGTTTACACTAGTTACGATTAATCAGTATTCATAATTGGATTAGATAAACATGCTTCAGTTAATATTTTATGGGTTATTCCCGTGATTTTGGCCGAATATTTCGAAATATGGATTATTGAATTGAACTAACGGTTATTGTTTAAATTGTTCAGAATCACAAAGTTCAGGACCAGGTCGGACAAATCTATACGGTCATCAATATTATCAAAATTAAAGAATTAGTCATTTTGCCAGATGTGGGCTAACAGATCGATCTGTAGCTATTCAGATTTTAACCTTGCTTATGTGGCAGAATTTCAATACAAAGCGGGGTACGCAACAACAAAAAAAACAGTCGGTATGGAAACCCTCAACACACATTTTTTACTAACAGTATATATTTTGTACGAAAGAACTAAGTTCCCTTCGAATATTGTCTTCACTTCATAAAGCCACAAAGTCACATATTTTTATGATGTAGGGAGCACTTATGCAATTGACCATGTAGATGCCGCATAAAATAATTAACAATTTACAAAGAGGTATCACATTTCTGTAGATAAATCTTGATTCTGTAAGAAGTAAAAACGAACGACATGATGTCCTGCAACAAAATTCGGTGATTTTTTTTTTCTTTTAGTTTTTTGTCATTATAATTCAGTTAAATATATTTTTATCATTTTTAACCCTTTGTGGGAAGGGGGTAGAGTTTAACTGTCATATTGCAAATCAAATACTTTTAAGAATCAACCCAATACATAAATTAAATTTGTGTGTTTTATTTTTTTTTTTTTCTTTTAGTGATGTCTTATGCAATACACAGTTAACTATCAGTTATAATGATAGTTATCTTTCTACAATATGAATTTAACACCTTTGTTGCAAAATGACACGACTGTCTATTCCCCTAAGTGCCAAACCCGGGAAGCATCGCATCGCTGTTGACACGGTCGACCTTCAGCAGACTACAAGTCTAGAAAGCGCTACCACTTCCTTAACACGTCAATATTAAATTTTAATTAATCTTCAAAAACATATAAAATTAAAGAATAAATCAATATAAAATTGAAATCCTAGCAAAGAAATTTAAAAAAGAAGACAAATGGGGTGAAAAATGCCCGTCCGGTTCACGTATCTGAAACCTGGGAGCAAATAGTTATATTAGGTTCCTCATGAAACTATTTTTTCAGATAAAGAAATTCAGATATTTAGATGTTTTAATTTGATAAAACTTAAATTCCTTTTCATCTTCACTACAGAAATTGACCGACAAAAAGTTTTAATTTGTTTTACAATTTAACAAACAAAAAATAAATAAAAATAAAACAGAATTGAAAAATGCACCTTAAGATGTCACATTCAAAGTTAAGTTCTTTCTTATAAGTTAGGCACACTTTATATCATTATTACTTCACTTTAAATCGTATAGTAATAATTTCAAAAAGCGTATATTATAATTTATGTATTTACTTTTTAATTTCATACACAATATTAATTTGATTACTCCTTTTTTCTTATGCTTGAAAAGCAGCAAAAAAACAAAAAAGGAAAAAAAGTGCATGCAGTTTTTTATCAAGTAGGATTTATACTGATTTTGTATGGGGAGTATAATGGTAATTAACAAAAAAATACATACCAGATAATTTATTTGTTATCATTATATCATTGTCATTATATCTCCGTTTACAAATCACTTCACAGCAGGTGTTATCATTGAATTTCAAGCCGAAATAACAGTATATTGTGACACCTGTACTAGAGAAACCATACAATAGCGTATCGGTAAACCCCGAGAACATAAGATTTTGACACTTTACTAATGACGGACACACTCGGAAGTCGATAATGGCCGCGCCCCTGTTTTTAAGAATAAAAAGGTTTATAGTGTAGATTGTTGTTTTAACACTTAAGTTGGGACCACTTCAAAGTTTTTAATTAATTTTTAAAAATGAAGTAAAATATATTGAATTAAGAAGAAAAAATTGATATAAAAATGACAAATTTAATAAAAAATGAAATAATATAGTTGTTGTAATTTAATAATTAATTTGTGAAATATCACATTCTATATTTAGTTAAAATCTAATGAAAATGAGGTAAAATATATTGATTTAATAAGAAAGATAATGTTCTGAATTTTCAGTAATGTTCAGAATCTGTTCAGAATTTTCAGCAATGTTCAGAATCTGTTCAGAATTTTCAGCAATGTTCAGAATCTGTTCAGAATTTTCAGTAATGTTCAGAATCTGTTCAGAATTTTCAGCAATTTTCAGAATCTGTTCAGAATTTTCAGTAATGTTCAGAATCTTTTCAGAATTTTTAGTAATTTTCAGAATTTTCAGACACTTTTCAGAATATCTAGCACAAAAACTGGTCAATTCAGAATCTCTTGACTTTGTAGTGCAATCATCGGAACAAAACAATCGAAAGTTAATCAGTCTCTACAACAATGGCGAGGACGATAAACATGCACACGGATTTGCCGATTTCTAATTGTTGGGAACATATTTCGACTTGAAACATGCATGAATAGGTTAGTAAAGGTACTGCCGTATTCCAAATTGAATTTTCAGGGAAAAAAGTTCTTCACCCAAAACTGATGTAATGTTACTTTAACTTTTTATTTACTTTCATTCACACTGTCAGACTACAGTAATATTTGTCTGTTAAAAGGGTATGGTTTAACAGAGACTAGTCCAGTGACCCATGTAGATAGCAGTCCTGTAACTAAAGGATCTGTAGGCAAATTAGTACCAAACACACTTTGTAAGGTAAAATTCTACAGTTTCCATTGAGAAAATAATGTCAAAGAGAGGTTGTAAGGTAATAAGCCAATGATATTTAGGGGCCTTGCCTGCAGGGTTAACAACGTACTTGTCAATGAGTGAGGGGCCTTGCCGGCAGGGTTAACAACATACTTGTCATTGAGTGAGGGGCCTTGCCTGCAGGGTTAACAACGTACTTGTCAATGAGTGAGGGGCCTTGCCGGCAGGGTTAACAACATACTTGTCATTGAGTGAGGGGCCTTGCCTGCAGGGTTAACAACATACTTGTCATTGAGTGAGGGGCCTTGCCTGCAGGGATAACAACATACTTGTCATTGAGTGAGGGGCCTTGCCTGCAGGGTTAACAACATACTTGTCATTGAGTGAGGGGCCTTGCCTGCAGGGATAACAACATACTTGTCATTGAGTGAGGGGCCTTGCCTCTAGGGATAACAACATACTTGTCATTGAGGTGAGATAGGTGTTTAACAACAATTGGGTTTTTAAAGATCGATGTAGAGTGAGTGCTCATTGACCCATTGAGTTTTTTATTTCTCAACAGCATCACTCACTTAACCCAATCGGAAAGAATATCGATGTCCTTTTTCACATTTTGCCCGTTGTCTGGCATAATCCTTGATGGAATCTATAAGAATTTAAAGTTATGTTTCCAATTTATAGATTAAGGCCCGTGATATTTCGGCATTTTGGGTGAACACATCTCATAGTTATAACGTGGTCAGCTGGATTATATAGGAATTGGGAACTTACACCTGTGCAATCAGGAGGTTTAGACTTGAAATCGTCAATGTTGAGATCGTGCAACACGTTCTTGTAGTTAAATATTTTGGTTGCAATAGGTATGGTATAGGTATACAAGATAATAGGAACACTTGATTAGCACGGCGGGAGTCTTATAAGAAGCAGGAACTTCTTACCCTTCGTGAGCCCCTGGTTTGTTGGCAGGGACCGTGTTGCTCATCCTTTTATTTTTTGTCCTATTATGTATCTTTATGTTCTTTAATCCATGTTGTGATGTCCATTATGATGTCTGCATAAAAACAATGTTCAGTTCATCTTTATCTTCAGTTGTTTGTAGGAGGTGTCTTATTTACGTTATTTGTGTTTGTTTGCGTAAAGTGGTCTCAAACACATCTTGTGTTGTGTTTTTTGTTTTGTTTGTCTTCATCTTTTCTCTTGTGTATGGTGGTGTCAAACACATATTGTGTTGTGTTTTTTGTTTTGTTTGTCTTCATCTTTTCTCTTGTGTATGGTGGTGTCAAACACATATTGTGTTGTGTTTTTTGCTTTGTCTGTCATCGTGTCTTGTGTACCCAATGTTGCCACTTTCTTTGCATTGTCCATTCTTGATCGCCCCAAAGGTTTATCTAACGTTTATTTACAAACACATATAAAGCACATTATAAATTCATTTGAAAATCAATCACTAAACATATCTTCTAGCAATTAAATTCAGCTCCATCCATGTGTTCAGAGCTCTGATTTCTTTTATGATTTGAGTATCTCTTTGGTATCTTCACTGTTCATATAAATGTCTATTCTTAGAAATTATTCTGACACAATACTGAAGCCTTGTCACTAAGTGAGTCATATTTTGAAGTTTTTGTCACCAAGTAAGACGTATAAAATGTACCCGATATACCAAAATATATTTAGGATATACATGAAGTGGTTCTTACAGGTGTCGGAGCTTTGTCACATGAAGTGGTTCTTACAGGTGTCAGAGCTTTGTCACATGAAGTGGTTGTTACAGGTGTCTGAGCTTTGTCACATGAAGTGGTTGTTACAGGTGTCGGAGCTTTGTCACATGAAGTGGTTGTTACAGGTGTCAGAGCTTTGTCACATGAAGTGGTTCTTACAGGTGTCTGAGCTTTGTCACATGAGGTGGTTCTGACAGGTGTCGGAGCTTTGTCACATGAAGTGGTTCTTACAGGTGTCGGAGCTTTGTCACATGAAGTGGTTCTTACAGGTGTCGGAGCTTTGTCACATGAAGTGATTCTTTCAGGTGTCGGAGCTTTGTCACATGAAGTGGTTCTTACAGGTGTCAGAGCTTTGTCACATGAAGTAGTTCTTACAGGTGTTGGAGTTTTGTCACAAAGTATGATGTACAAAATATATCCCATTTGCCAAAAAAAAACCAACATATTTAGAGTATAGATGAAGTTGTTCTTACAGACTTCTGAAGTTATTTTACCTAGGCTGATGTACAACATGTAGGGTATTAATTAAGTGATTGTACACACCTCATTGTTTTAGATTTTCAGAAAATTAGATAGATTTTTTTCTAATTTGATATACATTTCTAGATTGTGTGTCCTACAACAGAGACAGAATTAGAAAATGTTGGTGATGTAGGAGAACTTTGTGTTAAAGGTCCACAAGTCATGAAAGGATACTTACATAATCAGAAGGCTACAGATGATTTAATCAAGGATGGATGGCTTTACACAGGTATATATTTGGTCCTCAGGTGAGATGTTAAAGGTCCACAAGTCATGAAAGGATATTTACATAATCAAAAGGCTACAGATGATTTAATCAAGGATGGATGGCTTTACACAGGTATGTATATGGTCCTCAGGTGAGATGTTAAAGGTCCACAAGTCATGAAAGGATATTTACATAATCAAAAGGCTACAGATGATTTAATCAAGGATGGATGGCTTTACACAGGTATATATTTGGTCCTCAGGTGAGATGTTAAAGGTCCACAAGTCATGAAAGGATATTTACATAATCAAAAGGCTACAGATGATTTAATCAAGGATGGATGGCTCTACACAGGTATATATTTGGTCCTCAGGTGAGGTGTTAAAGGTCCACAAGTCATGAAAGGATATTTACATAATCAAAAGGCTACAGATGATTTAATCAAGGATGGATGGCTCTACACAGGTATATATTTGGTCCTCAGGTGAGGTGTTAAAGGTCCACAAGTCATGAAAGGATATTTACATAATCAAAAGGCTACAGATGATTTAATCAAGGATGGATGGCTCTACACAGGTATATATTTGGTCCTCAGGTGAGATGTTAAAGGTCCACAAGTCATGAAAGGATATTTACATAATCAAAAGGCTACAGATGATTTAATCAAGGATGGATGGCTTTACACAGGTATATATTTGGTCCTCAGGTGAGGTGTTAAAGGTCCACAAGTCATGAAAGGATACTTATATAATCAAAAGGCTACAGATGATTTAATCAAGGATGGATGGCTCTACACAGGTATATATTTGGTCCTCAGGTGAGATGTTAAAGGTCCACAAGTCATGAAAGGATACTTATATAATCAAAAGGCTACAGATGATTTAATCAAGGATGGATGGCTTTACACAGGTATATATTTGGTCCTCAGGTGAGATGTTAAAGGTCCACAAGTCATGAAAGGATACTTATATAATCAAAAGGCTACAGATGATTTAATCAAGGATGGATGGCTCTACACAGGTATATATTTGGTCCTCAGGTGAGGTGTTAAAGGTCCACAAGTCATGAAAGGATATTTACATAATCAAAAGGCTACAGATGATTTAATTAAGGATGGATGGCTTTACACAGGTATATATTTGGTCCTCAGGTGAGGTGTTAAAGGTCCACAAGTCATGAAAGGATATTTACATAATCAAAAGGCTACAGATGATTTAATCAAGGATGGATGGCTCTACACAGGTATATATTTGGTCCTCGGGTGAGGTGTTAAAGGTCCACAAGTCATGAAAGGATATTTATATAATCAAAAGGCTACAGATGATTTAATCAAGGATGGATGGCTCTACACAGGTATATATTTGGTCCTCAGGTGAGATGTTAAAGGTCCACAAGTCATGAAAGGATACTTATATAATCAAAAGGCTACAGATGATTTAATCAAGGATGGATGGCTCTACACAGGTATATATTTGGTCCTCAGGTGAGATGTTAAAGGTCCACAAGTCATGAAAGGATACTTATATAATCAAAAGGCTACAGATGATTTAATCAAGGATGGATGGCTTTACACAGGTATGTATATGGTCGTCAGGTGAGGATTTGGTAAGCTATAATAAAAAAATCTTCACATAGGTAAATATCTACCTTTGATAGTGTTAATAAATTTGACAACTATTATCTTGTGTGGTGAGAGGAACGTAGTTTATTGAGGTGATAATATAGATGTCTTACTCCACAAGACCATCCTACACCTTCCTCAATGATGAGAGGATATTAATCTATACAGGGGATTCATTATAAATCATATCTTAGACCATTAGACCACAACATCATTCTTAGTGATTTGGAGGAAGGTGGGGGGTTATGGTGTTTAACGCCACTTTCAACAATATTTCAGTTATGTTGTGGCAGTCAGTTTTTTGGGTGAGGAAACCAGAGTACCCGGTGAAAACCAACAACCTGTCACAAGTCATTAACAAACTTTATCACTTAATCTATCGTGTACACCTCGCCATGAACTTGATTCAAACTCACAACTTTAGTAGTGATAGCCACTGATTGCACAGGTAGTTGTAAATCAAACTACCATACGATCATGACTATGATGGCCCCTCTTAGTAATGGGAGGATAGTGGTGTACATTTTCCTCAGTGATGAGAGGATACTGATCTATATTTGTCACGACCTTCTGTCTGTTCTTCGATGAATAGCTTGTGATTACCCCTTGGTATCTGCAAGCTTTTTCTATTGTCTTAGTAAGACTTGCACATTATTTGCAGGTGATTGTGGTTATGTCAAGGAAAACGGAGCATTTGTGATTACAGACAGACTTAAAGAACTGATCAAATACAAAGGATTCCAGGTATTAAGTGAACTGTAGTAGACAACCTATTTAACCTTGTACACTTGTCATTAACTCCTCAACTAATTAGGAATATTAGTAGACAACCTATTTAACCTTGCACACTTGTCATTAACTCCTCAACTAATTAGGAATATTAGTAGACAACCTATTTAACCTTGCACACTTGTCATTAACTCCTCAACTAATTAGGAATATTAGTAGACAATCTATTTAACCTTGCACACTTGTCATTAACTCCTCAACTAATTAGGAATATTAGTAGACAACCTATTTAACCTTGCACACTTGTCATTAACTCCTCAACTAATTAGGAATATTAGTAGACAATCTATTTAACCTTGCACACTTGTCATTAACTCCTCAACTAATTAGGAATATTAGTAGACAACCTATTTAACCTTGCACACTTGTCATTAACTCCTCAACTAATTAGGAATATTAGTAGACAATCTATTTAACCTTGAACACTTGTCATTAACTCCTCAACTAATTAGGAATAATAGTAGAAAACCTATTTAACCTTGAACACTTGTCATTAACTCCTCAACTAATTAGGAATAATAGTAGACAACCTATTTACCCTTGTACACTTGTCATTAACTCCTCAACTAATTAGGAATATTAGTAGACAATCTATTTAACCTTGCACACTTGTCATTAACTCCTCAACTAATTAGGAATAATAGTAGAAAACCTATTTAACCTTGCACACTTGTCATTAACTCCTCAACTAATTAGGAATAATAGTAGACAACCTATTTAACCTTGTACACTTGTCATTAACTCCTCAACTAATTAGGAATATTAGTAGACAACCTATTTACCCTTGTACACTTGTCATTAACTCCTCAACTAATTAGGAATAATAGTAGACAACCTATTTAACCTTGCACACTTGTCATTAACTCCTCAACTAATTAGGAATATTAGTAGACAATCTATTTAACCTTGTACACTTGTCATTAACTCCTCAACTAATTAATTTAACCTTGCACACTTGTCATTAACTCCTCAACTAATTAGGAATAATAGTAGACAACCTATTTAACCTTGCACACTTGTCATTAACTCCTCAACTAATTAGGAATATTAGTAGACAACCTATTTAACCTTGTACACTTGTCATTAACTCCTCAACTAATTAGGAATATTAGTAGACAATCTATTTAACCTTGCACACTTGTCATTAACTCCTCAACTAATTAGGAATAATAGTAGAAAACCTATTTAACCTTGCACACTTGTCATTAACTCCTCAACTAATTAGGAATATTAGTAGACAACCTATTTAACCTTGAACACTTGTCATTAACTCCTCAACTAATTAGGAATATTAGTAGACAACCTATTTAACCTTGCACACTTGTCATTAACTCCTCAACTAATTAGGAATATTAGTAGACAACCTATTTACCCTTGTACACTTGTCATTAACTCCTCAACTAATTAGGAATAATAGTAGAAAACCTATTTAACCTTGCACACTTGTCATTAACTCCTCAACTAATTAGGAATATTAGTAGACAACCTATTTAACCTTGCACACTTGTCATTAACTCCTCAACTAATTAGGAATATTAGTAGACAATCTATTTAACCTTGAACACTTGTCATTAACTCCTCAACTAATTAGGAATAATAGTAGAAAACCTATTTAACCTTGCACACTTGTCATTAACTCCTCAACTAATTAGGAATATTAGTAGACAACCTATTTAACCTTGAACACTTGTCATTAACTCCTCAACTAATTAGGAATATTAGTAGACAACCTATTTAACCTTGTACACTTGTCATTAACTCCTCAACTAATTAGGAATAATAGTAGACAACCTATTTAACCTTGTACACTTGTCATTAACTCCTCAACTAATTAGGAATATTAGTAGACAACCTATTTAACCTTGCACACTTGTCATTAACTCCTCAACTAATTATGAATATTAGTAGACAATCTATTTAACCTTGTACACTTGTCATTAACTCCTCAACTAATTAGGGATAATAGTAGACAACCTATTTAACCTTGAACACTTGTCATTAACTCCTCAACTAATTAGGAATATTAGTAGACAACCTATTTAACCTTGCACACTTGTCATTAACTCCTCAACTAATTAGGAATATTAGTAGACAATCTATTTAACCTTGCACACTTGTCATTAACTCCTCAACTAATTAGGAATATTAGTAGACAATCTATTTAACCTTGCACACTTGTCATTAACCCCTCAACTAATTAATTTAACCTTGCACACTTGTCATTAACTCCTCAACTAATTAGGAATATTAGTAGACAACCTATTTAACCTTGCACACTTGTCATTAACCCCTCAACTAATTAGGAATATTAGTAGACAACCTATTTAACCTTGCACACTTGTCATTAACCCCTCAACTAATTAATTTAACCTTGCACACTTGTCATTAACTCCTCAACTAATTAATTTAACCTTGCACACTTGTCATTAACTCCTCAACTAATTAGGAATATTAGTAGACAACCTATTTAACCTTGCACACTTGTCATTAACTCCTCAACTAATTAGGAATATTAGTAGACAACCTATTTAACCTTGCACACTTGTCATTAACCCCTCAACTAATTAATTTAACCTTGCACACTTGTCATTAACTCCTCAACTAATTAATTTAACCTTGCACACTTGTCATTAACTCCTCAACTAATTAGGAATATTAGTAGACAACCTATTTAACCTTGCACACTTGTCATTAACTCCTCAACTAATTAGGAATATTAGTAGACAATCTATTTAACCTAGCACGCTTGTCATTAACTCCTCAACTAATCAGGAATAATAGTAGAAAACCTATTTAACCTTGCACACTTGTCATTAACTCCTCAACTAATTAGGAATAATAGTAGACAACCTATTTAACCTTGCACACTTGTCATTAACTCCTCAACTAATTAGGAATATTAGTAGACAATCTATTTAACCTTGTACACTTGTCATTAACTCCTCAACTAATTAGGAATATTAGTAGACAATCTATTTAACCTTGCACACTTGTCATTAACTCCTCAACTAATTAGGAATATTAGTAGACAATCTATTTAACCTTGCACACTTGTCATTAACCCCTCAACTAATTAATTTAACCTTGCACACTTGTCATTAACTCCTCAACTAATTAGGAATATTAGTAGACAACCTATTTAACCTTGCACACTTGTCATTAACCCCTCAACTAATTAATTTAACCTTGCACACTTGTCATTAACTCCTCAACTAATTGGGAATATTAGTAGACAACCTATTTAACCTTGCACACTTGTCATTAACCCCTCAACTAATTAATTTAACCTTGCACACTTGTCATTAACTCCTCAACTAATTAATTTAACCTTGCACACTTGTCATTAACTCCTCAACTAATTAGGAATATTAGGAATATCTGTTGGGGGTCTAGTAGTTGAGTTCCTATGGCAATACACATTAGACCTTAGCCAATGAGATACAGGTATGTCTTGTATGCCAGACTTATATTCAAACATTGTATGCTACTGCTGACTCAACCATGAGAGGGTCAGTAGGTAGGTTGACCTTTATTTTGCAGTGTCACAGTTTTGAATATTTCAGATGCCAATCCTGCATTATGAGCATATTTCAAGAATCTGCTTGTAGGTAACCCACAGCTGATCACACTCCAATTACTCTTCACACACCATCTGTTAGTAAATTGGCAGAGAAATCCTCGTAGTCATGTGGTCGTTTGAAAAAATTTTGATAAGTCCAGACCACTGTCTTTATAGCTAATCAAATCACAACTTTGAAATGTATCTATTTGAAGAAAAGTTAGAAGATACCAAAGGGGTGATCCGAAGCCATAAATCAAAGAAGTACATGATTAAATGTCAGAATGTATTTATTAAAGGTAGCTCCAGCTGAATTAGAAGATTTACTGCTAAATCATCCAGGAATTCAAGATGCAGCAGTGATTGGTATGCCTGATGATGAAGCAGGGGAACTTCCTAGAGCTTATATTGTCAAAAAATCAGACCAGGATATATCTGCTGGTGAAATATCTCATTATGTAGAAAGTTAGTATTTCTAGATTACAAAAAGCAATAAATTAACAAACAGGAGTTTTTATACATTGAACTCAGGGGATAAGTAGGCATTTACTTTGAACTCAGGGGATAAGTAGGCATTTAATTTGAACTCAGGGGATCAGTAGTCATTTAATTTAAACTCAGGGGATAAATAGGCATTTAATTTAAACTCAGGGGATCAGTAGGCATTTAATTTGAACCCAGGGGATCAGTAGGCATTTAATTTGAACTAAATAGGCCTAAATAGTTGGGAAGGGGGGTTTCTATAAAATCATATGGGAACATTTTTATTCTGTTTAGGTTTTTTAGTTTACTTGCTCCCAAAGACGATTGAATTATTTGTTTTTCCAATCTATGAGTGTACCTGATTATGGTTATTACAGAAACCTGTTGTGTGCACTAATTCAGATGTTTGTATTTAACCTCAGGGTCAGATGTTTGTATTTAACCTCAGTCAGATGTTTGTATTTAACCTCAGGGTCAGATGTTTGTATTTAACCTCAGGGTCAGATGTTTGTATTTAACCTCAGTCTCAGTGCCATCTCCACTAATTCAGATGTTTGTGTTTTTCCCCTCTGGATGAGATGTTTGTATTTAACCTCAGAGTCAGATGTTTGTATTTAACCTCAGGGTCAGATGTTTGTATTTAACCTCAATCTCAGTGCTATCTCCACTAATTCAGATGTTTGTGTTTAACCTCAGGGTCAGATGTTTGTATTTAACCTCAGTCTCAGTGCCATCTCCACTAATTCAGATGTTTGTATTTAACCTCAGTCTCAGTGCCATCTCCACTAATTTAGATGTTTGTATTTAACCTCAGTCTCAGTGCCATCTCCACTAATTCAGATGTTTGTATTTAACCTCAGTCTCAGTACCATCTCCACTAATTCAGATGTTTGTGTTTAACCTCAGGGTCAGATGTTTGTATTTAACCTCAGTCTCAGTGCCATCTCCACTAATTTAGATGTTTGTATTTAACCTCAGTCTCAGTGCCATCTTCACTAATTCAGATGTTTGTATTTAACCTCAGTCTCAGTGCCATCTCCACTAATTCAGATGTTTGTATTTAACCTCAGTCTCAGTGCCATCTCCACTAATTCAGATGTTTGTATTTAACCTCAGTCTCAGTGCCATCTCCACTAATTCAGATGTTTGTATTTAACCTCAGTCTCAGTGCCATCTCCACTAATTCAGATGTTTGTGTTTAACCTCAGGGTCAGATGTTTGTATTTAACCTCAGTCTCAGTGCCATCTCCACTAATTCAGATGTTTGTATTTAACCTCAGTCTCAATGCCATCTCCACTAATTCAGATGTTTGTATTTAACCTCAGTCTCAGTGCCATCTCCACTAATTTAGATGTTTGTATTTAACCTCAGTCTCAGTGCCATCTTCACTAATTCAGATGTTTGTATTTAACCTCAGTCTCAGTACCATCTCCACTAATTCAGATGTTTGTATTTAACCTCAGTCTCAGTGCCATCTCCACTAATTCAGATGTTTGTATTTAACCTCAGGGTCAGATGTTTGTATTTAACCTCAGTCTCAGTGCCATCTCCACTAATTCAGATGTTTGTATTTAACCTCAGTCTCAGTGCCATCTTCACTAATTCAGATGTTTGTATTTAACCTCAGTCTCAGTGCCATCTCCACTAATTCAGATGTTTGTATTTAACCTCAGTCTCAGTGCCATCTCCACTAATTCAGATGTTTGTGTTTAACCTCAGGGTCAGATGTTTGTATTTAACCTCAGTCTCAGTGCCATCTCCACTAATTCAGATGTTTGTATTTAACCTCAGTCTCAGTGCCATCTTCACTAATTCAGATGTTTGTATTTAACCTCAGTCTCAGTGCCATCTCCACTAATTCAGATGTTTGTATTTAACCTCAGTCTCAGTGCCATCTCCACTAATTCAGATGTTTGTGTTTAACCTCAGGGTCAGATGTTTGTATTTAACCTCAGTCTCAGTGCCATCTCCACTAATTTAGATGTTTGTATTTAACCTCAGTCTCAGTGCCATCTTCACTAATTCAGATGTTTGTATTTAACCTCAGGGTCAGATGTTTGTATTTAACCTCAGTCTCAGTACCATCTTCACTAATTCAGATGTTTGTATTTAACCTCAGTGTCAGTGCCATCTCCACTAATTCAGATGTTTGTGTTTAGCCTCAGGGTCAGATGTTTGTATTTAACCTCAGTCTCAGTACCATCTCCACTAATTCAGATGTTTGTATTTAACCTCAGTCTCGGCACCATCTCTACTAATTCAGATGTTTGTATTTAACCTCAGTCTCAGTGCCATCTTCACTAATTCAGATGTTTGTATTTAACCTCAGTCTCAGTACCATCTTCACTAATTCAGATGTTTGTATTTAACCTCAGTCTCAGTGCCATCTTCACTAATTCAGATGTTTGTATTTAACCTCAGGGTCAGATGTTTGTATTTAACCTCAGTCTCAGTACCATCTCCACTAATTCAGATGTTTGTATTTAACCTCAGTCTCAGTGCCATCTCCACTAATTCAGATGTTTGTATTTAACCTCAGTCTCAGTGCCATCTTCACTAATTCAGATGTTTGTATTTAACCTCAGTCTCAGTGCCATCTCCACTAATTCAGATGTTTGTATTTAACCTCAGTCTCAGTGCCATCTTCACTAATTCAGATGTTTGTATTTAACCTCAGTCTCGGCACCATCTCCACTAATTCAGATGTTTGTATTTAACCTCAGTCTCAGTACCATCTCCACTAATTCAGATGTTTGTGTTTAACCTCAGTCTCAGTGCCATCTTCACTAATTCAGATGTTTGTATTTAACCTCAGTCTCAGTGCCATCTTCACTAATTCAGATGTTTGTATTTAACCTCAGTCTCAGTGCCATCTTCACTAATTCAGATGTTTGTATTTAACCTCAGTCTCAGTACCATCTCCACTAATTCAGATGTTTGTATTTAACCTCAGTCTCAGTACCATCTCCACTAATTCAGATGTTTGTATTTAACCTCAGTCTCAGTACCATCTCCACTAATTCAGATGTTTGTATTTAACCTCAGTCTCAGTGCCATCTTCACTAATTCAGATGTTTGTATTTAACCTCAGTCTCAGTGCCATCTTCACTAATTCAGATGTTTGTATTTAACCTCAGTCTCAGTGCCATCTCCACTAATTCAGATGTTTGTATTTAACCTCAGTCTCAGTGCCATCTCCACTAATTCAGATGTTTGTATTTAACCTCAGTCTCGGCACCATCTCCACTAATTCAGATGTTTGTATTTAACCTCAGTCTCAGTACCATCTCCACTAATTCAGATGTTTGTATTTAACCTCAGGGTCAGATGTTTGTGTTTAACCTCAGGGTCAGATGTTTGTATTTAACCTCAGTCTCAGTGCCATCTCCACTAATTCAGATGTTTGTATTTAACCTCAGTCTCAGTGCCATCTCCACTAATTCAGATGTTTGTATTTAACCTCAGTCTCAGTGCCATCTCCACTAATTCAGATGTTTGTATTTAACCTCAGTCTCAGTGCCATCTCCACTAATTCAGATGTTTGTATTTAACCTCAGTCTCAGTGCCATCTCCACTAATTCAGATGTTTGTATTTAACCTCAGTCTCAGTGCCATCTTCACTAATTCAGATGTTTGTATTTAACCTCAGTCTCAGTGCCATCTCATTAAACCGTTTTTGCACTTGTTGAGATTTTATGGGAAATTCCATCTTTTTTTTTTAAAACAAAACATCATTGATATATATTGAAGCACATTTAATAATTCATCTTTTTCAGATAATGTTGCACCATACAAAAAGTTACGAGGAGGAGTACAGTTTATCGACGTGATTCCTAAGGCTCCCAGTGGTAAAATATTGAGGCGGTTATTGAGGGAAAAATTAGCTCAAGAATAAACAGAAATAATTACATATGTGTTGTGATGTTGTGACTGTGCAATGTCCTATTTATTTTAATGGAATATATTTAGAGTACAATGACCTATTTATTTTAATGGAGTATATTTAGAGATTTATACAGTTTTTAATTTTATTGTACCAACATTTCAATGCAAATGTCATTTTTACACAATTTTACCATTTTTTACAACAGACAGTGAACAAAATGTATATTGTAGCTTACTTTTATATTGTGAAACATTTTTATTATTTTCCCTTTTTTTATATACTTTTGCTTTAATTTGATAGTTGAAATATTGTTTATTGTGCCATTTAGTATTGTAGTAATTGAACGAAATGATATTTAAATGTTTTATTTGCCCCCGCCCCCCCCCCCCCCCCCCACCACCCTGCTGTATTACTGCATCTGGTGTTCAGTATTTGGTTCTGCTATATAAGCAAATCAATTGAAATTTAAACACAAGGTCAGCACCAGTAAATGTAGACTTAAGTTGTATTTTAAATTTTAACCGTTTTGTGTTTCAGATTGATGTAATTAATTGTAATATTTGTAGTTTTCTTGCTCTGACTTCAGTGTTTCCTATTACCAGCTGACAGCTACTGTTCTAGTGAAGAGCTCTAACTTCAGTGTTTCCTATTACCAGCTGACAGCTACTGTTCTAGTGAAGAGCTCTAACTTCAGTGTTTCCTATTACCAGCTGACAGCTACTGTTCTAGTGAAGAGCTCTAACTTCAGTGTTTCCTATTACCAGCTGACAGCTACTGTTCTAGTGAAGAGCTCTAACTTCATTGTTTCCTATTACCAGCTGACAGCTACTGTTCTAATGAAGAGCTCTAACTTCAGTGTTTCCTATTACCAGCTGACAGCTACTGTTCTAGTGAAGAGCTCTAACTTTAGTGTCCTATTACCAGCTGACAGCTACTGTTCTAGTGAAGAGCTCTAACTTCAGTGTTTCCTATTACCAGCTGACAGCTACTGTTCTAGTGAAGAGCTCTAACTTCAGTGTTTCCTATTACCAGCTGACAGCTACTGTTCTAGTGAAGAGCTCTAACTTTAGTGTCCTATTACCAGCTGACAGCTACTGTTCTAGTGAAGAGCTCTAACTTCACTGTTTCCTATTACCAGCTGACAGCTACTGTTCTAGTGAAGAGCTCTAACTTCAATGTTTCCTATTACCAACTGACAGCTACTGTTCTAGTGAAGAGCTCTAACTTCAGTGTTTCCTATTACCAGCCGACAGCTACTGTTCTAGTCAAAAGCTCTAACTTCAGTGTCCTATTACCAGCTCACAGCTACTGTTCTAGTGAAGAGCTCTAACTTCAGTGTTTCCTATTACCAGCTGACAGCTACTGTTCTAGTGAAGAGCTCTAACTTCAGTGTCCTATTACCAGCTCACAGCTACTGTTCTAGTGAAGAGCTCAACTTCAGTATTTCCTATTACCAGCTGACAGCTACTGTTCTAGTGAAGAGCTCTAACTTCAGTGTCCTATTACCAACTCACAGCTACTGTTCTAGAGAAGAGATCTAACTTCAGTGTCCTATTACCAGCTGACAGCTACTGTTCTAGTGAAGAGCTCTAACTTCAGTGTTTCCTATTACCAGCTGACAGCTACTGTTCTAGTGAAGAGATCTAACTTCAGTGTCCTATTACCAGCTGACAGCTACTGTTCTAGTGAAGAGCTCTAACTTCAGTGTTTCCTATTACCAGCTGACAGCTACTGTTCTAGTGAAGAGATCTAACTTCAGTGTTTCCTATTACCAGCTGACAGCTACTGTTCTAGTGAAGAGCTCTAACTTCAGTGTTTCCTATTACCAGCTGACAGCTACTGTTCTAGTGAAGAGCTCTAACTTCAGTGTTTCCTATTACCGGCTGACAGCTACTGTTCTAGTGAAGAGCTCTAACTTCAGTGTCCTATTACCAGCTGACAGCTACTGTTCTAGTGAAGAGCTCTAACTTCAGTGTCCTACTACCAGCTGACAGCTACTGTTCTAGTGAAAAGCTCTAACTTCAGGGTTTCCTATTACCAGCTGACAGCTACTGTTCTAGTGAAGAGCTCTAACTTCAGTGTTTCCTATTACCGGCTGACAGCTACTGTTCTAGTGAAGAGCTCTAACTTCAGTGTTTCCTATTACCGGCTGACAGCTACTGTTCTAGTGAAGATCTCTAACTTCAGTGTTTCCTATTACCAGCTGACAGCTACTGTTCTAGTGAAGAGCTCTAACTTCAGTGTTTCCTATTACCAGCTGACAGCTACTGTTCTAGTGAAGAGCTCTAGCTTCAGTGTTTCCTATTACCAGCTGACAGCTACTGTTCTAGTGAAGAGCTCTAACTTCAGTGTTTCCTATTACCGGCTGACAGCTACTGTTCTAGTGAAGAGCTCTAACTTCAGTGTTTCCTATTACCAGCTGACAGCTACTGTTCTAGTGAAGAGCTCTCACTTCAGTGTTTCCTATTACCAGCTGACAGCTACTGTTCTAGTCAAGAGATCTAACTTCAGTGTCCTATTACCAGCTGACAGCTACTGTTCTAGTGAAGAGCTCTAACTTCAGTGTTTCCTATTACCAGCTGACAGATACTGTTCTAGTGAAGAGATCTAACTTCAGTGTTTCCTATTACCAGCTGACAGCTACTGTTCTAGTGAAGAGCTCTAACTTCAGTGTTTCCTATTACCAGCTGACAGCCACTGTTCTAGTGAAGAGCTCTAACTTCAGTGTTTCCTATTACCGGCTGACAGCTACTATTCTAGTGAAGAGCTCTAACTTCAGTGTCCTATTACCAGCTGACAGCTACTGTTCTAGTGAAGAGCTCTAACTTCAGTGTCCTACTACCAGCTAACAGCTACTGTTCTAGTGAAAAGCTCTAACTTCAGTGTTTCCTATTACCAGCTGACAGCTACTGTTCTAGTGAAGAGCTCTAACTTCAGTGTTTCCTATTACCGGCTGACAGCTACTGTTCTAGAGAAGAGCTCTAACTTCAGTGTTTCCTATTACCGCCTGACAGCTACTGTTCTAGTGAAGAGCTCTAACTTCAGTGTTTCCTATTACCAGCTTACAGCTACTGTTCTAGTGAAGAGCTCTAACTTCAGTGTTTCCTATTACCAGCTGACAGCTACTGTTCTAGTGAAGAGCTCTAACTTCAGTGTTTCCTATTACCAGCTGACAGCTACTGTTCTAGTGAAGAGCTCTATCTTCAGTATTTCCTATTACCGGCTGACAGCTACTGTTCTAGTGAAGAGCTCTAACTTCAGTCTTTCCTATTACCAGCTGAGAGCTACTGTTCTAGTGACGAGCTCTAACTTCAGTGTTTCCTATTACCAGCTGACAACTACTTTTCTAGTGAAGAGCTCTAACTTCAGTGTTTCCTATTACCAGCTGACAGCTACTGTTCTAGTGAAGAGCTCTAACTTCAGTGTTTCCTATTACCAATTGACAGCTACTGTTCTAGTGAAGAGCTCTAACTTCAGTGTTTCCTATTACCAACTGACAGCTACTGTTCTAGTGAAGAGCTCTAACTTCAGTGTTTCCTATTACCAACTGACAGCTACTGTTCTAGTGAAGAGCTCTAACTTCAGTGTTTCCTATTACCAACTGACAGCTACTGTTCTAGTGAAGAGCTCTAACTTCAGTGTTTCCTGTTACCAGCTGACAGCTACTGTTCTAGTGAAGAGCTCTAACTTCAGTGTTTCCTATTACCAGCTGACAACTACTGTTCTAGTGAAGAGCTCTAGCTTCAGTGTTTTCTATTACCAGCTGACAGCTACTGTTCTAGTGAAGAGCTCTAGCTTCAGTGTTTCCTATTACCAGATGACAGCTACTGTTCTAGTGAAGAGCTCTAACTTCAGTGTTTCCTATTACCAGTTGACAGGTACTGTTCTAGTGAAGAGCTCTAACTTCAGTGTTTCCTATTACCAGCTGACAGCTACTGTTCTAGTGAAGAGCTCTAACTTCAGTGTTTCCTATTACCAGCTGACAGCTACTGTTCTAGTGAAGAGCTCTAACTTCAGTGTTTCCTATTACTGGCTGACAGCTACTGTTCTAGTGAAGAGCTCTAACTTCAGTGTTTCCTATTACCAGCTGACAGCTACTGTTCTAGTGAAGAGCTCTAACTTCAGTGTCCTATTACCAGCTGACAGCTACTGTTCTAGTGAAGAGCTCTAACTTCAGTGTTTCCTATTACCAGCTGACAGCTACTGTTCTAGTGAAGAGCTCTAACTTCAGTGTCCTATTACCAACTGACAGCTACTGTTCTAGTGAAGAGCTCTAACTTCAGTATCCTATTACCAGCTGAGAGCTACTGTTCTAGTGAAAAGCTCTAACTTCAGTGTCCTATTACCAGCTGACAGCTACTGTTCTAGTGAAGAGCTCTAACTTCAGTGTCCTATTACCAGCTGACAGCTACTGTTCTAGTGAAGAGCTCTAACTTCAGTGTTTCCTATTACCAGCTGACATCTACTGTTCTAGTGAAGAGCTCTAACTTCAGTGTTTCCTATTACCAGCTGACAGCTACTGTTCTAGTGAAGAGCTCTAACTTCAGTGTTTCCTATTACCAGCTGACAGCTACTGTTCTAGTGAAGAGCTCTAACTTCAGTGTTTCCTATTACCAGCTGACAGCTACTGTTCTAGTGAAGAGCTCTAACTTCAGTGTCCTATTACCAGCTGACAGCTACTGTTCTAGTGAAGAGCTCTAACTTCAGTGTTTCCTATTACCAGCTGACAGCTACTGTTCTAGTGAAGAGCTCTAATTTCAGTGTTTCCTATTACCAGCTGACAGCTACTGTTCTAGTGAAGAGCTCTAACTTCAGTGTTTCCTATTACCAGCTGACAGCTACTGTTCTAGTGAAGAGCTCTAACTTCAGTGTTTCCTATTACCAACTGACAGCTACTGTTCTAGTGAAGAGCTCTAACTTCAGTGTTTCCTATTACCAGCCGACAGCTACTGTTCTAGTCAAGAGCTCTAACTTCAGTGTCCTATTACCAGCTCACAGCTACTGTTCTAGTGAAGAGCTATAACTTCAGTGTTTCCTATTACCAGCTGACAGCTACTGTTCTAGTGAAGAGCTCTAACTTCAGTGTCCTATTACCAGCTCACAGCTACTGTTCTAGTGAAGAGCTCTAACTTCAGTGTTTCCTATTACCAGCTGACAGCTACTGTTCTAGTGAAGAGCTCTAACTTCAGTGTCCTATTACCAGCTCACAGCTACTGTTCTAGTGAAGAGATTTAACTTCAGTGTCCTATTACCAGCTGACAGCTACTGTTCTAGTGAAGAGCTCTAACTTCAGTGTTTCCTATTACCAGCTGACAGCTACTGTTCTAGTGAAGAGATCTAACTTCAGTGTCCTATTACCAGCTGACAGCTACTGTTCTAGTGAAGAGCTCTAACTTCAGTGTTTCCTATTACCAGCTGACAGCTACTGTTCTAGTGAAGAGATCTAACTTCAGTGTTTCCTGTTACCAGCTGACAGCTACTGTTCTAGTGAAGAGCTCTAACTTCAGTGTTTCCTATTACCAGCTGACAGCTACTGTTCTAGTGAAGAGCTCTAACTTCAGTGTTTCCTATTACCAGCTGACAGCTACTGTTCTAGTGAAGAGCTCTAACTTCAGTGTTTCCTATTACCAGCTGACAGCTACTGTTCTAGTGAAGAGCTCTAACTTCAGTGTTTCCTATTACCGGCTGACAGCTACTGTTCTAGTGAAGAGCTCTAACTTCAGTGTTTCCTATTACCGGCTGACAGCTACTGTTCTAGTGAAGAGCTCTAACTTTAGTGTTTCCTATTACCAGCTGACAGCTACTGTTCTAGTGAAGAGCTCTAACTTCAGTGTTTCCTATTACCAGCTGAGAGCTACTGTTCTAGTGAAGAGCTCTAGCTTCAGTGTTTCCTATTACCAGCTGACAGATACTGTTCTAGTGAAGAGCTCTAACTTCAGTGTTTCCTATTACCGGCTGACAGCTACTGTTCTAGTGAAGAGCTCTAACTTCAGTGTTTCCTATTACCAGCTGACAGCTACTGTTCTAGTGAAGAGCTCTAACTTCAGTGTTTCCTATTACCAGCTGACAGCTACTGTTCTAGTGAAGAGCTCTAACTTCAGTGTTTCCTATTACCAGCTGACAGCTACTGTTCTAGTGAAGAGCTCTAACTTCAGTGTTTCCTATTACCAACTGACAGCTACTGTTCTAGTGAAGAGCTCTAACTTCAGTGTTTCCTATTACCAACTGACAGCTACTGTTCTAGTGAAGAGCTCTAACTTCAGTGTTTCCTATTACCAGCTGACAGCTACTGTTCTAGTGAAGAGCTCTAACTTCAGTGTTTCCTATTACCAACTGACAGCTACTGTTCTAGTGAAGAGCTCTAACTTCTGTGTTTCCTATTACCAACTGACAGCTACTGTTCTAGTGAAGAGCTCTAACTTCAGTGTTTCCTGTTACCAGCCGACAGCTACTGTTCTAGTCAAAAGCTCTAACTTCAGTGTCCTATTACCAGCTCACAGCTACTGTTCTAGTGAAGAGCTCTAACTTCAGTGTTTCCTATTACCAGCTGACAGCTACTGTTCTAGTGAAGAGCTCTAACTTCAGTGTCCTATTACCAGCTCACAGCTACTGTTCTAGTGAAGAGCTCAACTTCAGTATTTCCTATTACCAGCTGACAGCTACTGTTCTAGTGAAGAGCTCTAACTTCAGTGTCCTATTACCAACTCACAGCTACTGTTCTAGAGAAGAGATCTAACTTCAGTGTCCTATTACCAGCTGACAGCTACTGTTCTAGTGAAGAGCTCTAACTTCAGTGTCCTATTACCAGCTGACAGCTACTGTTCTAGTGAAGAGCTCTAACTTCAGTGTTTCCTATTACCAGCTGACATCTACTGTTCTAGTGAAGAGCTCTAACTTCAGTGTTTCCTATTACCAGCTGACAGCTACTGTTCTAGTGAAGAGCTCTAACTTCAGTGTTTCCTATTACCAGCTGACAGCTACTGTTCTAGTGAAGAGCTCTAACTTCAGTGTTTCCTATTACCAGCTGACAGCTACTGTTCTAGTGAAGAGCTCTAACTTCAGTGTCCTATTACCAGCTGACAGCTACTGTTCTAGTGAAGAGCTCTAACTTCAGTGTTTCCTATTACCAGCTGACAGCTACTGTTCTAGTGAAGAGCTCTAATTTCAGTGTTTCCTATTACCAGCTGACAGCTACTGTTCTAGTGAAGAGCTCTAACTTCAGTGTTTCCTATTACCAGCTGACAGCTACTGTTCTAGTGAAGAGCTCTAACTTCAGTGTTTCCTATTACCAACTGACAGCTACTGTTCTAGTGAAGAGCTCTAACTTCAGTGTTTCCTATTACCAGCCGACAGCTACTGTTCTAGTCAAGAGCTCTAACTTCAGTGTCCTATTACCAGCTCACAGCTACTGTTCTAGTGAAGAGCTATAACTTCAGTGTTTCCTATTACCAGCTGACAGCTACTGTTCTAGTGAAGAGCTCTAACTTCAGTGTCCTATTACCAGCTCACAGCTACTGTTCTAGTGAAGAGCTCTAACTTCAGTGTTTCCTATTACCAGCTGACAGCTACTGTTCTAGTGAAGAGCTCTAACTTCAGTGTCCTATTACCAGCTCACAGCTACTGTTCTAGTGAAGAGATTTAACTTCAGTGTCCTATTACCAGCTGACAGCTACTGTTCTAGTGAAGAGCTCTAACTTCAGTGTTTCCTATTACCAGCTGACAGCTACTGTTCTAGTGAAGAGATCTAACTTCAGTGTCCTATTACCAGCTGACAGCTACTGTTCTAGTGAAGAGCTCTAACTTCAGTGTTTCCTATTACCAGCTGACAGCTACTGTTCTAGTGAAGAGATCTAACTTCAGTGTTTCCTGTTACCAGCTGACAGCTACTGTTCTAGTGAAGAGCTCTAACTTCAGTGTTTCCTATTACCAGCTGACAGCTACTGTTCTAGTGAAGAGCTCTAACTTCAGTGTTTCCTATTACCAGCTGACAGCTACTGTTCTAGTGAAGAGCTCTAACTTCAGTGTTTCCTATTACCAGCTGACAGCTACTGTTCTAGTGAAGAGCTCTAACTTCAGTGTTTCCTATTACCGGCTGACAGCTACTGTTCTAGTGAAGAGCTCTAACTTCAGTGTTTCCTATTACCGGCTGACAGCTACTGTTCTAGTGAAGAGCTCTAACTTTAGTGTTTCCTATTACCAGCTGACAGCTACTGTTCTAGTGAAGAGCTCTAACTTCAGTGTTTCCTATTACCAGCTGAGAGCTACTGTTCTAGTGAAGAGCTCTAGCTTCAGTGTTTCCTATTACCAGCTGACAGATACTGTTCTAGTGAAGAGCTCTAACTTCAGTGTTTCCTATTACCGGCTGACAGCTACTGTTCTAGTGAAGAGCTCTAACTTCAGTGTTTCCTATTACCAGCTGACAGCTACTGTTCTAGTGAAGAGCTCTAACTTCAGTGTTTCCTATTACCAGCTGACAGCTACTGTTCTAGTGAAGAGCTCTAACTTCAGTGTTTCCTATTACCAGCTGACAGCTACTGTTCTAGTGAAGAGCTCTAACTTCAGTGTTTCCTATTACCAACTGACAGCTACTGTTCTAGTGAAGAGCTCTAACTTCAGTGTTTCCTATTACCAACTGACAGCTACTGTTCTAGTGAAGAGCTCTAACTTCAGTGTTTCCTATTACCAGCTGACAGCTACTGTTCTAGTGAAGAGCTCTAACTTCAGTGTTTCCTATTACCAACTGACAGCTACTGTTCTAGTGAAGAGCTCTAACTTCTGTGTTTCCTATTACCAACTGACAGCTACTGTTCTAGTGAAGAGCTCTAACTTCAGTGTTTCCTGTTACCAGCCGACAGCTACTGTTCTAGTCAAAAGCTCTAACTTCAGTGTCCTATTACCAGCTCACAGCTACTGTTCTAGTGAAGAGCTCTAACTTCAGTGTTTCCTATTACCAGCTGACAGCTACTGTTCTAGTGAAGAGCTCTAACTTCAGTGTCCTATTACCAGCTCACAGCTACTGTTCTAGTGAAGAGCTCAACTTCAGTATTTCCTATTACCAGCTGACAGCTACTGTTCTAGTGAAGAGCTCTAACTTCAGTGTCCTATTACCAACTCACAGCTACTGTTCTAGAGAAGAGATCTAACTTCAGTGTCCTATTACCAGCTGACAGCTACTGTTCTAGTGAAGAGCTCTAACTTCAGTGTTTCCTATTACCAGCTGACAGCTACTGTTCTAGTAAAGAGATCTAACTTCAGTGTCCTATTACCAGCTGACAGCTACTGTTCTAGTGAAGAGCTCTAACTTCAGTGTTTCCTATTACCAGCTGACAGCTACTGTTCTAGTGAAGAGATCTAACTTCAGTGTTTCCTATTACCAGCTGACAGCTACTGTTCTAGTGAAGAGCTCTAACTTCAGTGTTTCCTATTACCAGCTGACAGCTACTGTTCTAGTGAAGAGCTCTAACTTCAGTGTTTCCTATTACCGGCTGACAGCTACTGTTCTAGTGAAGAGCTCTAACTTCAGTGTCCTATTACCAGCTGACAGCTACTGTTCTAGTGAAGAGCTCTAACTTCAATGTCCTACTACCAGCTGACAGCTACTGTTCTAGTGAAAAGCTCTAACTTCAGGGTTTCCTATTACCAGCTGACAGCTACTGTTCTAGTGAAGAGCTCTAACTTCAGTGTTTCCTATTACCGGCTGACAGCTACTGTTCTAGTGAAGAGCTCTAACTTCAGTGTTTCCTATTACCGGCTGACAGCTACTGTTCTAGTGAAGAGCTCTAACTTCAGTGTTTCCTATTACCAGCTGACAGCTACTGTTCTAGTGAAGAGCTCTAACTTCAGTGTTTCCTATTACCAGCTGACAGCTACTGTTCTAGTGAAGAGCTCTAGCTTCAGTGTTTCCTATTACCAGCTGACAGCTACTGTTCTAGTGAAGAGCTCTAACTTCAGTGTTTCCTATTACCGGCTGACAGCTACTGTTCTAGTGAAGAGCTCTAACTTCAGTGTTTCCTATTACCAGCTGACAGCTACTGTTCTAGTGAAGAGCTCTCACTTCAGTGTTTCCTATTACCAGCTGACAGCTACTGTTCTAGTCAAGAGATCTAACTTCAGTGTCCTATTACCAGCTGACAGCTACTGTTCTAGTGAAGAGCTCTAACTTCAGTGTTTCCTATTACCAGCTGACAGATACTGTTCTAGTGAAGAGATCTAACTTCAGTGTTTCCTATTACCAGCTGACAGCTACTGTTCTAGTGAAGAGCTCTAACTTCAGTGTTTCCTATTACTGGCTGACAGCTACTGTTCTAGTGAAGAGCTCTAACTTCAGTGTTTCCTATTACCGGCTGACAGCTACTATTCTAGTGAAGAGCTCTAACTTCAGTGTCCTATTACCAGCTGACAGCTACTGTTCTAGTGAAGAGCTCTAACTTCAGTGTCCTACTACCAGCTGACAGCTACTGTTCTAGTGAAAAGCTCTAACTTCAGTGTTTCCTATTACCAGCTGACAGCTACTGTTCTAGTGAAGAGCTCTAACTTCAGTGTTTCCTATTACCGGCTGACAGCTACTGTTCTAGAGAAGAGCTCTAACTTCAGTGTTTCCTATTACCGCCTGACAGCTACTGTTCTAGTGAAGAGCTCTAACTTCAGTGTTTCCTATTACCAGCTTACAGCTACTGTTCTAGTGAAGAGCTCTAACTTCAGTGTTTCCTATTACCAGCTGACAGCTACTGTTCTAGTGAAGAGCTCTAACTTCAGTGTTTCCTATTACCAGCTGACAGCTACTGTTCTAGTGAAGAGCTCTAACTTCAGTATTTCCTATTACCGGCTGACAGCTACTGTTCTAGTGAAGAGCTCTAACTTCAGTCTTTCCTATTACCAGCTGAGAGCTACTGTTCTAGTGACGAGCTCTAACTTCAGTGTTTCCTATTACCAGCTGACAACTACTTTTCTAGTGAAGAGCTCTAACTTCAGTGTTTCCTATTACCAGCTGACAGCTACTGTTCTAGTGAAGAGCTCTAACTTCAGTGTTTCCTATTACCAATTGACAGCTACTGTTCTAGTGAAGAGCTCTAACTTCAGTGTTTCCTATTACCAACTGACAGCTACTGTTCTAGTGAAGAGCTCTAACTTCAGTGTTTCCTATTACCAGCTGACAGCTACTGTTCTAGTGAAGAGCTCTAACTTCAGTGTTTCCTATTACCAACTGACAGCTACTGTTCTAGTGAAGAGCTCTAACTTCAGTGTTTCCTATTACCAACTGACAGCTACTGTTCTAGTGAAGAGCTCTAACTTCAGTGTTTCCTGTTACCAGCTGACAGCTACTGTTCTAGTGAAGAGCTCTAACTTCAGTGTTTCCTATTACCAGCTGACAACTACTGTTCTAGTGAAGAGCTCTAGCTTCAGTGTTTTCTATTACCAGCTGACAGCTACTGTTCTAGTGAAGAGCTCTAGCTTCAGTGTTTCCTATTACCAGATGACAGCTACTGTTCTAGTGAAGAGCTCTAACTTCAGTGTTTCCTATTACCAGTTGACAGGTACTGTTCTAGTGAAGAGCTCTAACTTCAGTGTTTCCTATTACCAGCTGACAGCTACTGTTCTAGTGAAGAGCTCTAACTTCAGTGTTTCCTATTACCAGCTGACAGCTACTGTTCTAGTGAAGAGCTCTAACTTCAGTGTTTCCTATTACTGGCTGACAGCTACTGTTCTAGTGAAGAGCTCTAACTTCAGTGTTTCCTATTACCAGCTGACAGCTACTGTTCTAGTGAAGAGCTCTAACTTCAGTGTCCTATTACCAGCTGACAGCTACTGTTCTAGTGAAGAGCTCTAACTTCAGTGTTTCCTATTACCAGCTGACAGCTACTGTTCTAGTGAAGAGCTCTAACTTCAGTGTCCTATTACCAACTGACAGCTACTGTTCTAGTGAAGAGCTCTAACTTCAGTATCCTATTACCAGCTGAGAGCTACTGTTCTAGTGAAAAGCTCTAACTTCAGTGTCCTATTACCAGCTGACAGCTACTGTTCTAGTGAAGAGCTCTAACTTCAGTGTCCTATTACCAGCTGACAGCTACTGTTCTAGTGAAGAGCTCTAACTTCAGTGTTTCCTATTACCAGCTGACATCTACTGTTCTAGTGAAGAGCTCTAACTTCAGTGTTTCCTATTACCAGCTGACAGCTACTGTTCTAGTGAAGAGCTCTAACTTCAGTGTTTCCTATTACCAGCTGACAGCTACTGTTCTAGTGAAGAGCTCTAACTTCAGTGTTTCCTATTACCAGCTGACAGCTACTGTTCTAGTGAAGAGCTCTAACTTCAGTGTCCTATTACCAGCTGACAGCTACTGTTCTAGTGAAGAGCTCTAACTTCAGTGTTTCCTATTACCAGCTGACAGCTACTGTTCTAGTGAAGAGCTCTAATTTCAGTGTTTCCTATTACCAGCTGACAGCTACTGTTCTAGTGAAGAGCTCTAACTTCAGTGTTTCCTATTACCAGCTGACAGCTACTGTTCTAGTGAAGAGCTCTAACGTCAGTGTTTCCTATTACCAACTGACAGCTACTGTTCTAGTGAAGAGCTCTAACTTCAGTGTTTCCTATTACCAGCCGACAGCTACTGTTCTAGTCAAGAGCTCTAACTTCAGTGTCCTATTACCAGCTCACAGCTACTGTTCTAGTGAAGAGCTATAACTTCAGTGTTTCCTATTACCAGCTGACAGCTACTGTTCTAGTGAAGAGCTCTAACTTCAGTGTCCTATTACCAGCTCACAGCTACTGTTCTAGTGAAGAGCTCTAACTTCAGTGTTTCCTATTACCAGCTGACAGCTACTGTTCTAGTGAAGAGCTCTAACTTCAGTGTCCTATTACCAGCTCACAGCTACTGTTCTAGTGAAGAGATTTAACTTCAGTGTCCTATTACCAGCTGACAGCTACTGTTCTAGTGAAGAGCTCTAACTTCAGTGTTTCCTATTACCAACTGACAGCTACTGTTCTAGTGAAGAGCTCTAACTTCAGTGTTTCCTATTACCAACTGACAGCTACTGTTCTAGTGAAGAGCTCTAACTTCAGTGTTTCCTATTACCAGCTGACAGCTACTGTTCTAGTGAAGAGCTCTAACTTCAGTGTTTCCTATTACCAACTGACAGCTACTGTTCTAGTGAAGAGCTCTAACTTCTGTGTTTCCTATTACCAACTGACAGCTACTGTTCTAGTGAAGAGCTCTAACTTCAGTGTTTCCTGTTACCAGCTGACAGCTACTGTTTTAGTGAAGAGCTCTAACTTCAGTGTTTCCTATTACCAGCTGACAGCTACTGTTCTAGTGAAGAGCTCTAGCTTCAGTGTTTTCTATTACCAGCTGACAGCTACTGTTCTAGTGAAGAGCTCTAGCTTCAGTGTTTCCTATTACCAGCTGACAGCTACTGTTCTAGTGAAGAGCTCTAACTTCAGTGTTTCCTATTACCAGTTGACAGCTACTGTTCTAGTGAAGAGCTCTAACTTCAGTGTTTCCTATTACCAGCTGACAGCTACTGTTCTAGTGAAGAGCTCTAACTTCAGTGTTTCCTATTACCAGCTGACAGCTACTGTTCTAGTGAAGAGCTCTAGCTTCAGTGTTTCCTATTACTGTCTGACAACTACTGTTCTAGTGAAGAGCTCTAACTTCAGTGTTTCCTATTACCAGCTGACAGCTACTGTTCTAGTGAAGAGCTCTAACTTCAGTGTCCTATTACCAGCTGACAGCTACTGTTCTAGTGAAGAGCTCTAACTTCAGTGTTTCCTATTACCAGCTGACAGCTACTGTTCTAGTGAAGAGCTCTAACTTCAGTGTTTCCTATTACCAGCCGACAGCTACTGTTCTAGTGAAGAGCTCTAACTTCAGTGTTTCCTATTGCCAGCTGACAGCTACTGTTCTAATGAAGAGCTCTAACTTCAGTGACCTATTACCAACTGACAGCTACTGTTCTATTGAAGAGATCTAACTTCAGTGTCCTATTACCAGCTGAGAGCTACTGTTCTAGTGAAAAGCTCTAACTTCAGTGTCCTATTACCAGCTGACAGCTACTGTTCTAGTGAAGAGCTCTAACTTCAGTGTCCTATTACCAGCTGACAGCTACTGTTCTAGTGAAGAGCTCTAACTTCAGTGTTTCCTATTACCAGCTGACAGCTACTGTTCTAGTGAAGAGCTCTAACTTCAGTGTTTCCTATTACCAGCTGACAGCTACTGTTCTAGTGAAGAGCTCTAACTTCAGTGTTTCCTATTACCGGCTGACAGCTACTGTTCTAGTGAAGAGCTCTAACTTCAGTGTTTCCTATTACCAGCTGACAGCTACTTTTCTAGTGAAGAGCTCTAACTTCAGTGTCCTATTACCAGCTGACAGCTACTGTTCTAGTGAAGAGCTCTAACTTCAGTGTTTCCTATTACCAGCTGACAGCTACTGTTCTAGTGAAGAGCTCTAACTTCAGTGTTTCCTATTACCAGCCGACAGCTACTGTTCTAGTGAAGAGCTCTAACTTCAGTGTTTCCTATTACCAGCTGACAGCTACTGTTCTAATGAAGAGCTCTAACTTCAGTGTTTCCTATTACCAGCTGACAGCTACTGTTCTAGTGAAGAGCTCTAACTTCAGTGTTTCCTATTACCAGCTGACAGCTACTGTTCTAGTGAAGAGCTCTAACTTCAGTGTTTCCTATTACCAGCTGACAGCTACTGTTCTAGTGAAGAGCTCTAACTTCAGTGTTTCCTATTACCAGCTGACAGCTACTGTTCTAGTGAAGAGCTCTAACTTCAGTGTCCTATTACCAGCTGACAGCTACTGTTCTAGTGAAGAGCTCTAACTTCAGTGTTTCCTATTACCAGCTGACAGCTACTGTTCTAGTGAAGAGCTCTAACTTCAGTGTTTCCTATTACTGGCTGACAGCTACTGTTCTAGTGAAGAGCTCTAACTTCAGTGTTTCCTATTACCAGCTGACAGCTACTGTTCTAGTGAAGAGCTCTAACTTCAGTATCCTATTACCAGCTGACAGCTACTGTTCTAGTGAAGAGCTCTAACTTCAGTGTTTCCTATTACCAGCTGACAGCTACTGTTCTAGTGAAGAGCTCTAACTTCAGTGTTTCCTATTACCAGCTGACAGCTACTGTTCTAATGAAGAGCTCTACCTTCAGTGTCCTATTACCAGCTGACAGCTACTGTTCTAGTGAAGAGCTCTAACTTCAGTGTCCTATTACCGGCTGACAGCTACTGTTCTAGTGAAGAGCTCTAACTTCAGTGTTTCCTATTACCAGCTGACAGCTACTGTTCTAGTGAAGAGCTCTAACTTCAGTGTTTCCTATTACCAGCTGACAGCTACTGTTCTAGTGAAGAGCTCTAACTTCAGTGTTTCCTATTACTGGCTGACAGCTACTGTTCTAGTGAAGAGCTCTAACTTCAGTGTTTCCTATTACCAGCTGACAGCTACTGTTCTAGTGAAGAGCTCTAACTTCAGTGTCCTATTACCAGCTGACAGCTACTGTTCTAGTGAAGAGCTCTAACTTCAGTGTTTCCTATTACCAGCTGACAGCTACTGTTCTAGTGAAGAGCTCTAACTTCAGTGTTTCCTATTACCAGCTGACAGCTACTGTTCTAGTGAAGAGCTCTAACTTCAGTGTTTCCTATTACCAGCTGACAGCTACTGTTCTAGTGAAGAGCTCTAACTTCAGTGTTTCCTATTACCAGCTGACAGCTACTGTTCTAGTGAAGAGCTCTAACTTCAGTGTCCTATTAC
Source organism: Bathymodiolus septemdierum (assembly GCA_963383655.1). NCBI lineage: Eukaryota > Metazoa > Mollusca > Bivalvia > Mytilida > Modiolidae > Bathymodiolus > Bathymodiolus septemdierum. Next base: position 128,730,372 of record OY726519.1, on the reverse strand, counting down.
CAGCTGACAGCTACTGTTCTAGTGAAGAGCTCTAACTTCAGTGTTTCCTATTACCAGCTGACAGCTACTGTTCTAGTGAAGAGCTCTAATTTCAGTGTTTCCTATTACCAGCTGACAGCTACTGTTCTAGTGAAGAGCTCTAACTTCAGTGTTTCCTATTACCAGCTGACAGCTACTGTTCTAGTGAAGAGCTCTAACGTCAGTGTTTCCTATTACCAACTGACAGCTACTGTTCTAGTGAAGAGCTCTAACTTCAGTGTTTCCTATTACCAGCCGACAGCTACTGTTCTAGTCAAGAGCTCTAACTTCAGTGTCCTATTACCAGCTCACAGCTACTGTTCTAGTGAAGAGCTATAACTTCAGTGTTTCCTATTACCAGCTGACAGCTACTGTTCTAGTGAAGAGCTCTAACTTCAGTGTCCTATTACCAGCTCACAGCTACTGTTCTAGTGAAGAGCTCTAACTTCAGTGTTTCCTATTACCAGCTGACAGCTACTGTTCTAGTGAAGAGCTCTAACTTCAGTGTCCTATTACCAGCTCACAGCTACTGTTCTAGTGAAGAGATTTAACTTCAGTGTCCTATTACCAGCTGACAGCTACTGTTCTAGTGAAGAGCTCTAACTTCAGTGTTTCCTATTACCAACTGACAGCTACTGTTCTAGTGAAGAGCTCTAACTTCAGTGTTTCCTATTACCAACTGACAGCTACTGTTCTAGTGAAGAGCTCTAACTTCAGTGTTTCCTATTACCAGCTGACAGCTACTGTTCTAGTGAAGAGCTCTAACTTCAGTGTTTCCTATTACCAACTGACAGCTACTGTTCTAGTGAAGAGCTCTAACTTCTGTGTTTCCTATTACCAACTGACAGCTACTGTTCTAGTGAAGAGCTCTAACTTCAGTGTTTCCTGTTACCAGCTGACAGCTACTGTTTTAGTGAAGAGCTCTAACTTCAGTGTTTCCTATTACCAGCTGACAGCTACTGTTCTAGTGAAGAGCTCTAGCTTCAGTGTTTTCTATTACCAGCTGACAGCTACTGTTCTAGTGAAGAGCTCTAGCTTCAGTGTTTCCTATTACCAGCTGACAGCTACTGTTCTAGTGAAGAGCTCTAACTTCAGTGTTTCCTATTACCAGTTGACAGCTACTGTTCTAGTGAAGAGCTCTAACTTCAGTGTTTCCTATTACCAGCTGACAGCTACTGTTCTAGTGAAGAGCTCTAACTTCAGTGTTTCCTATTACCAGCTGACAGCTACTGTTCTAGTGAAGAGCTCTAGCTTCAGTGTTTCCTATTACTGTCTGACAACTACTGTTCTAGTGAAGAGCTCTAACTTCAGTGTTTCCTATTACCAGCTGACAGCTACTGTTCTAGTGAAGAGCTCTAACTTCAGTGTCCTATTACCAGCTGACAGCTACTGTTCTAGTGAAGAGCTCTAACTTCAGTGTTTCCTATTACCAGCTGACAGCTACTGTTCTAGTGAAGAGCTCTAACTTCAGTGTTTCCTATTACCAGCCGACAGCTACTGTTCTAGTGAAGAGCTCTAACTTCAGTGTTTCCTATTGCCAGCTGACAGCTACTGTTCTAATGAAGAGCTCTAACTTCAGTGACCTATTACCAACTGACAGCTACTGTTCTAGTGAAGAGCTCTAACTTCAGTGTCCTATTACCAGCTGAGAGCTACTGTTCTAGTGAAAAGCTCTAACTTCAGTGTCCTATTACCAGCTGACAGCTACTGTTCTAGTGAAGAGCTCTAACTTCAGTGTCCTATTACCAGCTGACAGCTACTGTTCTAGTGAAGAGCTCTAACTTCAGTGTTTCCTATTACCAGCTGACAGCTACTGTTCTAGTGAAGAGCTCTAACTTCAGTGTTTCCTATTACCAGCTGACAGCTACTGTTCTAGTGAAGAGCTCTAACTTCAGTGTTTCCTATTACCGGCTGACAGCTACTGTTCTAGTGAAGAGCTCTAACTTCAGTGTTTCCTATTACCAGCTGACAGCTACTTTTCTAGTGAAGAGCTCTAACTTCAGTGTCCTATTACCAGCTGACAGCTACTGTTCTAGTGAAGAGCTCTAACTTCAGTGTTTCCTATTACCAGCTGACAGCTACTGTTCTAGTGAAGAGCTCTAACTTCAGTGTTTCCTATTACCAGCCGACAGCTACTGTTCTAGTGAAGAGCTCTAACTTCAGTGTTTCCTATTACCAGCTGACAGCTACTGTTCTAATGAAGAGCTCTAACTTCAGTGTTTCCTATTACCAGCTGACAGCTACTGTTCTAGTGAAGAGCTCTAACTTCAGTGTTTCCTATTACCAGCTGACAGCTACTGTTCTAGTGAAGAGCTCTAACTTCAGTGTTTCCTATTACCAGCTGACAGCTACTGTTCTAGTGAAGAGCTCTAACTTCAGTGTTTCCTATTACCAGCTGACAGCTACTGTTCTAGTGAAGAGCTCTAACTTCAGTGTCCTATTACCAGCTGACAGCTACTGTTCTAGTGAAGAGCTCTAACTTCAGTGTTTCCTATTACCAGCTGACAGCTACTGTTCTAGTGAAGAGCTCTAACTTCAGTGTTTCCTATTACTGGCTGACAGCTACTGTTCTAGTGAAGAGCTCTAACTTCAGTGTTTCCTATTACCAGCTGACAGCTACTGTTCTAGTGAAGAGCTCTAACTTCAGTATCCTATTACCAGCTGACAGCTACTGTTCTAGTGAAGAGCTCTAACTTCAGTGTTTCCTATTACCAGCTGACAGCTACTGTTCTAGTGAAGAGCTCTAACTTCAGTGTTTCCTATTACCAGCTGACAGCTACTGTTCTAATGAAGAGCTCTACCTTCAGTGTCCTATTACCAGCTGACAGCTACTGTTCTAGTGAAGAGCTCTAACTTCAGTGTCCTATTACCGGCTGACAGCTACTGTTCTAGTGAAGAGCTCTAACTTCAGTGTTTCCTATTACCAGCTGACAGCTACTGTTCTAGTGAAGAGCTCTAACTTCAGTGTTTCCTATTACCAGCTGACAGCTACTGTTCTAGTGAAGAGCTCTAACTTCAGTGTTTCCTATTACTGGCTGACAGCTACTGTTCTAGTGAAGAGCTCTAACTTCAGTGTTTCCTATTACCAGCTGACAGCTACTGTTCTAGTGAAGAGCTCTAACTTCAGTGTCCTATTACCAGCTGACAGCTACTGTTCTAGTGAAGAGCTCTAACTTCAGTGTTTCCTATTACCAGCTGACAGCTACTGTTCTAGTGAAGAGCTCTAACTTCAGTGTTTCCTATTACCAGCTGACAGCTACTGTTCTAATGAAGAGCTCTACCTTCAGTGTCCTATTACCAGCTGACAGCTACTGTTCTAGTGAAGAGCTCTAACTTCAGTGTCCTATTACCAGCTGACAGCTACTGTTCTAGTGAAGAGCTCTAACTTCAGTGTTTCCTATTACCAGCTGACAGCTACTGTTCTAGTGAAGAGCTCTAACTTCAGTGTTTCCTATTACCAGCTGACAGCTACTGTTCTAGTGAAGAGCTCTAACTTCAGTGTCCTATTACCAGCTGACAGCTACTGTTCTAGTGAAGACCTCTAACTTCAGTGTTTCCTATTACCAGCTGACAGCTACTGTTCTAGTGAAGAGCTCTAACTTCAGTGTCCTATTACCAGCTGACAGCTACTGTTCTAGTGAAGAGCTCTAGCTTCAGTGTTTCCTATTACCAGCTGACAGCTACTGTTCTAGTGAAGAGCTCTAACTTCAGTGTTTCCTATTACCAGCTGACAGCTACTGTTCTAGTGAAGAGCTCTAACTTCATTGTTTCCTATTACCGGCTGACAGCTACTGTTGTAATGAAGAGCTCTAACTTCAGTGTTTCCTATTACCAGCTGACAGCTACTGTTCTAGTGAAGAGCTCTAACTTCAGTGTTTCCTATTACCAGCTGACAGCTACTGTTCTAGTGAAGAGCTCTAACTTCAGTGTTTCCTATTACCAGCTGACAGCTACTGTTCTAGTGAAGAGCTCTAACTTCAGTGTTTCCTATTACCAGCTGACAGCTACTGTTCTAGTGAAGAGCTCTAACTTCAGTGTCCTATTACCAGCTGACAGCTACTGTTCTAGTGAAGACCTCTAACTTCAGTGTTTCCTATTACCAGCTGACAGCTACTGTTCTAGTGAAGAGCTCTAACTTCAGTGTCCTATTACCAGCTGACAGCTACTGTTCTAGTGAAGAGCTCTAACTTCAGTGTTTCCTATTACCAGCTGACAGCTACTGTTCTAGTGAAGAGCTCTAGCTTCAGTGTTTCCTATTACCAGCTGACAGCTACTGTTCTAGTGAAGAGCTCTAACTTCATTGTTTCCTATTACCGGCTGACAGCTACTGTTCTAATGAAGAGCTCTAACTTCAGTGTTTCCTATTACCAGCTGACAGCTACTGTTCTAGTGAAGAGCTCTAACTTCAGTGTTTCCTATTACCAGCTGACAGATACTGTTCTAGTGAAGAGCTCTAACTTCAGTGTTTCCTATTACCAGCTGACAGCTACTGTTTTATAACATCATGTATTCTATTTCTACTAATACAACCCTATATTTTACCCGTCTAAGACTAGGATTTTTCAAATACAACTGCACATTTACCACATGTGTTACCTGTCTAAAACTATGAACCTAATATACCTCATATAATTTGTGGTCTTATTATGGTATGGCATTGTCGTCTGTGTGTAGACAGAATGGTCTCTGTGTGATAACTTAGGTTCTAGTTGGAGAATATGTATGAATGTTAAACACAATGATTGATCATTGGCACTGAATTAAGGTTGATATTGATTTGGGGTATTCTTCTTTCCATATAAGAAGCCCTCGGGTGCAAAAATGAGTGTTTCTGTTATTTTTACATGACAAGTAGATTTTTCATATTATTTTGACGATGTTTTTTTCAATGAAATGAAAATCTTGTCAGAAAAATGTAGTGTTATTATGTAACAGTAACCTTTGTGATATTAAAAGGGTCCAAAAAATGGGACTTTTTATTTAATTTTTTCATCCAATTTTAATGCAGTTGTTTTTGCAAAATGATCACCTTAATGGGTTATTTATTGATGGACCATACCAGATGTGTATATTTTTATTTCTGAAAAGGTTCTAAAATGGACCCAAATTCCGAAATGTCACATATTTGGAAGGTATATGGAACTGTGATCATATCATTCTTCGCTCTGCATAGCCCTTTATCAAATGTCTACAACTAGGAACCTCCTACCCCCTCATGTTATACCTGTCTTAAGCCTAGGAACCTCCTAACCCCCTCATGTTATACCTGTCTTAAGCCAGGATTATTTATCAAATGTCTACAACTAGGAACCTCCTAACCCCCTCATGTTATACCTATCTTAAGCCAGGATTCTTTATCAAATGTCTACAACTAGGAACCTCCTAACCCTCTCATGTTATACCTGTCTTAAGCCAGGATTCTTTATCAAATGTCTACAACTAGGAACCTCCTAACCCCCTCATGTTATACCTGTCTTAAGCCTAGGAACCTCCTAACCTCCTCATGGTATACCTGTCTTAAGCCAGGATTCTTTATCAAATGTCTACAACAAGGAACCTCCTAACCCCCTCATGTTATACCTGTCTTAAACCAGGATTCTTTATCAAATGTCTACAACTAGGAACCTCCTAACCCCCTCATGTTATACCTGTCTTAAGCCAGGATTCTTTATCAAATGTCTACAACAAGGAACCTCCTAACCCCCTCATGTTATACCTGTCTTAAGCCAGGATTCTTTATCAAATGTCTACAACTAGGAACCTCCTAACCCCCTCATGTTATACCTGTCTTAAGCCAGGATTCTTTATCAAATGTCTACAACAAGGAACCTCCTAACCCCCTCATGTTATACCTGTCTTAAGCCAGGATTCTTTATCAAATGTCTACAACTAGGAACCTCCTAACCCCCTCATGTTATACCTGTCTTAACCCAGGATTCTTTATCAAATGTCTACAACTAGGAACCTCCTAACCCTCTCATGTTATACCTGTCTTAAGCCAGGATTCTTTATCAAATGTCTACAACTAGGAACCTCCTAACCCCCTCATGTTATACCTGTCTTAACCCAGGATTCTTTATCAAATGTCTACAACTAGGAACCTCCTAACCCCCTCATGTTATACCTGTCTTAAGCCAGGATTCTTTATCAAATGTCTACAACTAGGAACCTCCTAACCCCCTCATTTTATACCTGTCTTAAGCCTAGGAACCTCCTAACCCCCTCATGTTATACCTGTCTTAAGCCAGGATTCTTTATCAAATGTCTACAACTAGGAACCTCCTAACCCTCTCATGTTATACCCGTCTTAAGCCAGGATTCTTTATCAAATGTTTACAACTATGAACCTCCTAACCCCCTCATGTTATACCTGTCTTAAGCCAGGATTCTTTATCAAATGTCTACAACTAGGAACCTCCTAACCCCCTCATGTTATACCTGTCTTAAGCCTAGGAACCTCCTAACCCCCTCATGTTATACCTGTCTTAAGCCAGGATTCTTTATCAAATGTCTACAACTAGGAACCTCCTAACCCTCTCATGTTATACCTGTCTTAAGCCAGGATTCTTTATCAAATGTCTACAACTAGGAACCTCCTAACCCTCTCATGTTATGCCTGTCTTAAGCCAGGATTCTTTATCAAATGTCTACAACGAGGAACCTCCTAACCCCCTCATGTTATACCTGTCTTAAGCCAGGATTCTTTGTCAAATGTCTACAACTAGGAACCTCCTAACCCCCTCATGTTATACCTGTCTTAAGCCAGGATTCTTTATCAAATGTCTACAACTAGGAACCTCCTAACCCTCTCATGTTATGCCTGTCTTAAGCCAGGATTCTTTATCAAATGTCTACAACGAGGAACCTCCTAACCCCCTCATGTTATACCTGTCTTAAGCCAGGATTCTTTGTCAAATGTCTACAACTAGGAACCTCCTAACCCCCTCATGTTATACCTGTCTTAACCCAGGATTCTTTATCAAATGTCTACAACTAGGAACCTCCTAACCCTCTCATGTTATACCTGTCTTAAGCCTAGGAACCTCCTAACCCCCTCATGTTATACCTGTCTTAAGCCAGGATTCTTTATCAAATGTCTACAACTAGGAACCTCCTAACCCTCTCATGTTATGCCTGTCTTAAGCCAGGATTCTTTATCAAATGTCTACAACGAGGAACCTCCTAACCCCCTCATGTTATACCTGTCTTAAGCCAGGATTCTTTGTCAAATGTCTACAACTAGGAACCTCCTAACCCCCTCATGTTATACCTGTCTTAAGCCAGGATTCTTTATCAAATGTCTACAACTAGGAACCTCCTAACCCCCTCATGTTATACCTGTCTTAAGCCTAGGAACCTCCTAACCCCCTCATGTTATACCTGTCTTAAGCCAGGATTCTTTATCAAATGTCTACAACTAGGAACCTCCTAACCCTCTCATGTTATGCCTGTCTTAAGCCAGGATTCTTTATCAAATGTCTACAACGAGGAACCTCCTAACCCCCTCATGTTATACCTGTCTTAAGCCAGGATTCTTTGTCAAATGTCTACAACTAGGAACCTCCTAACCCCCTCATGTTATACCTGTCTTAAGCCAGGATTCTTTATCAAATGTCTACAACGAGGAACCTCCTAACCCCCTCATGTTATACCTGTCTTAACCCAGGATTCTTTATCAAATGTCTACAACAAGGAACCTCCTAACCCCCTCATGTTATACCTGTCTTAAGCCTAGGAACCTCATAACCCCCTCATGTTATACCTGTCTTAAGCCAGGATTCTTTATCAAATGTCTACAACTAGGAACCTCCTAACCCCCTCATGTTATACCTGTCTTAAGCCTAGGAACCTCCTAACCCCCTCATGTTATACCTGTCTTAAGCCAGGATTCTTTATCAAATGTCTACAACTAGGAACCTCCTAACCCTCTCATGTTATACCTGTCTTAAGCCAGGATTCTTTATCAAATGTCTACAACTAGGAACCTCCTAACCCTCTCATGTTATGCCTGTCTTAAGCCAGGATTCTTTATCAAATGTCTACAACGAGGAACCTCCTAACCCCCTCATGTTATACCTGTCTTAAGCCAGGATTCTTTGTCAAATGTCTACAACTAGGAACCTCCTAACCCCCTCATGTTATACCTGTCTTAAGCCTAGGAACCTCCTAACCCCCTCATGTTATACCTGTCTTAAGCCAGGATTCTTTATCAAATGTCTACAACTAGGAACCTCCTAACCCTCTCATGTTATACCTGTCTTAAGCCAGGATTCTTTATCAAATGTCTACAACTAGGAACCTCCTAACCCTCTCATGTTATGCCTGTCTTAAGCCAGGATTCTTTATCAAATGTCTACAACGAGGAACCTCCTAACCCCCTCATGTTATACCTGTCTTAAGCCAGGATTCTTTGTCAAATGTCTACAACTAGGAACCTCCTAACCCCCTCATGTTATACCTGTCTTAAGCCAGGATTCTTTATCAAATGTCTACAACTAGGAACCTCCTAACCCTCTCATGTTATGCCTGTCTTAAGCCAGGATTCTTTATCAAATGTCTACAACGAGGAACCTCCTAACCCCCTCATGTTATACCTGTCTTAAGCCAGGATTCTTTGTCAAATGTCTACAACTAGGAACCTCCTAACCCCCTCATGTTATACCTGTCTTAACCCAGGATTCTTTATCAAATGTCTACAACTAGGAACCTCCTAACCCTCTCATGTTATACCTGTCTTAAGCCTAGGAACCTCCTAACCCCCTCATGTTATACCTGTCTTAAGCCAGGATTCTTTATCAAATGTCTACAACTAGGAACCTCCTAACCCTCTCATGTTATGCCTGTCTTAAGCCAGGATTCTTTATCAAATGTCTACAACGAGGAACCTCCTAACCCCCTCATGTTATACCTGTCTTAAGCCAGGATTCTTTGTCAAATGTCTACAACTAGGAACCTCCTAACCCCCTCATGTTATACCTGTCTTAAGCCAGGATTCTTTATCAAATGTCTACAACTAGGAACCTCCTAACCCCCTCATGTTATACCTGTCTTAAGCCTAGGAACCTCCTAACCCCCTCATGTTATACCTATCTTAAGCCAGGATTCTTTATCAAATGTCTACAACTAGGAACCTCCTAACCCTCTCATGTTATGCCTGTCTTAAGCCAGGATTCTTTATCAAATGTCTACAACGAGGAACCTCCTAACCCCCTCATGTTATACCTGTCTTAAGCCAGGATTCTTTGTCAAATGTCTACAACTAGGAACCTCCTAACCCCCTCATGTTATACCTGTCTTAAGCCAGGATTCTTTATCAAATGTCTACAACGAGGAACCTCCTAACCCCCTCATGTTATACCTGTCTTAACCCAGGATTCTTTATCAAATGTCTACAACAAGGAACCTCCTAACCCCCTCATGTTATACCTGTCTTAAGCCTAGGAACCTCATAACCCCCTCATGTTATACCTGTCTTAAGCCAGGATTCTTTATCAAATGTCTACAACTAGGAACCTCCTAACCCCCTCATGTTATACCTGTCTTAAGCCTAGGAACCTCCTAACCCCCTCATGTTATACCTGTCTTAAGCCAGGATTCTTTATCAAATGTCTACAACTAGGAACCTCCTAACCCTCTCATGTTATACCTGTCTTAAGCCAGGATTCTTTATCAAATGTCTACAACTAGGAACCTCCTAACCCTCTCATGTTATGCCTGTCTTAAGCCAGGATTCTTTATCAAATGTCTACAACGAGGAACCTCCTAACCCCCTCATGTTATACCTGTCTTAAGCCAGGATTCTTTGTCAAATGTCTACAACTAGGAACCTCCTAACCCCCTCATGTTATACCTGTCTTAAGCCAGGATTCTTTATCAAATGTCTACAACTAGGAACCTCCTAACCCCCTCATGTTATACCTGTCTTAACCCAGGATTCTTTATCAAATGTCTACAACTAGGAACCTCCTAACCCCCTCATGTTATACCTGTCTTAAGCCTAGGAACCTCCTAACCCTCTCATGTTATACCTGTCTTAAGCCAGGATTCTTTATCAAATGTCTACAACAAGGAACCTCCTAACCCTCTCATGTTATACCTGTCTTAAGCCAGGATTCTTTATCAAATGTCTACAACAAGGAACCTCCTAACCCTCTCATGTTATACCTGTCTTAAGCCAGGATTCTTTGTCAAATGTCTACAACTAGGAACCTCCTAACCCCCTCATGTTATACCTGTCTTAACCCAGGATTCTTTATCAAATGTCTACAACTAGGAACCTCCTAACCCCCTCATGTTATACCTGTCTTAAGCCAGGATTCTTTATCAAATGTCTACAACTAGGAACCTCCTAACCCCCTCATGTTATACCTGTCTTAAGCCAGGATTCTTTATCAAATGTCTACAACTAGGAACCTCCTAACCCCCTCATGTTATACCTGTCTTAAGCCAGGATTCTTTATCAAATGTCTACAACTAGGAACCTCCTAACCCTCTCATGTTATACCTGTCTTAAGCCAGGACTCTCATCTCTTGTCCTTGAAATGTTGTTTTTAATTATTTACTGTGTTCATGATAGTTTTGACATATCTACATGTATGATGTTTTATCCTGCAATCAGTACATTTGCTGTACAAATATGCCATACGAATAAATTTTTGCTTTATTCGTACTAGAGAATAAACTTTTCAGTCCACGAATAAACTTTCCTGGTACCCCGTAGCTATGTACAGCGGAGGGCGCAGACAAGTATGAAACTGGTACTAATGTAACGCGGACCACGAAGAAGACACCCTTGACAACATTTATGAAAGGCGAGGAATGACGCTTGTTTCTGTCTTTTTTGTTTAAATCTGACAAGTTTTCCGACTTTTTTTACATTGCAGGATAAACACAATATACGTATATTGTCGTTAAATATAAAATTCATTTGTACTCGCTGCGAAACAGGCCTGAAAAGCTCGCCAAAGGCTCGTTATTCTGCCTGTTTCTAAAGCTCGTACAAATAAATTTTATATTTACCGACAATGTACGTATATTGTATATATATTAATTTATATAAATATATGTCTTAACAAAACTGACAATGCAAGATATATGCACGTTATTTTATATTAATATTAAAAGTAGTCCAAAAGATTTGTCTAGTTTTCTGTGTACATGACATATTAACAGTTAACAAACGTTATTTAAGTATGGCACTGGTGCAGTCGGTTTGGTTTTCTGTGTACATGACATATTAACAGTTAACAAACGTTATTTAAGTATAGCACTGGTGCAGTCGGTTTGGTTTTCTGTGTACATGACATATTAACAGTTAACAAACGTTATTTAAGTATGGCACTGGTGCAGTCGGTTTGGTTTTCTGTGTACATGACATATTAACAGTTAACAAACGTTATTTAAGTATGGCACTGGTGCAGTCGGTTTGGTTTTCTGTGTACATGACATATTAACAGTTAACAAACGTTATTTAAGTATGGCACTGGTGCAGTCGGTTTGGTTTTCTGTGTACATGACATATTAACAGTTAACAAACGTTATTTAAGTATAGGCACTGGTGCAGTCGGTTTGGTTTTCTGTGTACATGACATATTAACAGTTAACAAACGTTATTTAAGTATGGCACTGGTGCAGTCGGTTTGGTTTTCTGTGTACATGACATATTAACAGTTAACAAACGTTATTTAAGTATGGCACTGGTGCAGTCGGTTTGGTTTTCTGTGTACATGACATATTAACAGTTAACAAACGTTATTTAAGTATGGCACTGGTGCAGTCGGTTTGGTTTTCTGTGTACATGACATATTAACAGTTAACAAACGTTATTTAAGTATGGCACTGGTGCAGTCGGTTTGGTTTTCTGTGTACATGACATATTAACAGTTAACAAACGTTATTTAAGTATGGCACTGGTGCAGTCGGTTTGGTTTTCTGTGTACATGACATATTAACAGTTAACAAACGTTATTTAAGTATGGCACTGGTGCAGTCGGTTTGGTTTTCTGTGTACATGACATATTAACAGTTAACAAACGTTATTTAAGTATGGCACTGGTGCAGTCGGTTTGGTTTTCTGTGTACATGACATATTAACAGTTAACAAACGTTATTTAAGTATGGCACTGGTGCAGTCGGTTTGGTTTTCTGTGTACATGACATATTAACAGTTAACAAACGTTATTTAAGTATGGCACTGGTGCAGTCGGTTTGGTTTTCTGTGTACATGACATATTAACAGTTAACAAACGTTATTTAAGTATGGCACTGGTGCAGTCGGTTTGGTTTTCTGTGTACATGACATATTAACAGTTAACAAACGTTATTTAAGTATGGCACTGGTGCAGTCGGTTTGGTTTTCTGTGTACATGACATATTAACAGTTAACAAACGTTATTTAAGTATGGCACTGGTGCAGTCGGTTTGGTTTTCTGTGTACATGACATATTAACAGTTAACAAACGTTATTTAAGTATGGCACTGGTGCAGTCGGTTTGGTTTTCTGTGTACATGACATATTAACAGTTAACAAACGTTATTTAAGTATGGCACTGGTGCAGTCGGTTTGGTTTTCTGTGTACATGACATATTAACAGTTAACAAACGTTATTTAAGTATGGCACTGGTGCAGTCGGTTTGGTTTTCTGTGTACATGACATATTAACAGTTAACAAACGTTATTTAAGTATGGCACTGGTGCAGTCGGTTTGGTTTTCTGTGTACATGACATATTAACAGTTAACAAACGTTATTTAAGTATGGCACTGGTGCAGTCGGTTTGGTTTTCTGTGTACATGACATATTAACAGTTAACAAACGTTATTTAAGTATGGCACTGGTGCAGTCGGTTTGGTTTTCTGTGTACATGACATATTAACAGTTAACAAACGTTATTTAAGTATGGCACTGGTGCAGTCGGTTTGGTTTTCTGTGTACATGACATATTAACAGTTAACAAACGTTATTTAAGTATGGCACTGGTGCAGTCGGTTTGGTTTTCTGTGTACATGACATATTAACAGTTAACAAACGTTATTTAAGTATGGCACTGGTGCAGTCGGTTTGGTTTTCTGTGTACATGACATATTAACAGTTAACAAACGTTATTTAAGTATGGCACTGGTGCAGTCGGTTTGGTTTTCTGTGTACATGACATATTAACAGTTAACAAACGTTATTTAAGTATGGCACTGGTGCAGTCGGTTTGGTTTTCTGTGTACATGACATATTAACAGTTAACAAACGTTATTTAAGTATGGCACTGGTGCAGTCGGTTTGGTTTTCTGTGTACATGACATATTAACAGTTAACAAACGTTATTTAAGTATGGCACTGGTGCAGTCGGTTTGGTTTTCTGTGTACATGACATATTAACAGTTAACAAACGTTATTTAAGTATGGCACTGGTGCAGTCGGTTTGGTTTTCTGTGTACATGACATATTAACAGTTAACAAACGTTATTTAAGTATGGCACTGGTGCAGTCGGTTTGGTTTTCTGTGTACATGACATATTAACAGTTAACAAACGTTATTTAAGTATGGCACTGGTGCAGTCGGTTTGGTTTTCTGTGTACATGACATATTAACAGTTAACAAACGTTATTTAAGTATGGCACTGGTGCAGTCGGTTTGGTTTTCTGTGTACATGACATATTAACAGTTAACAAACGTTATTTAAGTATGGCACTGGTGCAGTCGGTTTGGTTTTCTGTGTACATGACATATTAACAGTTAACAAACGTTATTTAAGTATGGCACTGGTGCAGTCGGTTTGGTTTTCTGTGTACATGACATATTAACAGTTAACAAACGTTATTTAAGTATGGCACTGGTGCAGTCGGTTTGGTTTTCTGTGTACATGACATATTAACAGTTAACAAACGTTATTTAAGTATGGCACTGGTGCAGTCGGTTTGGTTTTCTGTGTACATGACATATTAACAGTTAACAAACGTTATTTAAGTATGGCACTGGTGCAGTCGGTTTGGTTTTCTGTGTACATGACATATTAACAGTTAACAAACGTTATTTAAGTATGGCACTGGTGCAGTCTGTTTGGTTTTCTGTGTACATGACATATTAACAGTTAACAAACGTTATTTAAGTATGACACTGGTGCAGTCGGTTTGGTTTTCTGTGTACATGACATATTAACAGTTAACAAACGTTATTTAAGTATGGCACTGGTGCAGTCGGTTTGGTTTTCTGTGTACATGACATATTAACAGTTAACAAACGTTATTTAAGTATGACACTGGTGCAGTCGGTTTGGTTTTCTGTGTACATGACATATTAACAGTTAACAAACGTTATTTAAGTATGGCACTGGTGCAGTCGGTTTGGTTTTCTGTGTACATGACATATTAACAGTTAACAAACGTTATTTAAGTATGGCACTGGTGCAGTCGGTTTGGTTTTCTGTGTACATGACATATTAACAGTTAACAAACGTTATTTAAGTATGGCACTGGTGCAGTCGGTTTGGTTTTCTGTGTACATGACATATTAACAGTTAACAAACGTTATTTAAGTATGGCACTGGTGCAGTCGGTTTGGTTTTCTGTGTACATGACATATTAACAGTTAACAAACGTTATTTAAGTATGGCACTGGTGCAGTCGGTTTGGTTTTCTGTGTACATGACATATTAACAGTTAACAAACGTTATTTAAGTATGGCACTGGTGCAGTCGGTTTGGTTTTCTGTGTACATGACATATTAACAGTTAACAAACGTTATTTAAGTATGGCACTGGTGCAGTCGGTTTGGTTTTCTGTGTACATGACATATTAACAGTTAACAAACGTTATTTAAGTATGGCACTGGTGCAGTCGGTTTGGTTTTCTGTGTACATGACATATTAACAGTTAACAAACGTTATTTAAGTATGGCACTGGTGCAGTCGGTTTGGTTTTCTGTGTACATGACATATTAACAGTTAACAAACGTTATTTAAGTATGGCACTGGTGCAGTCGGTTTGGTTTTCTGTGTACATGACATATTAACAGTTAACAAACGTTATTTAAGTATGGCACTGGTGCAGTCGGTTTGGTTTTCTGTGTACATGACATATTAACAGTTAACAAACGTTATTTAAGTATGGCACTGGTGCAGTCAGTTTGGTTTTCTGTGTACATGACATATTAACAGTTAACAAACGGTATTTAAGTATAGCACTGGTGCAGTCGGTTTGGTTTTCTGTGTACATGACATATTAACAGTTAACAAACGTTATTTAAGTATGGCACTGGTGCAGTCGGTTTGGTTTTCTGTGTACATGACATATTAACAGTTAACAAACGTTATTTAAGTATAGCACTGGTGCAGTCGGTTTGGTTTTCTGTGTACATGACATATTAACAGTTAACAAACGTTATTTAAGTATAGCACTGGTGCAGTCGGTTTGGTTTTCTATGTACATGACATATTAACAGTTAACAAACGTTATTTAAGTATAGCACTGGTGCAGTCGGTTTGGTTTTCTATGTACATGACATATTAACAGTTAACAAACGTTATTTAAGTATAGCACTGGTGCAGTCGGTTTGGTTTTCTGTGTACATGACATATTAACAGTTAACAAACGTTATTTAAGTATAGCACTGGTGCAGTCGGTTTGGTTTTCTGTGTACATGACATATTAACAGTTAACAAACGTTATTTAAGTATAGCACTGGTGCAGTCGGTTTGGTTTTCTATGTACATTACAAATTAAACTCTTACAAAAACGTTATTTAAGCATAGCACTGGTGCAGTCGGTTTGGTTTTCTATGTACATTACAAATTAAACTCTTACAAAAACGTTATTTAAGTATAGTACTGGTGCAGTCGGTTTGGTTTTCTATGTACATTACAAATTAAACTCTTACAAAAACGTTATTTAAGTATAGCACTGGTGCAGTCGGTTTGGTTTTCTATGTACATTACAAATTAAACTCTTACAAAAACGTTATTTAAGTATAGCACTGGTGCAGTCGGTTTGGTTTTCTATGTACATTACAAATTAAACTCTTACAAAAACGTTATTTAAGTATAGCACTGGTGCAGTCGGTTTGGTTTTCTATGTACATTACAAATTAAACTCTTACAAAAACGTTATTTAAGTATAGTACTGGTGCAGTCGGTTTGGTTTTCTATGTACATTACAAATTAAACTCTTACAAAAACGTTATTTAAGTATAGCACTGGTGCAGTCGGTTTGGTTTTCTATGTACATTACAAATTAAACTCTTACAAAAACGTTATTTAAGTATAGCACTGGTGCAGTCGGTTTGGTTTTCTATGTACATTACAAATTAAACTCTTACAAAAACGTTATTTAAGTATAGCACTGGTGCAGTTAATTTGGGTTTGTGTGTACATGATAAATAAAACTTCAAAACAAACTGAATTTAAAAATGGTCCTGGTAGTTGGTTTGGTTTTGTGTGTACATGAAGAATTAAACTTTTACAAAAATGTTATTTAAGTATGGCTCTGGTACAGTTAATGTGGGTTTGTGTGTACATGATGAATGAAACTCAAATACTCAACTAGAGGCTCTCTGTGGCCTGTTATCGCTCTACTGGTTTTCAATTTTACTTCTAAATTTCAGCTGATTCTTTTGTTTTTGTCATTTGGAAATTCTACTAATAGTAATGATGGCCATCTTGGATAATTTAAATTTGTGAGCAGAATATTTTAAGGCATTTTTTTCCTCTCAAAATATGCAAAATCTGTATAAATCGGTTGAAATAAAAGAAGAAAATATATGTTAAGCTACTTATTGTCATGTAGCTCTTAAAGCTTGAGCTCATTTTGACTCATCATAAAACAGGAAAATTAAAGAAATCTCTATTTTTGATAACAGCTGCCATCTTCAATGGTTCAATTTTGTTCAGAGAAGATTTAAATGTGATCTATAATCAGAATATGCATAGTTTGCATAAACGTTATAAATTGGCTGAACAAAAAATTTCTCAGAAAAACTAGGAATACATAAACTACTCTTTGCCATGTAGGTGCAGTTAATATTTGAGCTCAGTTTGATTTATAATAAAGCAACAATGGACAATTATTTAGAGAAGATTTTTTTTAATTGACCAACCACAAATGAGAACTGCCTATGGTGGTCATATTAGTTGTCCGATCAGCACGGAATATAAAAAATTTGTACAGGACCTCGCATACATTATTCCTACAAAGTAACAATTCATTATGACTTACTAATGTCTAAGAAGATTTTTTCTATTTCAGCCAATCAGAAACAATAATTGCCCATAGCGACCATGTTTTTTGTCCAATAAGGATGTGCCATGTAAAATGTTTTGTGTGTACATGACCAAGTTTTCAACTGGTACAAAAACTTAATTTAAGGATCGTTTTGGTACAGTTGATTTAGTTTTGTGTGTGCATGACGAAATAAACAATGTTTGCGGTGGTATAACAATATAGTTATTAATCTGGTATTAAAAGACCTCATGGTGCATGTAATTGGTAACCTGGTCAACATACACAACATGACATTGTTACCATTATAAAAATCTTGTATTCAAATCTGATCAAAAAGGCCTTTTCCCATCCATGTTTCTATGGCGTTTAGATTCTGATTACCCCTTTGGTATCTTAAAGGTGTACTTGATCTGTCAAGGTAAAAGGAATGTTTGATTTCAAATCATGTCATTGTGCTTTAACATTTAGCCTTGGTCACTTATAACTGTCCAATATGAATATGGGTAATAACAAAATTACCGAACTCCGAACAATCTTACAAAGGGAAAGTCAAAACTCATAAGTATATAAACAGACAAAATCAGTCAACAACCGGAAAACTGTGAAAACCGTAATGACCTTGACTTGGTACAGGCATTTCTAAAGAAATGGTGGGTTGAATCAGATTTTAAAGCGCCAAACCTCCCGCTTTCATTACCGCTCAAAGTTTCCGGCTGTCACTATAACAGTATTTATAACAATACTTGAACAAAACAGGTAAAACAGTTGTCAAAGCAGCACCAAGCTCAGTGAAGTAAATGTCAGAAACTTTTACATCACACATTGATAAAAAAATATTTTTGACATTTTTGTTGACACCTTATCTTTATACATTTTCACTATATGAAAATTCATCGTTTATAATCTTTTCTGCAGAGACGGAATATATTGCGACAAGATCTTGGTATCGGAATATAAACTTTTTAAGAGATCGAATAAGGCAAATATTTTTATAGCCCTGGTCCAGTAGCCTGTTTCTCAGATGAAGATGACGTTTCAGGAAATCAGAATAATTGCTACTGGCCCTTGCATAACGAATCAATTGTGAGATGTAAACACCATATGCAGGAGAAGCTGGTATATTGCTGCACATATTTGGAAAATTTATGATTTTAAAATTGAAGTCGTCCCGTTTATCATAAATTTTAGTACTGATTTGACCACTATCGTCAAATTTGAGGTATAAGTCCAAAAATGATGCGGACGAAGCGGTATCTGTGGTCTCTTTAACTTCCAGCTCTGGAGGATATATCAATGGAAGAAATTCTGCAAGTCTAGAATTATTGATAGATAAAACGTCATCAATATACCTGTATGTGAAATTAAAGGCTCTAGCCTCATGAATCTTCCTATCTTTTACAAGCTTTTGAAGAAACTCCGACTCATATGAGTATAAAAATAAATCGGCTAGAAGAGGGGCACAATTCGTACCCATTGGTATGCCGACGACCTGCTGAAACAGTGTCCCTCCAAAGGAGACAATGAAGACATGTAAACATAAAACATGCAGTAGTATTTTATATAAAATTATTAGTTGTTTGATGGTGTTTAATGTCACTTTCAACAATATTTCAGTTATATCGTGGCGGTCAGTTTTATTGGAGGAAACCGGAGAACCTGGAGACAACCACCGACCTGTCGCAAGTCACTGACAAACTTTCTCACATAATGTTGTACACCTCGCCTTGATTGAAATTCGAACTCACAACATCAGTGGTGATAGGCACTGATTGCATAGGTAGTTGTAAATCCAACTACCATACGATCACGACAAATGGCGGCCCCTTAAAAAAACTAATAGTCCACCATGGTGAAGACCCACATGTTTGTCATGTAAATCATGACTATATATGGTGAAGACCCACATGTTTCTTATGTAAATCATGACTATATATGGTGAAGACCCACATGTTTATTATGTAAATCACGACTATATATGGTGAAGACCCACATGTTTGCTATGTAAATCATGACTATATATGGTGAAGACCCACATGGTTGTTATGTAAATCATGACTAAATATGGTGAAGACCCACATGTTTGTTATGTAAACCATGACTATATATGGTGAAGACCCACATGTTTGTTATGTAAACCATGACTATATATGGTGAAGACCCACATGTTTGCTATGTAAATCATGACTATATATGTTGAAGACCCAAATGTTTGTTATGTAAACCATGACTATATATGGTGAAGACCCACATGTTTGTTATGTAAATCATGACTATATATGGCGAAGACCCACATGTTTGTTATGTAAATCATGACTATATATGGCGAAGACCCACATGTTTGTTATGTAAATCATGACTATATATGGTGAAGACCCACATGTTTATTATGTAAATCAAGACTATATATGGTGAAGACCCACATGTTTGCTATGTAAATCATAACTATATATGATGAAGACCCACATGTTTATTATGTAAATCACGACTATATATGGTGAAGACCCACATGTCTGTTATGTAAATCATGACTATACATGTATATGGTGAAGACCCACATGTTCATTATGTAAATTACGACTATATATGGTGAGGACCCACATGTTTGTTATGTAAATCATGACTATATATGGTGAAGACCCACATGTTTGTTATGTAAACCATGGCTATATATGGTGAAGACCCACATGTTTGTTATGTAAACCATTACTATATATGGTGAAGACCTACATGTTTGTTATGTAAACCATGACTATATATGGTGAAGACCCACATGTTTGTTATGTAAACCATGACTATATATGGTGAAGACCCACATGTTTGTTATGTAAATCATGACTATATATCGTGAAGACCCACATGTTTGTTATGTAAACCATGACTATATATGGTGAAGACCCACATGTTTGCTATGTAAATCATGACTATATAAGACCCACATGTTTGTTATGTAAATCATGACTATATATGGTGAAGACCCACATGCTTGTTATGTAAACCATGACTATATATGGTGAAGACCCACATGTTTGTCATGTAAATCATGACTATATATGGTGAAGACCCACATGTTTGTCATGTAAATCAAGACTATATATGGTGAAGACCCACATGTTTCCTATGTAAATCATAACTATATATGATGAAGACCCACATGTTTATTATGTAAATCACGACTATATATGGTGAAGACTCACATGTTTGCTATGTAAATCATGACTATATATGGTGAAGACCCACATGTTTGCTATGTAAATCATGACTATATATGGTGAAGACCCACATGTTTGTTATGTAATCCTAACTATATATGGTGAAGACCCACATGTTTATTATGTAATCCTGACTATATATGGTGAAGACCCACATGTTTGTCATGTAAACCATGACTATATATGGTGAAGACCCACATGTTTGTTATGTAAATCATGACTATATATGGTCAAGACCCACATGTTTGCTATGTAAATCATGACTAAATATGGTGAAGACCCACATGGTTGTTATGTAAATCATGACTATATATGGTGAAGACCCACATGTTTGTTATGTAAATCATGACTATATATGGTGAAGACCCACATGTTTGTTATGTAAACCATGACTATATATGGTGAAGACTCACATGTTTGCTATGTAAATCATGACTATATATGGTCAAGACCCACATGTTTGTTATGTAAATCATGACTATATATGGTCAAGACCCACATGTTTGCTATGTAAATCATGACTATATATGGTGAAGACCCACATGTTTGTTATGTAAATCATGACTATATATGGTGAAGACACACATGTTTGCTATGTAAATCATAACTATATATGGTGAAGACCCACATGTTTGTTACGTAAACCATGACTATATATGGTGAAGATCCACATGTTTGTTATGTAAATCATGACTATATATGGTGAAGACCCACATGTTTGCTATGTAAATCATGACTATATATGGTGAAGACCCACATGTTTGTTATGTAAATCATGACTATATATGGTAAAGACCCACATGTTTGTTATGTAAATCATGACTATATATGGTGAAGACACACATGTTTGTTATGTAATCCTGACTATATATGGTGAAGACCCACATGTTTGTTATGTAATCCTGACTATATATGGTGACGACCCACATGTTTATTATGTAAATCACGACTATATATGGTGAAGACCCACATGTTTGTTATGTAAATCATGACTATATATGGTGAAGACCCACATGTTTGTTATGTAAATCATGACTATATATGGTAAAGACCCACATGTTTGTTATGTAAATCATGACTATATATGGTGAAGACCCACATGTTTGTTATGTAATCCTGACTATATATGGTGAAGACCCACATGTTTGTTATGTAATCCTGACTATATATGGTGAGGACCCACATGTTTATTATGTAAATCACGACTATATATGGTGAAGACCCACATGTTTGTTATGTAAATCATGACTATATATGGTAAAGACCCACATGTTTGTTATGTAAATCATGACTATACATGTATATGGTGAAGACCCACATGTTTATTATGTAAATTACGACTATATATGGTGAAGACCCACATGTTTGTTATGTAAATCATGACTATATATGGTAAAGACCCACATGTTTGTTATGTAAATCATGCCTATACATGTATATGGTCAAGACCCACATGTTTGTAATGTAAATTATGACTATATATGGTGAAGACCCACATGTGTGTTATGTAAACCATGACTATATATGGTGAAGACGCACATGTTTATTATGTAAATCATGATTATATATGATAAAGATCCACATGTTTGCTATGTAAATCATGACTATATATGGTGAAGACCCACATGTTTGTTATGTAAACCATGACTATATATGGTGAAGACCCACATGTTTGTTATGTAAATCATGACTATATATGGTGAAGACCCACATGTTTGCTATGTAAATCATTATTATATATGGTAAAGACCCACATGTTTGTTATGTAAATCATGACTATATATGGTGAAGACCCACATGTTTGTTATGTAAATCATGACTATATATGTTAAAGACCCACATGTTTGTTATGTAATCCTGACTATATATGGTGAAGACCCACATGTTTGTTATGTAAATCATGACTATATATGGTGAAGATCCACATGTTTGTTATGTAAATCATGACTATATATGTTAAAGACCCACATGTTTGTTATGTAATCCTGACTATATATGGTGAAGACCCACATGTTTGCTATGTAAATCATGACTACATGTATATGGTGAAGACTCACATGTTTGTTATGTAAACCATGACTATATATGGTGAAGACCCACATGTTTGTTATGTAAATTATGACTACATGTATATGGTGAAGACCCACATGTTTGTTATGTAAATCATGATTATATATGGTGAAGACCCACCTGTTTGTTATGTAAACCATAACTATATATTGTGAAGACCCACATGTTTGTTATGTAAACCATAACTATATATGGTAAAGACCCACATGTTTGTTATGTAAATCATAACTATATATGGTAAAGACCCACATGTTTGTTATGTAAATCATGACTATATATGGTGAAGACCCACATGTTTGTTATGTAAACCATAACTATATATGGTAAAGACCCACCTGTTTGTTATGTAAACCATAACTATATATGGTGAAGACCCACATGTTTGTTATGTAAACCATGACTATATATGGTCAAGACCCACACGTTTGCTATGTAAATCATGAGTAAATATGGTGAAGACCCACATGTTTGTTATGTAAATCATGACTATATATGGTGAAGACCCACATGTTTGCTATGTAAATCATGACTATATATGGTGAAGACCCACATGTTTGTTATGTAAACCATGACTATATATGGTGAAGACCCACATGTTTGTTATGTAAATCATGACTATATATGGTCAAGACCCACATGTTTGTTATGTAAATCATGACTATATATGGTGAAAACCCACATGTTTGTTATGTAAATCATGACTATATATGGTAAAGACCCACATGTTTGTTATGTAAATCATGACTATATATGGTGAAGACCCACATGTTTGTTATGTAAACCATGACTATATATGGTGAAGACCCACATGTTTGTCATGTAAATCATGACTATATATGGTGAAGACCCACATGTTTGTTATGTAAACCATGACTATATATGGTGAAGACCCACATGCTTGTTATGTAAACCATGACTATATATGGTGAAGACCCACATGTTTGCTATGTATATCATGACTATATATGGTGAAGACCCACATGTTTGTTATGTAAATCATGACTATATATGGTGAAGACCCACATGTTTGTTATGTAAACCATGACTATATATGGTGAAGACCCACATGTTTGCTATGTAAATCATGACTATATATGTTGAAGACCCAAATGTTTGTTATGTAAACCATGACTATATATGGTGAAGACCCACATGTTTGTTATGTAAATCATGACTATATATGGCGAAGACCCACATGTTTGTTATGTAAATCATGACTATATATGGTAAAGACCCACATGTTTGTTATGTAAATCATGACTATATATGGTGAAGACCCACATGTTTGTTATGTAAACCATGACTATATATGGTGAAGACCCACATGTTTGTCATGTAAATCATGACTATATATGGTGAAGACCCACATGTTTGTTATGTAAACCATGACTATATATGGTGAAGACCCACATGCTTGTTATGTAAACCATGACTATATATGGTGAAGACCCACATGTTTGCTATGTATATCATGACTATATATGGTGAAGACCCACATGTTTGTTATGTAAATCATGACTATATATGGTGAAGACCCACATGTTTATTATGTAAATCAAGACTATATATGGTGAAGACCCACATGTTTGCTATGTAAATCATAACTATATATGATGAAGACCCACATGTTTATTATGTAAATCACGACTATATATGGTGAAGACCCACATGTCTGTTATGTAAATCATGACTATACATGTATATGGTGAAGACCCACATGTTCATTATGTAAATTACGACTATATATGGTGAGGACCCACATGTTTGTTATGTAAATCATGACTATATATGGTGAAGACCCACATGTTTGTTATGTAAACCATGACTATATATGGTGAAGACCCACATGTTTGTTATGTAAACCATTACTATATATGGTGAAGACCTACATGTTTGTTATGTAAACCATGACTATATATGGTGAAGACCCACATGTTTGTTATGTAAACCATGACTATATATGGTGAAGACCCACATGTTTGTTATGTAAATCATGACTATATATCGTGAAGACCCACATATTTGTTATGTAAACCATGACTATATATGGTGAAGACCCACATGTTTGCTATGTAAATCATGACTATATAAGACCCACATGTTTGTTATGTAAATCATGACTATATATGGTGAAGACCCACATGCTTGTTATGTAAACCATGACTATATATGGTGAAGACCCACATGTTTGTCATGTAAATCATGACTATATATGGTGAAGACCCACATGTTTGTTATGTAAATCAAGACTATATATGGTGAAGACCCACATGTTTCCTATGTAAATCATAACTATATATGATGAAGACCCACATGTTTATTATGTAAATCACGACTATATATGGTGAAGACTCACATGTTTGCTATGTAAATCATGACTATATATGGTGAAGACCCACATGTTTGCTATGTAAATCATGACTATATATGGTGAAGACCCACATGTTTGTTATGTAATCTTAACTATATATGGTGAAGACCCACATGTTTATTATGTAATCCTGACTATATATGGTGAAGACCCACATGTTTGTCATGTAAACCATGACTATATATGGTGAAGACCCACATGTTTGTTATGTAAATCATGACTATATATGGTCAAGACCCACATGTTTGCTATGTAAATCATGACTAAATATGGTGAAGACCCACATGGTTGTTATGTAAATCATGACTATATATGGTGAAGACCCACATGTTTGTTATGTAAATCATGACTATATATGGTGAAGACCCACATGTTTGTTATGTAAACCATGACTATATATGGTGAAGACTCACATGTTTGCTATGTAAATCATGACTATATATGGTCAAGACCCACATGTTTGTTATGTAAATCATGACTATATATGGTCAAGACCCACATGTTTGCTATGTAAATCATGACTATATATGGTGAAGACCCACATGTTTGTTATGTAAATCATGACTATATATGGTGAAGACACACATGTTTGTTATGTAAATCATAACTATATATGGTGAAGACCCACATGTTTGTTATGTAAACCATGACTATATATGGTGAAGATCCACATGTTTGTTATGTAAATCATGACTATATATGGTGAAGACCCACATGTTTGCTATGTAAATCATGACTATATATGGTGAAGACCCACATGTTTGTTATGTAAATCATGACTATATATGGTAAAGACCCACATGTTTGTTATGTAAATCATGACTATATATGGTGAAGACACACATGTTTGTTATGTAATCCTGACTATATATGGTGAAGACCCACATGTTTGTTATGTAATTCTGACTATATATGGTGACGACCCACATGTTTATTATGTAAATCACGACTATATATGGTGAAGACCCACATGTTTGTTATGTAAATCATGACTATATATGGTGAAGACCCACATGTTTGTTATGTAAATCATGACTATATATGGTAAAGACCCACATGTTTGTTATGTAAATCATGACTATATATGGTGAAGACCCACATGTTTGTTATGTAATCCTGACTATATATGGTGAAGACCCACATGTTTGTTATGTAATCCTGACTATATATGGTGAAGACCCACATGTTTATTATGTAAATCACGACTATATATGGTGAAGACCCACATGTTTGTTATGTAAATCATGACTATATATGGCAAAGACCCACATGTTTGTTATGTAAATCATGACTATACATGTATATGGTGAAGACCCACATGTTTATTATGTAAATTACGACTATATATGGTGAAGACCCACATGTTTGTTATGTAAATCATGACTATATATGGTAAAGACCCACATGTTTGTTATGTAAATCATGCCTATACATGTATATGGTCAAGACCCACATGTTTGTAATGTAAATTATGACTATATATGGTGAAGACCCACATGTGTGTTATGTAAACCATGACTATATATGGTGAAGACGCACATGTTTATTATGTAAATCATGACTATATATGATAAAGATCCACATGTTTGCTATGTAAATCATGACTATATATGGTGAAGACCCACATGTTTGTTATGTAAACCATGACTATATATGGTGAAGACCCACATGTTTGTTATGTAAATCATGACTATATATGGTGAAGACCCACATGTTTGCTATGTAAATCATTATTATATATGGTAAAGACCCACATGTTTGTTATGTAAATCATGACTATATATGGTGAAGACCCACATGTTTGTTATGTAAATCATGACTATATATGTTAAAGACCCACATGTTTGTTATGTAATCCTGACTATATATGGTGAAGACCCACATGTTTGTTATGTAAATCATGACTATATATGGTGAAGATCCACATGTTTGTTATGTAAATCATGACTATATATGTTAAAGACCCACATGTTTGTTATGTAATCCTGACTATATATGGTGAAGACCCACATGTTTGCTATGTAAATCATGACTACATGTATATGGTGAAGACTCACATGTTTGTTATGTAAACCATGACTATATATGGTGAAGACCCACATGTTTGTTATGTAAATTATGACTTCATGTATATGGTGAAGACCCACATGTTTGTTATGTAAATCATGATTATATATGGTGAAGACCCACCTGTTTGTTATGTAAACCATAACTATATATTGTGAAGACCCACATGTTTGTTATGTAAACCATAACTATATATGGTAAAGACCCACATGTTTGTTATGTAAATCATAACTATATATGGTAAAGACCCACATGTTTGTTATGTAAATCATGACTATATATGGTGAAGACCCACATGTTTGTTATGTAAACCATAACTATATATGGTAAAGACCCACCTGTTTGTTATGTAAACCATAACTATATATGGTGAAGACCCACATGTTTGTTATGTAAACCATGACTATATATGGTCAAGACCCACACGTTTGCTATGTAAATCATGAGTAAATATGGTGAAGACCCACATGTTTGTTATGTAAATCATGACTATATATGGTGAAGACCCACATGTTTGCTATGTAAATCATGACTATATATGGTGAAGACCCACATGTTTGTTATGTAAACCATGACTATATATGGTGAAGACCCACATGTTTGTTATGTAAATCATGACTATATATGGTCAAGACCCACATGTTTGTTATGTAAATCATGACTATATATGGTGAAAACCCACATGTTTGTTATGTAAATCATGACTATATATGGTAAAGACCCACATGTTTGTTATGTAAATCATGACTATATATGGTGAAGACCCACATGTTTGTTATGTAAACCATGACTATATATGGTGAAGACCCACATGTTTGTCATGTAAATCATGACTATATATGGTGAAGACCCACATGTTTGTTATGTAAACCATGACTATATATGGTGAAGACCCACATGTTTGTCATGTAAATCATGACTATATATGGTGAAGACCCACATGCTTGTTATGTAAACCATGACTATATATGGTGAAGACCCACATGTTTGCTATGTATATCATGACTATATATGGTGAAGACCCACATGTTTGTTATGTAAATCATGACTATATATGGTGAAGACCCACATGCTTGTTATGTAAACCATGACTATATATGGTGAAGACCCACATGTTTGTCATGTATATCATGACTATATATGGTGAAGACCCACATGTTTGTTATATAAATCAAAACTATATATGGTGAAGACCCACATGTTTGCTATGTAAATCATAACTATATATGATGAAGACCCACATGTTTATTATGTAAATCACGACTATATATGGTGAAGACCCACATGTTTGCTATGTAAATCATGACTATATATGGTGAAGACCCACATGTTTGCTATGTAAATCATGACTATATATGGTGAAGACCCACATGTTTGTTATGTAATCCTGACTATATATGGTGAAGACCCACATGTTTATTATGTAATCCTGAATATATATGGTGAAGACCCACATGTTTGTCATGTAAACCATGACTATATATGGTGAAGACCCACATGCTTGTTATGTAAATCATGACTATATATGGTCAAGACCCACATATTTGCTATGTAAATCATGACTATATATGGTGAAGACCCACATGTTTGTTATGTAAATCATTAATATATATGGTGAAGACCCACATGTTCGTTATGTAAACCATGACTATATATGGTGAAGACCCACATGTTTGCTATGTAAATCATGACTATATATGGTCAAGACCCACATGTTTGCTATGTAAATCATGACTATATATGGTCAAGACCCACATGTTTGTTATGTAAATCATGACTATATATGGTAAAGACCCATATGTTTGTTATGTAAATCATGACTATATATGGTGAAGACCCACATGTTTGCTATGTAATCCTGACTATATATGGTGAAGACCCACATGTTTGTTATGTAATCCTGACTATATATGGTGAAGACCCACATGTTTGTTATGAAAATCATGACTAAATATGGACAAAACCCACATATTTGTTATGTAAATCATGACTATATATGGTGAAGACCCACATGTTTGTTATGTAAATCATGATTATATATGGTAAAGACCCACATGTTTGCTATGTAAATCATGACTATATATGGTGAAGACTCACATATTTGTTATGTAAATCATGACTATATATGGTGAAGACCCACATGTTTGTTATGTAATCCTGACTATATATGGTGAAGACCCACATGTTTGTTATGTAAATCATTACTATATATGGTGAAGACCCACATTTTTGTTATGTAAATCATGACTATATATGGTGAAGACCCACATGCTTGTTATGTAAACCATGACTATATATGGTGAAGACCCACATGTTTGTCATGTATATCATGACTATATATGGTGAAGACCCACATGTTTGTTATATAAATCAAGACTATATATGGTGAAGACCCACATGTTTGCTATGTAAATCATAACTATATATGATGAAGACCCACATGTTTATTATGTAAATCACGACTATATATGGTGAAGACCCACATGTTTGCTATGTAAATCATGACTATATATGGTGAAGACCCACATGTTTGCTATGTAAATCATGACTATATATGGTGAAGACCCACATGTTTGTTATGTAATCCTGACTATATATGGTGAAGACCCACATGTTTATTATGTAATCCTGAATATATATGGTGAAGACCCACATGTTTGTCATGTAAACCATGACTATATATGGTGAAGACCCACATGCTTGTTATGTAAATCATGACTATATATGGTCAAGACCCACATATTTGCTATGTAAATCATGACTATATATGGTGAAGACCCACATGTTTGTTATGTAAATCATTAATATATATGGTGAAGACCCACATGTTCGCTATGTAAACCATGATTATATATGGTGAAGACCCACATGTTTGTTATGTAAATCATGACTATATATGGTCATGACTCACATGTTTGCTATGTAAATCATGACTATATATGGTCAAGACCCACATGTTTGTTATGTAAATCATGACTATATATGGTAAAGACCCATATGTTTGTTATGTAAATCATGACTATATATGGTGAAGACCCACATGTTTGCTATGTAATCCTGACTATATATGGTGAAGACCCACATGTTTGTTATGTAATCCTGACTATATATGGTGAAGACCCACATGTTTGTTATGAAAATCATGACTAAATATGGACAAAACCCACATATTTGTTATGTAAATCATGACTATATATGGTGAAGACCCACATGTTTGTTATGTAAATCATGATTATATATGGTAAAGACCCACATGTTTGCTATGTAAATCATGACTATATATGGTGAAGACTCACATATTTGTTATGTAAATCATGACTATATATGGTGAAGACCCACATGTTTGTTATGTAATCCTGACTATATATGGTGAAGACCCACATGTTTGTTATGTAAATCATTACTATATATGGTGAAGACCCACATGTTTGTTATGTAAATCATTACTATATATCGTGAAGACCCACATGTTTGTTATGTAAATCATGACTATATATGGTGAAGACCCACATGTTTGTTATGTAAATCATGACTATATATGGTGAAGACCCACATGTTTGTTATGTAAATCATGACTATATATGGTGAAGACCCACATGTTTGTTATGTAAATCATGACTATATATGGTGAAGACCCACATGTTTGTTATGTAAATCATTACTATATATGGTAAAGACCCACATGTTTGTCATGTAAATCATGACTATATATGGTGAAGACCCACATGTTTGTTATGTAAACCATGACTATATATGGTGAAGACCCACATGTTTGTTATGTAAATCATGACTACATGTATATGGTGAAGACTCACATGTTTGTTATGTAAACCATAACTATATATGGTGAAGACCCACATGTTTGTTATGTAAATCATGACTACATGTATATGGTGAAGACCCACATGTTTGTTATGTAAATCATGACTATATATGGTGAAGACCCACATGCTTGTTATGTAAATCATGACTATATATGGTGAAGACCCACATGTTTGTTATGTAAATCATGACTATATATGGTGAAGACCCACATGTTTGTTATGTAAATCATGACTATATATGGTGAAGACCCACCTGTTTGTTATGTAAACCATAACTATATATTGTGAAGACCCACATGTTTGTTATGTAAACCATAACTATATATGGTAAAGACCCACATGTTTGTTATGTAAATCATGACTATATATGGTGAAGACCCACATGTTTGTTATGTAAACCATAACTATATATGGTAAAGACCCACATGTTTGTTATGTAAATCATAACTATATATGGTGAAGACCCACATGTTTGTTATGTAAACCATGACTATATATGGTGAAGACCCACATGTTTATTATGTAAATCATGACTATATATGGTGAAGACCCACATGTTTGTTATGTAATCCTGACTATATATGGTGAAGACCTACATGTTTGTTATGTAATCCTGACTATATATGGTGAAGACTCACATGTTTGTTATGTAAACCATGACTATATATGGTGAAGACCCACATGTTTGTTATGTAAATCATGACTATATATGGACAAGACCCACATGTTTGTTATGTAAATCATGACTATATATGGTGAAGACCCACATGTTTGTTATGTAAATCATTATTATATATGGTAAAGACCCACATGTTTATTATGTAAATCATGACTATATATGGTGAAGACCCACATGTTTGTTATGTAAATCATTATTATATATGGTAAAGACCCACATGTTTGTTATGTAAATCATGACTATATATGGTGAAGACCCACATGTTTGTTATGTAAATCATGACTATATATGTTAAAGACCCACATGTTTGTTATGTAATCCTGACTATATATGGTGAAGACCCACATGTTTGTTATGTAAATCATGACTATATATGGTGAAGACCCACATGTTTGTTATGTAAATCATGACTATATATGTTAAAGACCAACATGTTTGTTATGTAATCCTGACTATATATGGTGAAGACCCACATGTTTGTTATGTAAATCATGACTACATGTATATGGTGAAGACTCACATGTTTGTTATGTAAACCATGACTATATATGGTGAAGACCCACATGTTTGCTATGTAAATCATGACTATATATGGTCAAGACCCACATGTTTGCTATGTAAATCATGACTATATATGGTAAAGACCCATATGTTTGTTATGTAAATCATGACTATATATGGTGAAGACCCACATGTTTGCTATGTAATCCTGACTATATATGGTGAAGACCTACATGTTTGTTATGTAATCCTGACTATATATGGTGAAGACCCACATGTTTGTTATGTAAACCATGACTATATATGGTGAAGACCCACATGTTTGTTATGAAAATCATGACTAAATATGGACAAAACCCACATATTTGTTATGTAAATCATGACTATATATGGTGAAGACGCACATGTTTGCTATGTAAATCATGATTATATATGGTAAAGACCCACATGTTTGCTATGTAAATCATGACTATATATGGTGAAGACTCACATATTTTTTATGTAAATCATGACTATATATGGTGAAGACCCACATGTTTGTTATGTAATCCTGACTATATATGGTGAAGACCCACATGTATGTTATGTAAATCATTACTATATATGGTGAAGACCCACATGTTTGTTATGTAAATCATTACTATATATGGTGAAGACCCACATGTTTGTTATGTAAATCATGACTATATATGGTGAAGACCCACATGTTTGTTATGTAAATCATGACTATATAAGGTGAAGACCCACATGTTTGTTATGTAAATCATTACTATATATGGTAAAGACCCACATGTTTGTCATGTAAATCATGACTATATATGGTGAAGACCCACATGTTTGTTATGTAAACCATGACTATATATGGTGAAGACCCACATGTTTGTTATGTAAATCATAACTACATGTATATGGTGAAGACTCACATGTTTGTTATGTAAACCATGACTATATATGGTGAAGACCCACATGTTTGTTATGTAAATCATGACTACATGTATATGGTGAAGACCCACATGTTTGTTATGTAAATCATGACTATATATGGTGAAGACCCACATGCTTGTTATGTAAATCATGACTATATATGGTGAAGACCCACATGTTTGTTATGTAAATCATGACTATATATGGTGAAGACCCACATGTTTGTTATGTAAATCATGACTATATATGGTGAAGACCCACCTGTTTGTTATGTAAACCATAACTATATATTGTGAAGACCCACATGTTTGTTATGTAAACCATAACTATATATGGTAAAGACCCACATGTTTGTTATGTAAATCATGACTATATATGGTGAAGACCCACATGTTTGTTATGTAAATCATGACTATATATGGTGAAGACCCACATGTTTGTTATGTAAACCATGACTATATATGGTGAAGACCCACATGTTTGTTATGTAAACCATAACTATATATGGTAAAGACCCACATGTTTGTTATGTAAATCATAACTATATATGGTGAAGACCCACATGTTTGTTATGTAAACCATGACTATATATGGTGAAGACCCACATGTTTGTTATGTAAATCATGACTATATATGGTGAAGACCCACATGTTTGTTATGTAAATCATGACTATATATGGTGAAGACCCACATGTTTGTTATGTAAATCATGACTATATATGGTGAAGACCCACATGTTTGTTATGTAAACCATGACTATATATGGTGAAGACCCACATGTTTGTTATGTAAACCATAACTATATATGGTAAAGACCCACATGTTTGTTATGTAAATCATAACTATATATGGTGAAGACCCACATGTTTGTTATGTAAATCATGACTATATATGGTGAAGACCCACATGTTTGTTATGTAAATCATGACTATATATGGTGAAGACCCACATGTTTGTTATGTAAACCATAACTATATATGGTAAAGACCCACATGTTTGTTATGTAAATCATAACTATATATGGTGAAGACCCACATGTTTGTTATGTAAACCATGACTATATATGGTGAAGACCCACATGTTTGTTATGTAAATCATGACTATATATGGTGAAGACCCACATGTTTGTTATGTAATCCTAACTATATATGGTGAAGACCCACATGTTTGTTATGTAAACCATGACTATATATGGTGAAGACCCACATGCTTGCTATGTAAATCATGACTATATATGGTCAAGACCCACATGTTTGTTATGTAAATCATGACTATATATGGTAAAGACCCATATGTTTGTTATGTAATCCTGACTATATATGGTGAAGACCTACATGTTTGTTATGTAATCCTGACTATATATGGTGAAGACCCACATGTTTGTTATGTAAACCATGACTATATATGGTGAAGACCCACATGTTTGTTATGAAAATCATGACTAAATATGGACAAAACCCACATATTTGTTATGTAAATCATGACTATATATGGTGAAGACCCACATGTTTGTTATGTAAATCATGATTATATATGGTAAAGACCCACATGTTTGCTATGTAAATCATGACTATATATGGTGAAGACTCACATATTTGTTATGTAAATCATGACTATATATGGTGAAGACCCACATGTTTGTTATGTAATCCTGACTATATATGGTGAAGACCCACATGTATGTTATGTAAATCATTACTATATATGGTGAAGACCCACATGTTTGTTATGTAAATCATTACTATATATGGTGAAGACCCACATGTTTGTTATGTAAATCATGACTATATATGGTGAAGACCCACATGTTTGTTATGTAAATCATGACTATATATGGTGAAGACCCACATGTTTGTTATGTAAATCATGACTATATATGGTGAAGACCCACATGTTTGTTATGTAAATCATTACTATATATGGTAAAGACCCACATGTTTGTCATGTAAATCATGACTATATATGGTGAAGACCCACATGTTTGTTATGTAAACCATGACTATATATGGTGAAGACCCACATGTTTGTTATGTAAATCATAACTACATGTATATGGTGAAGACTCACATGTTTGTTATGTAAACCATGACTATATATGGTGAAGACCCACATGTTTGTTATGTAAATCATGACTACATGTATATGGTGAAGACCCACATGTTTGTTATGTAAATCATGACTATATATGGTGAAGACCCACATGCTTGTTATGTAAATCATGACTATATATGGTGAAGACCCACATGTTTGTTATGTAAATCATGACTATATATGGTGAAGACCCACATGTTTGTTATGTAAATCATGACTATATATGGTGAAGACCCACCTGTTTGTTATGTAAACCATAACTATATATTGTGAAGACCCACATGTTTGTTATGTAAACCATAACTATATATGGTAAAGACCCACATGTTTGTTATGTAAATCATGACTATATATGGTGAAGACCCACATGTTTGTTATGTAAACCATAACTATATATGGTAAAGACCCACATGTTTGTTATGTAAATCATAACTATATATGGTGAAGACCCACATGTTTGTTATGTAAACCATGACTATATATGGTGAAGACCCACATGTTTGTTATGTAAATCATGACTATATATGGTGAAGACCCACATGTTTGTTATGTAATCCTAACTATATATGGTGAAGACCCACATGTTTGTTATGTAAACCATGACTATATATGGTGAAGACCCACATGCTTGCTATGTAAATCATGACTATATATGGTGAAGACCCACATGTTTGTTATGTAAATCATGACTATATATGGTGAAGACCCACATGTTTGTTATGTAAATCATTATTATATATGGTAAAGACCCACATGTTTGTTATGTAAATCATGACTATATATGGTGAAGACCCACATGTTTGTTATGTAAATCATGACTATATATGTTAAAGACCAACATGTTTGTTATGTAATCCTGACTATATATGGTGAAGACCCACATGTTTGTTATGTAAATCATGACTATATATGGTGAAGACCCACATGTTTGTTATGTAAATCATGACTATATATGTTAAAGACCCACATGTTTGTTATGTAATCCTGACTATATATGGTGAAGACCCTCATGTTTGCTATGTAAATCATGACTACATGTATATGGTGAAGACTCACATGTTTGTTATATAAACCATGACTATATATGGTGAAGACCCACATGTTTGTTATGTAAATTATGACTACATGTATATGGTGAAGACCCACATGTTTGTTATGTAAATCATGATTATATATGGTGAAGACCCACCTGTTTGTTATGTAAACCATAACTATATATTGTGAAGACCCACATGTTTGTTATGTAAACCATAACTATATATGGTAAAGACCCACATGTTTGTTATGTAAATCATAACTATATATGGTAAAGACCCACATGTTTGTTATGTAAATCATGACTATATATGGTGAAGACCCACATGTTTGTTATGTAAACCATAACTATATATGGTAAAGACCCACCTGTTTGTTATGTAAACCATAACTATATATGGTGAAGACCCACATGTTTGTTATGCAATCCTGACTATATATGGTGAAGACCCACATGTTTGTTATGTAATCCTGACTATATATGGTGAAGACCCACATGTTTGTTATGTAAACCATGACTATATATGGTGAAGACCCACATGTTTGTTATGTAAATCATGACTATATATGGACAAGACCCACATGTTTGTTATGTAAATCATGACTATATATGGTGAAGACCCACATGTTTGTTATGTAAATCATTATTATATATGGTAAAGACCCACATGTTTGTTATG
The DNA here is from genome assembly GCA_963383655.1 of Bathymodiolus septemdierum. Classification (NCBI taxonomy): domain Eukaryota; kingdom Metazoa; phylum Mollusca; class Bivalvia; order Mytilida; family Modiolidae; genus Bathymodiolus; species Bathymodiolus septemdierum. The sequence continues at coordinate 128,693,695 of OY726519.1, read as the reverse complement.
TAAATCATGACTATATATGGTGAAGACCCACATGTTTGTTATGTAAATCATGACTATATATGTTAAAGACCCACATGTTTGTTATGTAATCCTGACTATATATGGTGAAGACCCACATGTTTGTTATGTAAATCATGACTATATATGGTGAAGACCCACATGTTTGTTATGTGAATCATGACTATATATGGTGAAGACCCACATGTTTGTTATGTAAATCATTACTATATATGGTGAAGACCCACATGTTTGTTATGTAAATCATTACTATATATGGTGAAGACCCACATGTTTGTTATGTAAATCATGACTATATATGGTGAAGACCCACATGTTTGTTATGTAAATCATGACTATATATGGTGAAGACCCACATGTTTGTTATGTAAATCATTACTATATATGGTAAAGACCCACATGTTTGTCATGTAAATCATGACTATATATGGTGAAGACCCACATGTTTGTTATGTAAACCACGACTATACATGGTGAAGACTCACATGTTTGTTATGTAAACCATGACTATATATGGTGAAGACCCACATGTTTGTTATGTAAATCATGACTATACATGTATATGGTGAAGACCCACATGTTTGTTATGTAAATCATGACTATATATGGTGAAGACCCACATGTTTGTAATATAAATCATGACTATATATGGTGAAGACCCACATGTTTGTTATGTAAATCATGACTATATATGGTGAAGACCCACATGTTTGTTATGTAAATCATGACTATATATGGTGAAGACCCACATGCTTGTTATGTAAATCATGACTATATATGGTGAAGACCCACATGTTTGTTATGTAAATCATGACTATATATGGTGAAGACCCACATGTTTGTTATGTAAATCATGACTATATATGGTGAAGACCCACCTGTTTGCTATGTAAACCATAACTATATATTGTGAAGACCCACATGTTTGTTATGTAAACCATAACTATATATGGTAAAGACCCACATGTTTGTTATGTAAATCATGACTATATATGGTGAAGACCCACATGTTTGTTATGTAAACCATAACTATATATGGTAAAGACCCACATGTTTGTTATGTAAATTATAACTATATATGGTGAAGACCCACATGTTTGTTATGTAAACCATGACTATATATGGTGAAGACCCACATGTTTGTTATGTAAATCATGACTATATATGGTGAAGATCCACATGTTTGTTATGTAATCCTGACTATATATGGTGAAGACCTACATGTTTGTTATGTAATCCTGACTATATATGGTGAAGACCCACATGTTTGTTATGTAAACCATGACTATATATGGTGAAGACCCACATGCTTGCTATGTAAATCATGACTATATATGGACAAGACCCACATGTTTGTTATGTAAATCATGACTATATATGGTGAAGACCCACATGTTTGTTATGTAAATCATTATTATATATGGTAAAGACCCACATGTTTGTTATGTAAATCATGACTATATATGGTGAAGACCCACATGTTTGTAATGTAAATCATGACTATATATGTTAAAGACCCACATGTTTGTTATGTAATCCTGACTATATATGGTGAAGACCCACATGTTTGTTATGTAAATCATGACTATATATGGTGAAGACCCACATGTTTGTTATGTAAATCATGACTATATATGTTAAAGACCCACATGTTTGTTATGTAATCCTGACTATATATGGTGAAGACCCACATGTTTGCTATGTAAATCATGACTACATGTATATGGTGAAGACTCACATGTTTGTTATGTAAACCATGACTATATATGGTGAAGACCCACATGTTTGTTATGTAAATCATGACTACATGTATATGGTGAAGACCCACATGTTTGTTATGTAAATCATGACTATATATGGTGAAGACCCACATGTTTGTTATGTAAATCATGATTATATATGGTGAAGACCCACCTGTTTGTTATGTAAACCATAACTATATATTGTGAAGACCCACATGTTTGTTATGTAAACCATAACTATATATGGTAAAGACCCACATGTTTGTTATGTAAATCATGACTATATATGGTGAAGACCCACATGTTTGTTATGTAAACCATAACTATATATGGTAAAGACCCACATGTTTGTTATGTAAATCATAACTATATATGGTGAAGACCCACATGTTTGTTATGTAAACCATGACTATATATGGTGAAGACCCACATGTTTGTTATGTAAATCATGACTATATATGGTGAAGATCCACATGTTTGTTATGTAATCCTGACTATATATGGTGAAGACCTACATGTTTGTTATGTAATCCTGACTATATATGTTGAAGACCCACATGTTTGTTATGTAAACCATGACTATATATGGTGAAGACCCACATGCTTGCTATGTAAATCATGACTATATATGGACAAGACCCACATGTTTGTTATGTAAATCATGACTATATATGGTGAAGACCCACATGTTTGTTATGTAAATCATTATTATATATGGTAAAGACCCACATGTTTGTTATGTAAATCATGACTATATATGGTGAAGACCCACATGTTTGTTATGTAAATCATGACTATATATGTTAAAGACCCACATGTTTGTTATGTAATCCTGACTATATATGGTGAAGACCCACATGTTTGTTATGTAAATCATGACTATATATGGTGAAGACCCACATGTTTGTTATGTAAATCATGACTATATATGTTAAAGACCCACATGTTTGTTATGTAATCCTGACTATATATGGTGAAGACCCACATGTTTGCTATGTAAATCATGACTACATGTATATGGTGAAGACTCACATGTTTGTTATGTAAACCATGACTATATATGGTGAAGACCCACATGTTTGTTATGTAAATCATGACTACATGTATATGGTGAAGACCCACATGTTTGTTATGTAAATCATGACTATATATGGTGAAGACCCACATGTTTGTTATGTAAATCATGATTATATATGGTGAAGACCCACCTGTTTGTTATGTAAACCATAACTATATATTGTGAAGACCCACATGTTTGTTATGTAAACCATAACTATATATGGTAAAGACCCACATGTTTGTTATGTAAATCATGACTATATATGGTGAAGACCCACATGTTTGTTATGTAAACCATAACTATATATGGTGAAGACCCACATGTTTGTTATGTAAACCATAACTATATATGGGAAAGACCCACATGCTTGTTATGTAAATCATAACTATATATGGTGAAGACCCACATGTTTGTTATGTAAACCATGACTATATATGGTGAAGACCCACATGTTTGTTATGTAAATCATGACTATATATGGTGAAGACCCACATGTTTGTTATGTAATCCTGACTATATATGGTGAAGACCCACATGTTTGTTATGTAATCCTGACTATATATGGTGAAGACCCACATGTTTGTTATGTAAACCATGACTATATATGGTGAAGACCCACATGTTTGTTATGTAAATCATGACTATATATGGACAAGACCCACATGTTTGTTATGTAAATCATGACTATATATGGTGAAGACCCACATGTTTGCTATGTAAATCATTATTATATATGGTAAAGACCCACATGTTTGCTATGTAAATCATGACTATATATGGTGAAGACCCACATGTTTGTTATGTAAATCATGACTATATATGTTAAAGACCCACATGTTTGTTATGTAATCCTGACTATATATGGTGAAGACCCACATGTTTGTTATGTAAATCATGACTATATATGGTGAAGACCCACATGTTTGTTATGTGAATCATGACTATATATGGTGAAGACCGACATGTTTGTTATGTAAATCATTACTATATACGGTGAAGACCCACATGTTTGTTATGTAAATCATGACTATATATGGTGAAGACCCACATGTTTGTTATGTAAATCATGATTATATATGGTGAAGACCCAACTGTTTGTTATGTAAACCATAACTATATATTGTGAAGACCCACATGTTTGTTATGTAAACCATAACTATATATGGTAAAGACCCACATGTTTGTTATGTAAATCATGACTATATATGGTGAAGACCCACATGTTTGTTATGTAAACCATAACTATATATGGTGAAGACCCACATGTTTGTTATGTAAATCATTATTATATATGGTAAAGACCCACATGTTTGTTATGTAATCCTGACTATATATGGTGAAGACCCACATGTTTGTTATGTAAACCATGACTATATATGGTGAATACCCACATGTTTGTTATGTAAATCATGACTATATATGGACAAGACCCACATGTTTGTTATGTAAATCATGACTATATATGGTGAAGACCCACATGTTTGTTATGTAAATCATTATTATATATGGTAAAGACCCACATGTTTGTTATGTAAATCATGACTATATATGGTGAAGACCCACATGTTTGTTATGTAAATCATGACTATATATGGTGAAGACCCACATGTTTGCTATGTAAATCATGACTATATATGGTGAAGACCCACATGTTTGTTATGTAAATCATGACTATATATGTTAAAGACCCACATGTTTGTTATGTAATCCTGACTATATATGGTGAAGACCCACATGTTTGTTATGTAAATCATGACTATATATGGTGAAGACCCACATGTTTGTTATGTGAATCATGACTATATATGGTGAAGACCCACATGTTTGTTATGTAAATCATTACTATATACGGTGAAGACCCACATGTTTGTTATGTAAATCATTACTATATATGGTGAAGACCCACATGTTTGTTATGTAAATCATGACTATATATGGTGAAGACCCACATGTTTGTTATGTAAATCATGACTATATATGGTGAAGACCCACATGTTTGTTATGTAAATCATTACTATATATGGTAAAGACCCACATGTTTGTCATGTAAATCATGACTATATATGGTGAAGACCCACATGTTTGTTATGTAAACCATGACTATACATGGTGAAGACTCACATGTTTGTTATGTAAACCATGACTATATATGGTGAAGACCCACATGTTTGTTATGTAAATCATGACTATACATGTATATGGTGAAGACCCACATGTTTGTTATGTAAATCATGACTATATATGGTGAAGACCCACATGTTTGTTATATAAATCATGACTATATATGGTGAAGACCCACATGTTTGTTATGTAAATCATGACTATATATGGTGAGGACCCACATGTTTGTTAGGTAAAGCATGACTATATATGGTCAAGACCCACATGTTTGTTATGTAAATCATGACTATATATGGTGAAGACCCACATGTTTGTTATGTAAATCATGACTATATATGGCGAAGACCCACATAAACTTTTAATTTAAGTGTGTGTTGATTGACTGTTTTGAGATACAGAAATTGTATCGTTCCCAATGTGAACATGCACTTAAAAGAAGACAATACAAAATAAATATGTTGTATTATACACAGTACATCAGAAAACATAAAGTATGGGTGAACATTATACATATAATTATAAAGTATGGGTGAACATTATACATAAACAACCATTTACAACATCACTATTAAAATTAAGGCACCAACCATTTTATTACCGAGGGGGGGCCTGGGATTTTCATGTTTGATATAAAAAAAATGATTTTCTGTAGAAAATAAATTTTGTTCTCGCACATCAGATAGATAAAAAAAAAAATTTACATACATGAAGACAAAAATGTTTTACAAAGGTTTGTTTTTTACAAAAGATTTACTAGTAAATTCAAGCAGATATTTATAAAAAGATGCCTTGAAGAGCTCAAAGTTTACAAGAAGAAATGATAAATCTACAGAAATTAATCAGAACTTCAAGTACATTTATTTACCCCCAATATTGTGTGTTGCTTGGAAACAATTTTTCTCAACTTAATGAGATTTTCTTTGACTACAAAGATACTTGTTGTGTTCTAGTCACAATTCTTACTTTGTTTTACTTGGTAGTGTTCATATACCAGCAGTTTTATGTTATGTTTTAGTTTCAACATGTTCAAGCATTTTGAATATTTATGCTGCTTCTTGTTTTTTCATAAAAATTGTATATTTGCATATAGTTTGTCTTTATGATCCAAAATCAATCTTATTAAAATTAGATCTATGCACTTGCTCCCTATTTTCTATTGGTTTTTTTTTTTTTGTCTCTGCGACCAAAAAACTAGAGGCTCAGGTGAGACTGTATCGCTCACCTGACATAAATAAGCCCTCTTAAGAATGTCTGCATGCCGAATACATCTAAGTTTTACTATTCAAATCCCATAGGGTTTTACAATGTATGTTAAAACTATGTCTGTTCATGGCAGCCATCATGGATGGAGGTCGTGGTCACCGGACACAATTTTGAAAGTATACTACCCAAGGACCATCCATGCCATGTTTGCTTTAAATTGGCTGACTGGTTTCAGAGGAGAAGACTTTTAAACAATTTTTCCATAGGTCCTATGTTAAAACTATGTCCGCTGACGGTGGCCATTTTGGACCGAGATCGGGGTCACTGAACACAATTTTGGCAGTTGATCACCTAAGGACCATCGATGACATGTTTGCTATATTGGCTGACTGGTTTCAGAAGAGAAGATTTTAAAACATTTTTTCCCCATAGGGTCCTATGTTAAACCTATGTCTGCTGAAGGTGGCCATCTTGGATGGAGGTCAGGGTCACCGGACACAATTTTGAAAATTGACCACTTAAGGACCATCTATGCCATGTTTGCTTTAAATTGGCTTACTGGTTTCAACATATTTCCCATAGGGTCCTATGTTAAAACTATGTCCGCTGATGGTGGCCATCTTGGATGGAGGTCTGGGTCACTGGATATAATTTTGAAAGTTGACCCTTTAAGGATCATTCATGCCATGTTTGCTTTAAATTGGCTTACTGGTTTCAGAGGAAATTTTTTTTTAACATTTTTCCCATAGGGTCCTACGTTAAAACTATGTCCGCTGACGGTGGCCATCTTGGATGGAGGTCGGGTTCACAGGACATACTTTTGAAAGTTGACCACCTAAGGACCATTCATGCCATGTTTGCTTTAAATTGACTTACTGGTTTCAGAGGAGAAGACTTTTAAACATTTTTTTCCATAGGGTCCTATGTTAAAACTAAGTCGAGTCATGGTGGCCATCTTGAATTTCCGATCAGCAAACGATTCACAAGTTTAGTACAGGACCACCCAATGATCATTCCTGGAAAGTCACAATTCAATTGGCTTGGGGGTTTCTGACAAGAAGATTTTTAAAATTTCAGCCAATGAGAACACATTATGGACCCTGGCAGCCATGTTGAATTTCAAATCAGCACCAAAAACACAAATCTAGTAGAGGACCATCCAATGAACATTTCTGGCAAGTTTGGTTCAATTCTGTTCAGTGGTTTCAGAGAAGAAGATTTAAATGTGAAAAGCTAATGGACGGACAACTGACGCTTACCCATGACAAAAGCTCACATGGCCTATGGTGAGCTAAAAACCAATAGAAAACAGGGAGCAAGTGCGTAGATCTAATTTTAATTAGATTGGAGTTGAATAAACATAATTTCACAATTACTACTATAATAATCTCAAGCATGAAGAATTGTTGTTTTCCTTCCATAAAGTTGTTCTTTTCCAAGGCTGTCTTCTAGATCTGCACAGCATACACTTCTTAAAGATTCTTCAGATATTTTTTTTTGAATGTATAATTTTGTACACATTTTTTTTTTTTTTTTTTGATGTTTTCAGACTTTCAGATTTTTTTTGACAAAGAGGGAAATAATTGTTTTAGACTAACTTGGACATAAATTTAAAAAAAAATCCTGCCTCCTCCTCTCCCCTCAGTTATAAAATGGTTGGTACCTAAGTAATTAATCCAACTTTTAAATTGTACAATATATTTAGTAAAGGAACATATAATAACTTCCTAAGATATTTGAATTGTCAAAGTATAAGAAATCAATCATCAATGAAAGTGTATATATGGTTATACTGATTAAAACTAATATTTATATCACAGAACAGTAATAACAGAACAAGAGTTGTACATTAAAATAAGAGTAATAATTGAAACACCGTACAAATAAATATTATATAAATACTGTGTATACTGTCCTTGACATACTGTGTATAATGTCCTTGACGAGTCAATACTGTGTATACTGTCATAGACGAGTACATACTGTGTATACTGTCATAGACGAGTACATACTGTGTATAATGTCCTTGATGAGTCAATACTGTGTATACTGTCATAGACGAGTACATACTGTGTATAATGTCCTTGACGAGTCAATACTGTGTATACTGTCATAGACGAGTACATACTGTGTATACTGTCATAGACGAGTACATACTGTGTATAATGTCCTTGACGAGTCATTACTGTGTATACTGTCATAGACAAGTACATACTGTGTATAATGTCCTTGACGAGTCAATACTGTGTATACTGTCATAGACGAGTACATACTGTGTATACTGTCATAGACGAGTACATACTGTGTATAATGTCCTTGACGAGTCAATACTGTGTATACTGTCATAGACGAGTACATACTGTGTATAATGTCCTTGACGAGTCAATACTGTGTATACTGTCATAGACGAGCACATACTGTGTATAATGCCCTTGACGAGTCAATACTGTGTATACTGTCATAGACGAGTACATACTGTGTATAATGTCCTTGACGAGTCAATACTGTGTATACTGTCATAGACGAGCACATACTGTGTATAATGTCCTTGACGAGCACATACTGTGTATAATGTCCTTGACGAGTCAATACTGTGCATACTGTCATAGACGAGCACATACTGTGTATAATGTCCTTGACGAGTCAATACTGTGTATACTGTCATAGACGAGTACATACTGTGTATAATGTCCTTGACGAGCACATACTGTGTATAATGTCCTCGACGAGTCAATACTGTGTATACTGTCATAGACGAGTACATACTGTGTATAATGTCCTTGATGAGTCAATACTGTGTATACTGTCATAGACGAGCACATACTGTGTATAATGTCCTTGACGAGTCAATACTGTGTATACTGTCATAGACGAGTCAATACTGTGTATACTGTCCTTGACGAGTCAATACTGTGCATACTGTCATAGACGAGTACATACTGTGTATACTGTCATAGACGAGTAAATAATCAATACTAAATCATTTCTTCTCTTATGTCAATGAAAAAAACATACAACAAATCAAATCACTAATTAACAAGTAAAGTAAAAGTTACAAATCAAAGAATTCTAGGAGGTTGTATCCCTCACTTGATCCTTATATTTCACGTTCAGTGATATAAATGATATCCTAAGTTTGGTGATTTTGTTGATCACATCTATGTAATTGAGCTTGAAATAAAGGATACTACAGATACAACTAGGTCTGCTTCATACCTTGACCTACTCCTCGAAATTGAGAGCAAGGGCCGGTTAAGAATGATATTTTACGACAAAAGATTTCTATTTTTGCATTGTCAACTTACCATTTATATGTAGCAACACCTGCAAATGGAGTATAAATCTCTCAGTTGATACAATATTGATACAGTTCCTGCTCCACAAGTGGCACCTGTCGTGTTACTCTTATTACAACCCCGGTGATAAGTCACTAATAAGGAAAGGATCGGATAGTGATTACGACAAACAAAATAGTTCTGGATCAGCTTTCAGCTCATCAGAAACAAAAATTCCCCATGGCCATGTTTTTGCCAGATCAGGATGGAATTAGTAATCTAACTCATAAACATCATGTATATAAAGTTACATATCAATTGAACGTACACTTTAAAAAGAAAAATTCTGTCAATCGGCCATGACAGCCATGTGTTTTTTTTAATTTCAAATCAAGATTACATGAGGAATATATGTGTTAAGGACCTCACAAACACCAGTTATACTAATAAATAACATTTGGATTTCTAGTACTTTGAGACGATTTTGCAAATTTCATCCAATCAGAGACAAGAAGTGTCCATGGCAGCCATGTTTTTATCTCATCAAGTTAAATGAGGAACGTTTGTTGAAGATCTTCAAAACATCTTTCCTGCAAAGTTTGGTTCCAATCGGCATAGTACTTTAAGAGGGGATGTTTTTTAATAATCATTGGTAAATCAGAAACAAGAATATTAGTTTGCAGCCTATCAAAATGAATGGGAAATTTTGTAAATACCTTCAAAGCATGATTCCTGTGACGTTTCGTTTTAATTGGCATTTATTATTGGCAAATCAGAAGCAAGATTTACCTCCTACAGTTATGTATTTTGTCAAATCAAAATGAATGAAGAATTTTATAGAGGACCTCCTATGACGTTAAGTTCCAATTTGCACAATAGTTTCAGAGATGTTAAATGTGAAACATCCACAGACAGACAATGTCCACCGTGTGTTGGTGAAAGCTCACATCACTTTTTGTGTCAGCTGAGCTAACAAAACAACATTAATAGCACACCGGAAACCAGAAATGAAATAATCAGTTGAATAACATTGATGTGTTATCATGACGAATGCTATCTTCTTGACTTTTTACCACTCTGAAAAAAAAAATAATAATGTTTCAAATTTCAAGGAATTTTCTAAGAAACACTAAACACTAAATAAACATTTGCACCATTTCTGCTAACTTCCGAAAAAGTACACGAGTTCACCCTTGGTTTTAGTGGGGTGTGTGTTGCTCGAGCTTTGGTTTTCTGTGAAGTGTTTTTTTCCTTTTGTCCTTTTTCTATTGACCTTGTATTATCTGTCCTTCGATTTACAGGTTTTGATTACCCCTTTGGTACCTTCAAACTTTTTTTCTGCCAATATAAGTCTTAATACCTAATCTGTTGATATTTCTAAATGGCGACCTTAAATGTAAGGACTATAGTGAATGATCTTTTATTTAAAATAGAAATAGGATGAAAAAAGCAGAAAACATCCTGTGAATGTTTTACTCTGTTAAATATCCCTCCTTAACTTCTACATTTATTACCTTAGAAGTAGCTTGTACTCTTAGTTCATAAATTTCTACATTTATTACCTTAGAAGTAGCTTGTACTCTTAGTTCATCAATTTCTACATTTATTACCTTAGAAGTAGCTTGTACTCTTAGTTCATCAATTTCTACATTTTTTACCTTTGAAGTAGCTTGTACTCTTAGTTCATCAATTTCTACATTTATTACCTTAGAAGTAGCATGTACTCTTAGTTCATCAATTTCTACATTTATTACCTTAGAAGTAGCTTGTACTCTTAGTTCATCAATTTCTACCTTTATTACCTTAGAAGTAGCTTGTACTCTTAGTTCATCAATTTCTACATTTATTACCTTAGAAGTAGCTTGTACTCTTATTTCATCAATTTCTACATTTATTACCTTAGAAGTAGCTTGTACTCTTAGTTCATCAATTTCTACATTTATTACCTTAGAAGTAGCTTCTACTCTTAGTTCATCAATTTCTACATTTTTTACCTTTGAAGTAGCTTGTACTCTTAGTTCATCAATTTCTACATTTATTACCTTAGAAGTAGCCTCTACTCTTAGTTCATCAATTTCTACATTTATTTCCTTAGAAGTAGCTTGTACTCTTAGTTCAGCAATTTCTACATTTATTACCTTAGAAGTAGCATGTACTCTTAGTTCATCAATTTCTACATTTATTACCTTAGAAGTAGCTTGTACTCTTAGTTCATCAATTTCTACATTTATTACCTTAGAAGTAGCTTGTACTCTTAGTTCATCAATTTCTACATTTATTACCTTAGAAGTAGCCTGTACTCTTAGTTCATCAATTTCTACATTTATTACCTTAGAAGTAGCATGTACTCTTAGTTCATCAATTTCTACATTTATTACCTTAGAAGTAGCTTGTACTCTTAGTTCATCAATTTCTACATTTATTACCTTAGAAGTAGCATGTACTCTTAGTTCATCAATTTCTACATTTATTACCTTAGAAGTAGCTTGTACTCTTAGTTCATCAATTTCTACATTTATTACCTTAGAAGTAGCTTGTACTCTTAGTTCATCAATTTCTACATTTATTATCTTAGAAGTAGCTTGTACTCTTAGTTCATCAATTTCTACATTTATTACCTTAGAAGTAGCTTGTACTCTTAGTTCATCAATTTCTACATTTATTACCTTAGAAGCAGCTTGTACTCTTAGTTCATCAATTTCTACATTTATTACCTTAGAAGTAGCTTGTACTCTTAGTTCATCAATTTCTACATTTATTACCTTAGAAGTAGCTTGTGCTCTTAGTTCATCAATTTCTACATTTATTACCTTAGAAGCAGCTTGTACTCTTAGTTCATCAATTTCTACATTTATTACCTTAGAAGTAGCTTGTACTCTTAGTTCATCAATTTCTACATTTTTTACCTTTGAAGTAGCTTGTACTCTTAGTTCATCAATTTCACATTTATTACCTTAGAAGTAGCTTGTACTCTTAGTTCATCAATTTCTACATTTATTACCTTAGAAGTAGCCTGTACTCTTAGTTCATCAATTTCTACATTTATTACCTTAGAAGTAGCTTGTACTCTTTTCTACATTTTTTACCTTTGAAGTAGCTTGTACTCTTAGTTCATCAATTTCTACATTCATTACCTTAGAAGTAGCTTGTACTCTTAGTTCATCAATTTCTACATTTATTACCTGAGAAGTAGCTTGTATTCTTAGTTCATCAATTTCTACATTTATTACCTTAGAAGTAGCTTGTACTCTTAGTTTTGTACTCTTAGTTAATCAATTTCTACATTTATTACCTTAGAAGTAGCTTGTACTCTTAGTTCATCAATTTCTACATTTATTACCTTAGAAGTAGCTTGTACTCTTAGTTCATCAATTTCTACATTTATTTCCTTAGAAGTAGCTTGTACTCTTAGTTCATCAATTTCTACATTTATTACCTTAGAAGTAGCTTGTACTCTTAGTTCATCAATTTCTACATTTATTACCTTAGAAGTAGCTTGTACTCTTAGTTCATCAATTTCTACATTTATTACCTTAGAAGTAGCTTGTACTCTTAGTTCATCAATTTCTACATTTATTACCTTAGAAGTAGCTTGTACTCTTAGTTCATCAATTTCTACATTTATTACCTTAGAAGTAGCTTGTACTCTTAGTTCATCAATTTCTACCTTTATTACCTTAGAAGTAGCTTGTACTCTTAGTTCATCAATTTCTACATTTATTACCTTAGAAGTAGCTTGTACTCTTATTTCATCAATTTCTACATTTATTACCTTAGAAGTAGCTTGTACTCTTAGTTCATCAATTTCTACATTTATTACCTTAGAAGTAGCTTCTACTCTTAGTTCATCAATTTCTACATTTTTTACCTTTGAAGTAGCTTGTACTCTTAGTTCATCAATTTCTACATTTATTACCTTAGAAGTAGCTTGTACTCTTAGTTCATCAATTTCTACATTTATTACCTTAGAAGTAGCTTGTGCTCTTAGTTCATCAATTTCTACATTTATTACCTTAGAAGCAGCTTGTACTCTTAGTTCATCAATTTCTACATTTATTACCTTAGAAGTAGCTTGTACTCTTAGTTCATCAATTTCTACATTTTTTACCTTTGAAGTAGCTTGTACTCTTAGTTCATCAATTTCACATTTATTACCTTAGAAGTAGCTTGTACTCTTAGTTCATCAATTTCTACATTTATTACCTTAGAAGTAGCCTGTACTCTTAGTTCATCAATTTCTACATTTATTACCTTAGAAGTAGCTTGTACTCTTTTCTACATTTTTTACCTTTGAAGTAGCTTGTACTCTTAGTTCATCAATTTCTACATTCATTACCTTAGAAGTAGCTTGTACTCTTAGTTCATCAATTTCTACATTTATTATCTTAGAAGTAGCTTGTACTCTTAGTTCATCAATTTCTACATTTATTACCTGAGAAGTAGCTTGTATTCTTAGTTCATCAATTTCTACATTTATTACCTTAGAAGTAGCTTGTACTCTTAGTTTTGTACTCTTAGTTAATCAATTTCTACATTTATTACCTTAGAAGTAGCTTGTACTCTTAGTTCATCAATTTCTACATTTATTACCTTAGAAGTAGCTTGTACTCTTAGTTCATCAATTTCTACATTTATTTCCTTAGAAGTAGCTTGTACTCTTAGTTCATCAATTTCTACATTTATTACCTTAGAAGTAGCTTGTACTCTTAGTTCATCAATTTCTACATTTATTACCTTAGAAGTAGCTTGTGCTCTTAGTTCATCAATTTCTACATTTATTACCTTAGAAGCAGCTTGTACTCTTAGTTCATCAATTTCTACATTTATTACCTTAGAAGTAGCTTGTACTCTTAGTTCATCAATTTCTACATTTTTTACCTTTGAAGTAGCTTGTACTCTTAGTTCATCAATTTCACATTTATTACCTTAGAAGTAGCTTGTACTCTTAGTTCATCAATTTCTACATTTATTACCTTAGAAGTAGCCTGTACTCTTAGTTCATCAATTTCTACATTTATTACCTTAGAAGTAGCTTGTACTCTTTTCTACATTTTTTACCTTTGAAGTAGCTTGTACTCTTAGTTCATCAATTTCTACATTCATTACCTTAGAAGTAGCTTGTACTCTTAGTTCATCAATTTCTACATTTATTACCTTAGAAGTAGCTTGTACTCTTAGTTCATCAATTTCTACATTTATTACCTTAGAAGCAGCTTGTACTCTTAGTTCATCAATTTCTACATTTATTACCTTAGAAGTAGCTTGTACTCTTAGTTCATCAATTTCTACATTTATTACCTTAGAAGTAGCTTGTGCTCTTAGTTCATCAATTTCTACATTTATTACCTTACAAGCAGCTTGTACTCTTAGTTCATCAATTTCTACATTTATTACCTTAGAAGTAGCTTGTACTCTTAGTTCATCAATTTCTACATTTTTTACCTTTGAAGTAGCTTGTACTCTTAGTTCATCAATTTCACATTTATTACCTTAGAAGTAGCTTGTACTCTTAGTTCATCAATTTCTACATTTATTACCTTAGAAGTAGCCTGTACTCTTAGTTCATCAATTTCTACATTTATTACCTTAGAAGTAGCTTGTACTCTTTTCTACATTTTTTACCTTTGAAGTAGCTTGTACTCTTAGTTCATCAATTTCTACATTCATTACCTTAGAAGTAGCTTGTACTCTTAGTTCATCAATTTCTACATTTATTACCTGAGAAGTAGCTTGTATTCTTAGTTCATCAATTTCTACATTTATTACCTTAGAAGTAGCTTGTACTCTTAGTTTTGTACTCTTAGTTAATCAATTTCTACATTTATTACCTTAGAAGTAGCTTGTACTCTTAGTTCATCAATTTCTACATTTATTACCTTAGAAGTAGCTTGTACTCTTAGTTCATCAATTTCTACATTTATTTCCTTAGAAGTAGCTTGTACTCTTAGTTCATCAATTTCTACATTTATTACCTTAGAAGTAGCTTGTACTCTTAGTTCATCAATTTCTACATTTATTACCTTAGAAGTAGCTTGTACTCTTAGTTCATCAATTTCTACATTTATTACCTTAGAAGTAGCATGTACTCTTAGTTCATCAATTTCTACATTTATTACCTTAGAAGTAGCTTGTACTCTTAGTTCATCAATTTCTACATTTATTACCTTAGAAGTAGCTTCTACTCTTAGTTCATCAATTTCTACATTTAATACCTTAGAAGAAGCTTGTACTCTTAGTTCATCAATTTCTACATTTATTACCTTAGAAGTAGCATGTACTCTTAGTTCATCAATTTCTACATGTATTACCTTAGAAGTAGCTTGTACTCTTAGTAGTGATGGGAATCGGTAACATTTTCAAGATCGATGATCGTTATATCAACATCGACCGATGATCGATCATCGGTGACAATTGCCTGCTAGATGTATTTACTGACTATAATTAATCAAGTAGTCTTTATTTCAAGAGTATGATTGACAAAAGTAAAGATATGAATAAAATTGTATCATAAATTTATAAACTATAATTTTTACAGTAGTAAACATTAACTTTAAAATAGAACAAAACAAAAGATCGTTTTCCATATGTGTAACACCTGATATAGATAGATAAATAATAGACTAGTCCAAATATGTGTTTGACAAAAGTAAAGATTTGAATAAAATCAAATAATATATTTACAAACTACAATATTTCCATTTGTAAACATTAACTTAGAACAAAACAAAAGATCGTTTTCCATATGTGTAACACCTGATATAAAATGGACTATTCCGGGAAGTAGATAAATAATAGACTAGTCCAAATATGTGTATTGACTGAGTGTCAAAAGTACGCTTGGACAAAATTGTCAGATGTTTATCAGTATTGAGAGCAAAAAACACCAGCTGGGATAAAACTGCAATATTTTTGTCAGTATGGAGACAGAAAAAAAACCCAACCAAAGAACAAAGTTAAGCATATATATTTAGACACTATAGACAACGGGTTTCATCCGGAGAAACCTCAGAGACTGCACCAAACCAGTCAAAGCTGCGGCTTACACCACAATGGCAAGACCGACACTAGAGTATGCATCCACTGTCTGGGACCCACACTCATCTGCAGAAACCCATAAACTAGAGCAAGTGCAGAGGAGAGCCGCTAGGTTTGTCCACAACAACTACACGGAGCGCACACCTGGCTGCGTGACGCATATGGTACAGAACCTTGGCTGGCAACCACTTCAACAAAGACGATATAACAACCGTCTCATCATCATGTTCAAGATCATACATGAGCTTGTTGATGTCCAGATAGACGTAATCAGAACCGGGGACAGCAGGACGAGAGGTTCCAACCGCCTGTACCAACCAGTGGCACAAAAGGATCTATATAAGTTCTCCTTTTTCCCTCGCACCATCAAGGAATGGAACCTTTTGCCAGCCTCAGCCACTGATGCAGACAAATTAGAGGAATTCAGGGTTAGGTTTGAGAACCTGCCGGAAACCCTCTACGCATACTAGTGACCAGAGCTGTGTACATAGTTTTAGCATTGTATATATTCCAGGGAACTTTTAATTGTATAGCAAAGGAGACTCGTCTGTTCCCGAGGGCCTGCGAAGTTTTTAATCACAGGACACAAACATTCATTTATTGAATTCCGTCCTTTACCTGGAAGAAGAAGAAGAATCAGAATCGACCACATGGTTTAAGAATCGATCATCGGATCGTATGATGACATCCGACTGATTAGTCGATGTCTCCGATCATCGGTACACCACTAACTCTTAGTTCATCAATTTCTACATTTATTATCTTAGAAGTAGCCTGTACTCTTAGTTCATCAATTTCTACATTTATTACCTTAGAAGTAGCTTGTACTCTTAGTTCATCAATTTCTACATTATTACCTTAGAAGTTGATGAAACTCTTAGTTCATCAATTTCTAAATTTATTACCTTAGAAGTAGCCTGTACTCTTAGTTCATCAATTTCTACATTTATTACCTTAGAAGTAGCTTGTACTCTTAGTTCATCAATTTCTACATTTATTACCTTAGAAGTAGCTTGTACTCTTAGTTCATCAATTTCTACATTATTACCTTAGAAGTAGCTTGCACTCTTAGTTCATCAATTTCTAAATTTATTACCTTAGAAGTAGCCTGTACTCTTAGTTCATCAATTTCTACATTTATTACTTTAGAAGTAGCTTGTACTCTTAGTTCATCAATTTCTACATTTATTATCTTAGAAGTAGCTTGTACTCTTAGTTCATTAATTTCTACATTTATTACCTTAGAAGTAGCTTGTACTCTTAGTTCATCAATTTCTACATTTATTACCTTAGAAGTAGCTTGTACTCTTAGTTCATCAATTTCTACATTTATTACCTTAGAAGTAGCTTGTACTCTTAGTTCATTAATTTCTACATTTATTACCTTAGAAGTAGCTTGTACTCTTAATTCATCAATTTCTACATTTATTACCTTAGAAGTAGCTTGTACTCTTAGTTCATCAATTTCTACATTTATTACCTTAGAAGTAGCCTGTACTCTTAGTTCATCAATTTCTACATTTATTACCTTAGAAGTAGCTTGTACTCTTAGTTCATCAATTTCTACATTATTACCTTAGAAGTAGCTTGCACTCTTAGTTCATCAATTTCTAAATTTATTACCTTAGAAGTAGCCTGTACTCTTAGTTCATCAATTTCTACATTTATTACCTTAGAAGTAGCTTGTACTCTTAGTTCATCAATTTCTACATTTATTATCTTAGAAGTAGCTTGTACTCTTAGTTCATTAATTTCTACATTTATTACCTTAGAAGTAGCTTGTACTCTTAGTTCATCAATTTCTACCTTTATTACCTTAGAAGTAGCTTGTACTCTTAGTTCATCAATTTCTACATTTATTACCTTAGAAGTAGCTTGTACTCTTAGTTCATTAATTTCTACATTTATTACCTTAGAAGTAGCTTGTACTCTTAATTCCTCAATTTCTACATTTATTACCTTAGAAGTAGCTTGTACTCTTAGTTCATCAATTTCTACATATATAACCTTAGAAGTAGCATGTACTCTTAGTTCATCAATTTCTACATTTATTACCTTAGAAGTAGCTTGTACTCTTAGTTCATCAATTTCTACATTATTACTTTAGAAGTAGCTTGTACTCTTAGTTCATCAATTTCTAAATATATAACCTTAGAAGTAGCATGTACTCTTAGTTCATCAATTTCTACATGTATTACCTTAGAAGTAGCTTGTACTCTTAGTTCATCAATTTCTACATTTATTACCTTAGAAGTAGCTTGCACTCTTAGTTCATCAATTTCTACATTTATTACCTTAGAAGTAGTTTGTACTCTTAGTTCATCAATTTCTACATTATTACCTTAGAAGTTGATGAAACTCTTAGTTCATCAATTTCAAAATTTATTACCTTAGAAGTAGCCTGTACACTTAGTTCATCAATTTCTACATTTATTACTTTAGAAGTAGCTTGTACTCTTAGTTCATCAATTTCTAAATTTATTACCTTAGAAGTAGCATGTACTCTTAGTTCATCAATTTCTACATTATTACCTTAGAAGTAGCCTGTACTCTTAGTTCATCAATTTCTACATTTATTACCTTAGAAGTAGCTTGCACTCTTAGTTCATCAATTTCTACATTTATTACCTTAGAAGTAGCTTGCACTCTTAGTTCATCAATTTCTACATTTATTACCTTAGAAGTAGCTTGTACTCTTAGTTCATCAATTTCTACATTATTACCTTAGAAGTTGATGAAACTCTTAGTTCATCAATTTCTAAATTTATTACCTTAGAAGTAGCCTGTACACTTAGTTCATCAATTTCTACATTTATTACTTTAGAAGTAGCTTGTACTCTTAGTTCATCAATTTCTAAATTTATTACCTTAGAAGTAGCATGTACTCTTAGTTCATCAATTTCTACATTATTACCTTAGAAGTAGCCTGTACTCTTAGTTCATCAATTTCTACATTTATTACCTTAGAAGTAGCTTGTACTCTTAGTTCATCAATTTCTACATTTATTACCTTAGAAGTAGCTTGTACTCTTAGTTCATCAATTTCTACATACATAACCTTAGAAGTAGCATGTACTCTTAGTTCATCAATTTCTACATGTATTACCTTAGAAGTAGCTTGTACTCTTAGTTCATCAATTTCTACATTTATTACCTTAGAAGTAGCTTGCACTCTTAGTTCATCAATTTCTACATTTATTACCTTAGAAGTAGCTTGTACTCTTAGTTCATCAATTTCTACATTATTACCTTAGAAGTAGCTTGCACTCTTAGTTCATCAATTTCTAAATTTATTACCTTAGAAGTAGCCTGTACTCTTAGTTCATCAATTTCTACATTTATTACTTTAGAAGTAGCTTGTACTCTTAGTTCATCAATTTCTACATTTATTATCTTAGAAGTAGCTTGTACTCTTAGTTCATTAATTTCTACATTTATTACCTTAGAAGTAGCTTGTACTCTTAGTTCATCAATTTCTACATTTATTACCTTAGAAGTAGCTTGTACTCTTAGTTCATCAATTTCTACATTTATTACCTTAGAAGTAGCTTGTACTCTTAGTTCATTAATTTCTACATTTATTACCTTAGAAGTAGCTTGTACTCTTAGTTCATTAATTTCTACATTTATTACCTTAGAAGTAGCTTGTACTCTTAATTCATCAATTTCTACATTTATTACCTTAGAAGTAGCTTGTACTCTTAGTTCATCAATTTCTAAATTTATTACCTTAGAAGTAGCCTGTACTCTTAGTTCATCAATTTCTACATTTATTACCTTAGAAGTAGCTTGTACTCTTAGTTCATCAATTTCTACATTTATTACCTTAGAAGTAGCTTGTACTCTTAGTTCATCAATTTCCACATTATTACCTTAGAAGTAGCTTGCACTCTTAGTTCATCAATTTCTAAATTTATTACCTTAGAAGTAGCCTGTACTCTTAGTTCATCAATTTCTACATTTATTATTTTAGAAGTAGCTTGTACTCTTAGTTCATCAATTTCTACATTTATTATCTTAGAAGTAGCTTGTACTCTTAGTTCATTAATTTCTACATTTATTACCTTAGAAGTAGCTTGTACTCTTAGTTCATCAATTTCTACATTTATTACCTTAGAAGTAGCTTGTACTCTTAGTTCATCAATTTCTACATTTATTACCTTAGAAGTAGCTTGTACTCTTAGTTCATTAATTTCTACATTTATTACCTTAGAAGTAGCTTGTACTCTTAATTCATCAATTTCTACATTTATTACCTTAGAAGTAGCTTGTACTCTTAGTTCATCAATTTCTACATATATAACCTTAGAAGTAGCATGTACTCTTAGTTCATCAATTTCTACATTTATTACCTTAGAAGTAGCTTGTACTCTTAGTTCATCAATTTCTACATTATTACCTTAGAAGTAGCTTGTACTCTTAGTTCATCAATTTCTACATATATAACCTTAGAAGTAGCATGTACTCTTAGTTCATCAATTTCTACATGTATTACCTTAGAAGTAGCTTGTACTCTTAGTTCATCAATTTCTACATTTATTACCTTAGAAGTAGCTTGCACTCTTAGTTCATCAATTTCTACATTTATTACCTTTGAAGTAGCTTGTACTCTTAGTTCATCAATTTCTACATTATTACCTTAGAAGTTGATGAAACTCTTAGTTCATCAATTTCTAAATTTATTACCTTAGAAGTAGCTTGTACTCTTAGTTCATCAATTTCTACATTTATTACCTTAGAAGTAGCTTGTACTCTTAGTTCATCAATTTCTACATTATTACCTTAGAAGTAGCTTGCACTCTTAGTTCATCAATTTCTAAATTTATTACCTTAGAAGTAGCCTGTACTCTTAGTTCATCAATTTCTACATTTATTACCTTAGAAGTAGCTTGCACTCTTAGTTCATCAATTTCTACATTTATTATCTTAGAAGTAGCCTGTATTCTTAGTTCATCAATTTC
The DNA here is from genome assembly GCA_963383655.1 of Bathymodiolus septemdierum. Taxonomy (NCBI): domain Eukaryota; kingdom Metazoa; phylum Mollusca; class Bivalvia; order Mytilida; family Modiolidae; genus Bathymodiolus; species Bathymodiolus septemdierum. Next base: position 128,672,280 of record OY726519.1, on the reverse strand, counting down.
TACATTTATTACCTTAGAAGTAGCTTGTACTCTTAGTTCATCAATTTCTACATTTATTACCTTAGAAGTAGCTTGTACTCTTAGTTCATCAATTTCTACATTTATTACCTTAGAAGTAGCTTGTACTCTTAGTTCATCAATTTCTACATTTATTATCTTAGAAGTAGCCTGTACTCTTAGTTCATCAATTTCTACATTTATTACCTTAGAAGTAGCTTGTACTCTTAGTTCATCAATTTCTACATTTATTACCTTAGAAGTAGCTTGTACTCTTAGTTCATCAATTTCTACATTTATTACCTTAGAAGTAGCTTGTACTCTTAGTTCATCAATTTCTACATTATTACCTTAGAAGTAGCTTGTACTCTTAGTTCATCAATTTCTACATATATAACCTTAGAAGTAGCATGTACTCTTAGTTCATCAATTTCTACATTTATTACCTTAGAAGTAGCTTGTACTCTTAGTTCATTAATTTCTACATTTATTACTTTAGAAGTAGCTTGTACTCTTAGTTCATCAATTTCTACATTTATTACCTTAGAAGTAGCTTGTACTCTTAGTTCATCAATTTCTACATTTATTACCTTAGAAGTAGCTTGTACTCTTAGTTCATCAATTTCTACATTTATTACCTTAGAAGTAGCTTGTACTCTTAGTTCATCAATTTCTACATTTATTACCTTAGAAGTAGCTTGTACTCTTAGTTCATCAATTTCTACATTTATTACCTTAGAAGTAGCTTGTACTCTTAGTTCATTAATTTCTACATTTATTACCTTAGAAGTAGCTTGTACTCTTAATTCCTCAATTTCTACATTTATTACCTTAGAAGTAGCTTGTACTCTTAGTTCATCAATTTCTACATATATAACCTTAGAAGTAGCATGTACTCTTAGTTCATCAATTTCTACATTTATTACCTTAGAAGTAGCTTGTACTCTTAGTTCATCAATTTCTACATTATTACCTTAGAAGTAGCTTGTACTCTTAGTTCATCAATTTCTACATATATAACCTTAGAAGTAGCATGTACTCTTAGTTCATCAATTTCTACATGTATTACCTTAGAAGTAGCTTGTACTCTTAGTTCATCAATTTCTACATTTATTACCTTAGAAGTAGCTTGCACTCTTAGTTCATCAATTTCTACATTTATTACCTTAGAAGTAGTTTGTACTCTTAGTTCATCAATTTCTACATTATTACCTTAGAAGTTGATGAAACTCTTAGTTCATCAATTTCAAAATTTATTACCTTAGAAGTAGCCTGTACACTTAGTTCATCAATTTCTACATTTATTACTTTAGAAGTAGCTTGTACTCTTAGTTCATCAATTTCTAAATTTATTACCTTAGAAGTAGCATGTACTCTTAGTTCATCAATTTCTACATTATTACCTTAGAAGTAGCCTGTACTCTTAGTTCATCAATTTCTACATTTATTACCTTAGAAGTAGCTTGCACTCTTAGTTCATCAATTTCTACATTTATTACCTTAGAAGTAGCTTGCACTCTTAGTTCATCAATTTCTACATTTATTACCTTAGAAGTAGCTTGTACTCTTAGTTCATCAATATCTACATTATTACCTTAGAAGTTGATGAAACTCTTAGTTCATCAATTTCTAAATTTATTACTTTAGAAGTAGCCTGTACACTTAGTTCATCAATTTCTACATTTATTACTTTAGAAGTAGCTTGTACTCTTAGTTCATCAATTTCTAAATTTATTACCTTAGAAGTAGCATGTACTCTTAGTTCATCAATTTCTACATTATTACCTTAGAAGTAGCCTGTACTCTTAGTTCATCAATTTCTACATTTATTACCTTAGAAGTAGCTTGTACTCTTAGTTCATCAATTTCTAAATTTATTACCTTAGAAGTAGCTTGTACTCTTAGTTCATCAATTTCTACATACATAACCTTAGAAGTAGCATGTACTCTTAGTTCATCAATTTCTACATGTATTACCTTAGAAGTAGCTTGTACTCTTAGTTCATCAATTTCTACATTTATTACCTTAGAAGTAGCTTGCACTCTTAGTTCATCAATTTCTACATTTATTACCTTAGAAGTAGCTTGTACTCTTAGTTCATCAATTTCTACATTATTACCTTAGAAGTAGCTTGCACTCTTAGTTCATCAATTTCTAAATTTATTACCTTAGAAGTAGCCTGTACTCTTAGTTCATCAATTTCTACATTTATTACTTTAGAAGTAGCTTGTACTCTTAGTTCATCAATTTCTACATTTATTATCTTAGAAGTAGCTTGTACTCTTAGTTCATTAATTTCTACATTTATTACCTTAGAAGTAGCTTGTACTCTTAGTTCATCAATTTCTACATTTATTACCTTAGAAGTAGCTTGTACTCTTAGTTCATCAATTTCTACATTTATTACCTTAGAAGTAGCTTGTACTCTTAGTTCATTAATTTCTACATTTATTACCTTAGAAGTAGCTTGTACTCTTAGTTCATTAATTTCTACATTTATTACCTTAGAAGTAGCTTGTACTCTTAATTCATCAATTTCTACATTTATTACCTTAGAAGTAGCTTGTACTCTTAGTTCATCAATTTCTAAATTTATTACCTTAGAAGTAGCTTGTACTCTTAGTTCATCAATTTCTACATTTATTACCTTAGAAGTAGCTTGTACTCTTAGTTCATCAATTTCTACATTTATTACCTTAGAAGTAGCTTGTACTCTTAGTTCATCAATTTCTACATTATTACCTTAGAAGTAGCTTGCACTCTTAGTTCATCAATTTCTAAATTTATTACCTTAGAAGTAGCCTGTACTCTTAGTTCATCAATTTCTACATTTATTATTTTAGAAGTAGCTTGTACTCTTAGTTCATCAATTTCTACATTTATTATCTTAGAAGTAGCTTGTACTCTTAGTTCATTAATTTCTACATTTATTACCTTAGAAGTAGCTTGTACTCTTAGTTCATCAATTTCTACATTTATTACCTTAGAAGTAGCTTGTACTCTTAGTTCATCAATTTCTACATTTATTACCTTAGAAGTAGCTTGTACTCTTAGTTCATTAATTTCTACATTTATTACCTTAGAAGTAGCTTGTACTCTTAATTCATCAATTTCTACATTTATTACCTTAGAAGTAGCTTGTACTCTTAGTTCATCAATTTCTACATATATAACCTTAGAAGTAGCATGTACTCTTAGTTCATCAATTTCTACATTTATTACCTTAGAAGTAGCTTGTACTCTTAGTTCATCAATTTCTACATTATTACCTTAGAAGTAGCTTGTACTCTTAGTTCATCAATTTCTACATATATAACCTTAGAAGTAGCATGTACTCTTAGTTCATCAATTTCTACATGTATTACCTTAGAAGTAGCTTGTACTCTTAGTTCATCAATTTCTACATTTATTACCTTAGAAGTAGCTTGTACTCTTAGTTCATCAATTTCTACATTATTACCTTAGAAGTTGATGAAACTCTTAGTTCATCAATTTCTAAATTTATTACCTTAGAAGTAGCTTGTACTCTTAGTTCATCAATTTCTACATTTATTACCTTAGAAGTAGCTTGTACTCTTAGTTCATCAATTTCTACATTATTACCTTAGAAGTAGCTTGCACTCTTAGTTCATCAATTTCTAAATTTATTACCTTAGAAGTAGCCTGTACTCTTAGTTCATCAATTTCTACATTTATTACCTTAGAAGTAGCTTGCACTCTTAGTTCATCAATTTCTACATTTATTATCTTAGAAGTAGCCTGTATTCTTAGTTCATCAATTTCTACATTTATTACCTTAGAAGTAGCTTGTACTCTTAGTTCATCAATTTCTACATTTATTACCTTAGAAGTAGCTTGTACTCTTAGTTCATCAATTTCTACATTTATTACCTTAGAAGTAGCTTGTACTCTTAGTTCATCAATTTCTACATTTATTATCTTAGAAGTAGCCTGTACTCTTAGTTCATCAATTTCTACATTTATTACCTTAGAAGTAGCTTGTACTCTTAGTTCATCAATTTCTACATTTATTACCTTAGAAGTAGCTTGTACTCTTAGTTCATCAATTTCTACATTTATTACCTTAGAAGTAGCTTGTACTCTTAGTTCATCAATTTCTACATTATTACCTTAGAAGTAGCTTGTACTCTTAGTTCATCAATTTCTACATATATAACCTTAGAAGTAGCATGTACTCTTAGTTCATCAATTTCTACATTTATTACCTTAGAAGTAGCTTGTACTCTTAGTTCATTAATTTCTACATTTATTACTTTAGAAGTAGCTTGTACTCTTAGTTCATCAATTTCTACATTTATTACCTTAGAAGTAGCTTGTACTCTTAGTTCATCAATTTCTACATTTATTACCTTAGAAGTAGCTTGTACTCTTAGTTCATCAATTTCTACATTTATTACCTTAGAAGTAGCCTGTACTCTTAGTTCATCAATTTCTACATTTATTACTTTAGAAGTAGCTTGTACTCTTAGTTCATCAATTTCTACATTTATTACCTTAGAAGTAGCTTGTACTCTTAGTTCATTAATTTCTACATTTATTACCTTAGAAGTAGCTTGTACTCTTAGTTCATCAATTTCTACATTTATTATCTTAGAAGTAGCTTGTACTCTTAGTTCATTAATTTCTACATTTATTACCTTAGAAGTAGCTTGTACTCTTAGTTCATCAATTTCTACATTTATTACCTTAGAAGTAGCTTGTACTCTTAGTTCATCAATTTCTACATTTATTACCTTAGAAGTAGCTTGTACTCTTAGTTCATCAATTTCTACATTTATTACCTTAGAAGTAGCTTGTACTCTTAATTCATCAATTTCTACATTTATTACCTTAGAAGTAGCTTGTACTCTTAGTTCATCAATTTCTACATATATAACCTTAGAAGTAGCATGTACTCTTAGTTCATCAATTTCTACATTTATTACCTTAGAAGTAGCTTGTACTCTTAGTTCATCAATTTCTACATTATTACCTTAGAAGTAGCTTGTACTCTTAGTTCATCAATTTCTACATATATAACCTTAGAAGTAGCATGTACTCTTAGTTCATCAATTTCTACATGTATTACCTTAGAAGTAGCTTGTACTCTTAGTTCATCAATTTCTACATTTATTACCTTAGAAGTAGCTTGTACTCTTAGTTCATCAATTTCTACATTATTACCTTAGAAGTTGATGAAACTCTTAGTTCATCAATTTCTAAATTTATTACCTTAGAAGTAGCTTGTACTCTTAGTTCATCAATTTCTACATTTATTACCTTAGAAGTAGCTTGTACTCTTAGTTCATCAATTTCTACATTATTACCTTAGAAGTAGCTTGCACTCTTAGTTCATCAATTTCTAAATTTATTACCTTAGAAGTAGCCTGTACTCTTAGTTCATCAATTTCTACATTTATTACCTTAGAAGTAGCTTGCACTCTTAGTTCATCAATTTCTACATTTATTATCTTAGAAGTAGCCTGTATTCTTAGTTCATCAATTTCTACATTTATTACCTTAGAAGTAGCTTGTACTCTTAGTTCATCAATTTCTACATTTATTACCTTAGAAGTAGCTTGTACTCTTAGTTCATCAATTTCTACATTTATTACCTTAGAAGTAGCTTGTACTCTTAGTTCATCAATTTCTACATTTATTATCTTAGAAGTAGCCTGTACTCTTAGTTCATCAATTTCTACATTTATTACCTTAGAAGTAGCTTGTACTCTTAGTTCATCAATTTCTACATTTATTACCTTAGAAGTAGCTTGTACTCTTAGTTCATCAATTTCTACATTTATTACCTTAGAAGTAGCTTGTACTCTTAGTTCATCAATTTCTACATTATTACCTTAGAAGTAGCTTGTACTCTTAGTTCATCAATTTCTACATATATAACCTTAGAAGTAGCATGTACTCTTAGTTCATCAATTTCTACATTTATTACCTTAGAAGTAGCTTGTACTCTTAGTTCATTAATTTCTACATTTATTACTTTAGAAGTAGCTTGTACTCTTAGTTCATCAATTTCTACATTTATTACCTTAGAAGTAGCTTGTACTCTTAGTTCATCAATTTCTACATTTATTACCTTAGAAGTAGCTTGTACTCTTAGTTCATCAATTTCTACATTTATTACCTTAGAAGTAGCCTGTACTCTTAGTTCATCAATTTCTACATTTATTACTTTAGAAGTAGCTTGTACTCTTAGTTCATCAATTTCTACATTTATTACCTTAGAAGTAGCTTGTACTCTTAGTTCATTAATTTCTACATTTATTACCTTAGAAGTAGCTTGTACTCTTAGTTCATCAATTTCTACATTTATTATCTTAGAAGTAGCTTGTACTCTTAGTTCATCAATTTCTACATTATTACCTTAGAAGTAGCTTGCACTCTTAGTTCATCAATTTCTAAATTTATTACCTTAGAAGTAGCCTGTACTCTTAGTTCATCAATTTCTACATTTATTACTTTAGAAGTAGCTTGTACTCTTAGTTCATCAATTTCTACATTTATTATCTTAGAAGTAGCTTGTACTCTTAGTTCATTAATTTCTACATTTATTACCTTAGAAGTAGCTTGTACTCTTAGTTCATCAATTTCTACATTTATTACCTTAGAAGTAGCTTGTACTCTTAGTTCATCAATTTCTACATTTATTACCTTAGAAGTAGCTTGTACTCTTAGTTCATTAATTTCTACATTTATTACCTTAGAAGTAGCTTGTACTCTTAATTCATCAATTTCTACATTTATTACCTTAGAAGTAGCTTGTACTCTTAGTTCATCAATTTCTACATATATAACCTTAGAAGTAGCATGTACTCTTAGTTCATCAATTTCTACATTTATTACCTTAGAAGTAGCTTGTACTCTTAGTTCATCAATTTCTACATTATTACCTTAGAAGTAGCTTGTACTCTTAGTTCATCAATTTCTACATATATAACCTTAGAAGTAGCATGTACTCTTAGTTCATCAATTTCTACATGTATTATCTTAGAAGTAGCTTGTACTCTTAGTTTATCAATTTCTACATTTATTACCTTAGAAGTAGCTTGCACTCTTAGTTCATCAATTTCTACATTTATTACCTTAGAAGTAGCTTGTACTCTTAGTTCATCAATTTCTACATTATTACCTTAGAAGTTGATGAAACTCTTAGTTCATCAATTTCTACATTATTACCTTAGAAGTTGATGAAACTCTTAGTTCATCAATTTCTACATTATTACCTTAGAAGTAGCTTGTACTCTTAGTTCATCAATTTCTACATATATAACCTTAGAAGTAGCATGTACTCTTAGTTCATCAATTTCTACATTTATTACCTTAGAAGTAGCTTGTACTCTTAGTTCATTAATTTCTACATTTATTACTTTAGAAGTAGCTTGTACTCTTAGTTCATCAATTTCTACATTTATTACCTTAGAAGTAGCTTGTACTCTTAGTTCATCAATTTCTACATTTATTACCTTAGAAGTAGCTTGTACTCTTAGTTCATCAATTTCTACATTTATTACCTTAGAAGTAGCCTGTACTCTTAGTTCATCAATTTCTACATTTATTACTTTAGAAGTAGCTTGTACTCTTAGTTCATAAATTTCTACATTTATTACCTTAGAAGTAGCTTGTACTCTTAGTTCATTAATTTCTACATTTATTACCTTAGAAGTAGCTTGTACTCTTAGTTCATCAATTTCTACATTTATTACCTTAGAAGTAGCTTGTACTCTTAGTTCATCAATTTCTACATTTATTACCTTAGAAGTAGCTTGTACTCTTAGTTCATCAATTTCTACATTTATTATCTTAGAAGTAGCCTGTACTCTTAGTTCATCAATTTCTACATTTATTACCTTAGAAGTAGCTTGTACTCTTAGTTCATCAATTTCTACATTTATTACCTTAGAAGTAGCTTGTACTCTTAATTCATCAATTTCTACATTTATTACCTTAGAAGTAGCCTGTACTCTTAGTTCATCAATTTCTACATTTATTACCTTAGAAGTAGCCTGTACTCTTAGTTCATCAATTTCTACATTTATTACCTTAGAAGTAGTTTGTACTCTTAGTTCATCAATTTCTACATTTATTACCTTAGAAGTAGCTTGTACTCTTAGTTCATCAATTTCTACATTTATTACCTTAGAAGTAGCTTGTACTCTTAGTTCATCAATTTCTACATTTATTATCTTAGAAGTAGCCTGTATTCTTAGTTCATCAATTTCTACATTTATTACCTTAGAAGTAGCTTGTACTCTTAGTTCATCAATTTCTACATTTATTACCTTAGAAGTAGCTTGTACTCTTAGTTCATCAATTTCTACATTTAATACCTTAGAAGTAGCTTGTACTCTTAATTCATCAATTTCTACATTTATTACCTTAGAAGTAGCTTGTACTCTTAGTTCATCAATTTCTACATTATTACCTTAGAAGTAGCATGTACTCTTAGTTCATCAATTTCTACATTTATTACCTTAGAAGTAGCTTGTACTCTTAGTTCATCAATTTCTACATTTATTATCTTAGAAGTAGCCTGTACTCTTAGTTCATCAATTTCTACATTTATTACCTTAGAAGTAGCTTGTACTCTTAGTTCATCAATTTCTACATTTATTACCTTAGAAGTAGCTTGTACTCTTAGTTCATCAATTTCTACATTTATTACCTTAGAAGTAGCTTGTACTCTTAGTTCATCAATTTTTACATTATTACCTTAGAAGTAGCTTGTACTCTTAGTTCATCAATTTCTACATTATTACCTTAGAAGTAGCTTGTACTCTTAGTTCATCAATTTCTACATATATAACCTTAGAAGTAGCATGTACTCTTAGTTCATCAATTTCTACATTTATTACCTTAGAAGTAGCTTGTACTCTTAGTTCATCAATTTCTACATTTATTATCTTAGAAGTAGCCTGTACTCTTAGTTCATCAATTTCTACATTTATTACCTTAGAAGTAGCTTGTACTCTTAGTTCATCAATTTCTACATTTATTACCTTAGAAGTAGCTTGTACTCTTAATTCATCAATTTCTACATTTATTACCTTAGAAGTAGCTTGTACTCTTAGTTCATCAATTTCTACATTTAATACCTTAGAAGTAGCTTGTACTCTTAGTTCATCAATTTCTACATTATTACCTTAGAAGTAGCATGTACTCTTAGTTCATCAATTTCTACATTTATTACCTTAGAAGTAGCTTGTACTCTTAGTTCATCAATTTCTACATTTATTATCTTAGAAGTAGCCTGTACTCTTAGTTCATCAATTTCTACATTTATTACCTTAGAAGTAGCTTGTACTCTTAGTTCATCAATTTCTACATTTATTACCTTAGAAGTAGCTTGTACTCTTAGTTCATCAATTTCTACATTTAATACCTTAGAAGTAGCTTGTACTCTTAGTTCATCAATTTCTACATTATTACCTTAGAAGTAGCTTGTACTCTTAGTTCATCAATTTCTACATATATAACCTTAGAAGTAGCATGTACTCTTAGTTCATCAATTTCTACATTTATTACCTTAGAAGTAGCTTGTACTCTTAGTTCATCAATTTCTACATTTATTACCTTAGAAGTAGCTTGTACTCTTAGTTCATCAATTTCTACATTATTACCTTAGAAGTAGCTTGCACTCTTAGTTCATCAATTTCTACATTTATTACCTTAGAAGTAGCTTGTACTCTTAGTTCATCAATTTCATCTTTTTGTTGTGTTAATTTTTCATTTAGTCCTGCTAAATGTTCACTCATCATACTTAGCTGTCCTTCGTAATTCTTAGTTGTTGTGTGGTATTCATCCTGTAATAGGAAACATAGTAACTGTTTAACATAATACAGGTACATGTATATTAGATTGGTTTTCATTGGTTTGGTTTATGGTGTTTTACGCCACTTTCAATAATATTTCAGTTATATCACGGTGGTCAGCTTTATTGAAGGAGGGAACCGGAGTACCAGGAGAGAACCACCGACCTGTCGCAAATAACTGACAAACTTTATCACATAATGTTGTATCGAGTACACCTTGTCCGAGCTGAATTCGAACTCACAACGCTAGTGGTGATAGGCACTGATTGCATAGGTAGTCTAAACTACCTATGCATAAATCCAACTGACATACGATCACAGCCACAATGGCCCCTGACATACGATCACAGCCACAATGGCCCCTGACATACGATCACGGCCACAATGGCCCCTGACATACGATCACGGCCACAATGGCCCCTGACATACGATCACGGCCACTGACATACGATCACGGCCACAATGGCCCCTGACATACGATCACAGCCACAATGGCCCCTGACATACGATCACAGCCACAATGGCCCCTGACATACGATCACGGCCACAATGGCCCCTGACATACGATCACAGCCACAATGGCCCCTGACATACGATCACAGCCACAATGGCCCCTGACATACGATCACAGCCACAATGGCCCCTGACATACGATCACAGCCACAATGGCCCCTGACATACGATCACAGCCACAATGGCCCCTGACATACGATCACGGCCACAATGGCCCCTGACATACGATCACGGCCACAATGGCCCCTGACATACGATCACAGCCACAATGGCCCCTGACATACGATCACAGCCACAATGGCCCCTGACATACGATCACGGCCACAACGGCCCCTGTAAGGTATATTAGAATATAGGGTTAATCATTGTAGATTTAATTCATGTGTAACATTGTAGATATAATTCATGTGTAGCATTGTAGATATAATTCATGTGTAACATTGTAGATATAATTCATGTGTAGCATTGTAGATATAATTCATGTGTAACATTGTAGATATAATTCATGTGTAACATTGTAGATATAATTCATGTGTAACATTGTAGATATAATTCATGTGTAGCATTGTAGATATAATTCATGTGTAACATTGTAGATATAATTCATGTGTAGCATTGTAGATATAATTCATGTGTAACATTGTAGATATAATTCATGTGTAACATTGTAGATATAATTCATGTGTAACATTGTAGATATAATGCATGTGTAACATTGTAGATATAATTCATGTGTAACATTGTAGATATAATTCATGTGTAACATTGTAGATATAATTCATGTGTAACATTGTAGATATAATTCATGTGTAACATTGTAGATATAATTCATGTGTAGCATTGTAGATATAATTCATGTGTAACATTGTAGATATAATTCATGTGTAGCATTGTAGATATAATTCATGTGTAACATTGTAGATATAATTCATGTGAAGCATTGTAGATATAATTCATGTGTAACATTGTAGATATAATTCATGTGTAACATTGTAGATATAATTCATGTGTAGCATTGTAGATATAATTCATGTGTAACATTGTAGATATAATTCATGTGTAGCATTGTAGATATAATTCATGTGTAACATTGTAGATATAATTCATGTGTAACATTGTAGATATAATTCATGTGTAACATTGTAGATATAATTCATGTGTAGCATTGTAGATATAATTCATGTGTAACATTGTAGATATAATTCATGTGTAGCATTGTAGATATAATTCATGTGTAACATTGTAGATATAATTCATGTGTAACATTGTAGATATAATTCATGTGTAACATTGTAGATATAATTCATGTGTAACATTATAGATATAATTCATGTGTAACATTGTAGATATAATTCATGTGTAACATTGTAGATATAATTCATGTGTAACATTGTAGATATAATTCATGTGTAACATTGTAGATATAATTCATGTGTAACATTGTAGATATAATTCATGTGAAGCATTGTAGATATAATTCATGTGTAACATTGTAGATATAATGCATGTGTAACATTGTAGATATAATTCATGTGTAACATTGTAGATATAATTCATGTGTAACATTGTAGATATAATTCATGTGTAACATTGTAGATATAATTCATGTGTAACATTGTAGATATAATTCATGTGTAACATTGTAGATATAATTCATGTGTAACATTGTAGATATAATGCATGTGTAACATTGTAGATATAATTCATGTGTAACATTGTAGATATAATTCATGTGAAGCATTGTAGATATAATTCATGTGTAACATTGTAGATATAATTCATGTGTAGCATTGTAGATATAATTCATGTGTAACATTGTAGATATAATTCATGTGTAACATTGTAGATATAATTCATGTGTAGCATTGTAGATATAATTCATGTGTAACATTGTAGATATAATTCATGTGAAGCATTGTAGATATAATTCATGTGTAACATTGTAGATATAATTCATGTGAAGCATTGTAGATATAATTCATGTGTAACATTGTAGATATAATTCATGTGTAACATTGTAGATATAATTCATGTGTAGCATTGTAGATATAATTCATGTGTAGCATTGTAGATATAATTCATGTGTAACATTGTAGATATAATTCATGTGTAACATTGTAGATATAATTCATGTGAAGCATTGTAGATATAATTCATGTGTAACATTGTAGATATAATTCATGTGTAACATTGTAGATATAATTCATGTGTAGCATTGTAGATATAATTCATGTGTAACATTGTAGATATAATTCATGTGTAGCATTGTAGATATAATTCATGTGTAACATTGTAGATATAATTCATGTGTAACATTGTAGATATAATGCATGTGTAACATTGTAGATATAATTCATGTGTAACATTGTAGATATAATTCATGTGTAACATTGTAGATATAATTCATGTGTAACATTGTAGATATAATTCATGTGTAACATTGTAGATATAATTCATGTGTAACATTGTAGATATAATTCATGTGTAACATTGTAGATATAATTCATGTGAAGCATTGTAGATATAATTCATGTGTAACATTGTAGATATAATTCATGTGTAACATTGTAGATATAATTCATGTGTAGCATTGTAGATATAATTCATGTGTAACATTGTAGATATAATTCATGTGTAACATTGTAGATATAATTCATGTGTAGCATTGTAGATATAATTCATGTGTAACATTGTAGATATAATTCATGTGTAACATTGTAGATATAATTCATGTGTAACATTGTAGATATAATTCATGTGAAGCATTGTAGATATAATTCATGTGTAACATTGTAGATATAATTCATGTGTAACATTGTAGATATAATTCATGTGAAGCATTGTAGATATAATTCATGTGTAACATTGTAGATATAATTCATGTGTAACATTGTAGATATAATTCATGTGTAACATTGTAGATATAATTCATGTGTAACATTGTAGATATAATTCATGTGAAGCATTGTAGATATAATTCATGTGTAACATTGTAGATATAATTCATGTGTAACATTGTAGATATAATTCATGTGTAACATTGTAGATATAATTCATGTGTAACATTGTAGATATAATTCATGTGTAACATTGTAGATATAATTCATATGAAGCATTGTAGATATAATGCATGTGTAACATTGTAGATATAATTCATGTGTAACATTGTAGATATAATTCATGTGTAACATTGTAGATATAATTCATGTGTAACATTGTAGATATAATGCATGTGTAACATTGTAGATATAATTCATGTGTAACATTGTAGATATAATTCATGTGAAGCATTGTAGATATAATTCATGTGTAACATTGTAGATATAATTCATGTGTAACATTGTAGATATAATGCATGTGTAACATTGTAGATATAATGCATGTGTAACATTGTAGATATAATTCATGTGTAACATTGTAGATATAATTCATGTGTAACATTGTAGATATAATTCATGTGTAACATTGTAGATATAATTCATGTGTAACATTGTAGATATAATGCATGTGTAACATTGTAGATATAATTCATGTGTAACATTGTAGATATAATTCATGTGTAACATTGTAGATATAATTCATGTGTAACATTGTAGATATAATTCATGTGTAACATTGTAGATATAATTCATGTGTAACATTGTAGATATAATTCATGTGTAACATTGTAGATATAATTCATGTGAAGCATTGTAGATATAATGCATGTGTAACATTGTAGATATAATTCATGTGTAACATTGTAGATATAATTCATGTGTAACATTGTAGATATAATTCATGTGTAACATTGTAGATATAATTCATGTGAAGCATTGTAGATATAATTCATGTGTAACATTGTAGATATAATGCATGTGTAACATTGTAGATATAATTCATGTGTAACATTGTAGATATAATTCATGTGTAACATTGTAGATATAATTCATGTGTAACATTGTAGATATAATTCATGTGTAACATTGTAGATATAATTCATGTGTAACATTGTAGATATAATTCATGTGTAACATTATAGATATAATTCATGTGTAACATTGTAGATATAATTCATGTGTAACATTGTAGATATAATTCATGTGTAACATTGTAGATATAATTCATGTGTAACATTGTAGATATAATTTGTTTCACTATTCAGTAATATTGATAACTCAGAGGTTTTATTGCTTCCAAAACTTTTTAGTTATTTCGTTTTCCAATCTTTCGATTTAGAGCGTACCTGATGAAAGTGGAGCTGACAATTACAAATCTAAAGTGAAAATCCAGTCAAAGTCTGTTTTGTTTTCACTGCTGTGTAAATATAAATGACTTACTTTGACCTGTGCCAATGTTTTGTTTTCACTGCTGTGTAAATATAAATGACTTACTTTGACCTGTGCCAATGTTTTGTTTTCACTGCTGTGTAAAGATAAATGACTTACTTTGAGTTGTGCCAGTGTTTGTGTGGTTTCTTTCAGTTCTTCTTCTACTCTCGATTTGACTTTTTCTGCTATTTGAAGCTGCTTATGTAATGCCCTCACCTGGTAACAGATTTATACATTTTTTATGTAATGCCCTCACCTGGTAACAGATTTATACATTTTTTATGTAATGCCCTCACCTGGTAACAGATTTATACATTTTTTATGTAATGCCCTCACCTGGTAACAGATTTATACATTTTTTATGTAATGCCCTCACCTGGTAACAGATTTATACATTTTTTATGTAATGCCCTCACCTGGTAACAGATTTATACATTTTTTATGTAATGCCCTCACCTGGTAACAGATTTATACATTTTTTATGTAATGCCCTCACCTGGTAACAGATTTATACATTTTTTATGTAATGCCCTCA
Organism: Bathymodiolus septemdierum; assembly: GCA_963383655.1. Lineage (NCBI taxonomy): Eukaryota > Metazoa > Mollusca > Bivalvia > Mytilida > Modiolidae > Bathymodiolus > Bathymodiolus septemdierum. The sequence goes on along the minus strand of OY726519.1, from coordinate 128,657,097 downwards.
CTTGGTAACAGATTTATACATTTTTTATGTAATGCCCTCACCTGGTAACAGATTAATACATTTTTTATGTAATGCCCTCACCTGGTAACAGATTTATACATTTTTTATGTAATGCCCTCACCTGGTAACAGATTTATACATTTTTTATGTAATGCCCTCACTTGGTAACAGATTTATACATTTTTTATGTAATGCCATCACCTGGTAACATATTTATACATTTCTTATGTAATGCCCTCACCTGGTAACATATTTATACATTTTTTATGTAATGCCCTCCTGACCTGGTAACATATTTATACATTTTTTATGTAATACCCTCACATGGTAACAGATTTATACATTTTTTTATGTAATGTCCACACCTGGCAACAGATTTATACATTTTTTTATGTAATGTCCTCACCTGGTAACAGATTTATACATTTTTTATGTAATACCCTCACCTGATAACAGATTTATACATTTTTTATCTAAAGCCCTCACCTGGTAACAGATTTATACATTTTTTATGTAATGCTCTCACCTGACAACAGATTTATACATTTTTTATGTAATACCCTCACATGGTAACAGATTTATACATTTTTTATGTAATGCCCTCACCTGGTAACAGATTTATACATTTTTTATGTAATACCCCACCTGATAACAGATTTATACATTTTTTATGTAAAGTCCTCCCCTGGTAACAGATTTATACATTTTTTTATGTAATACTCTCCCCTGGTAACAGATTTATACATTTTTTATGTAATACCTTCACATGGTAACAGATTTATACATTTTTTATGTAATACCCTCACCTGGTAACAGATTTATACATTTTTTATGTAATGCCCTCACCTGGTAACAGATTTATACCTTTTTTATGAAATGCCCTCACCTGGTAACAGATTTATACATTTTTTATGTAATACCCCATCTGGTATAACAGATTTATACATTGTTTATGTAGTAAAGCCCTCACCTGGTAACATATTTAAACATTTTGTATGTAATACCCTCACATGGTAACAGATTTATACCTTTTTTATGTAATGCCATCACATGGTAACAGATTTATACATTTTTCATGTAATGCCCTCACATGGTAACAGATTTATACATTTCTTATGTAATGCCCTCACATGGTAACAGATTTATACATTTTTTATGTAATGCCCTCACATGGTAACAGATTTATACATTTGTTATGTAATGCCCTCACCTGGTAACAGATTTATACATTTGTTATGTAATACCCTCATATGTTAACAGATGTATACATTTCTTATGTAATGCCCTCACCTGGTAACAAATTTATACATTTTTTATGTAATGCCCTCACCTGGTAACAGATTTATACATATTTTATGTAATACCTTCACATGGTAACAGATGTATACATTTTTTATGTGATACCCTCACCTGGTAACAGATTTATACATTTTTTATGTAATGCCCTCACTTGGTAACAGATTTATCCATTTCTTATGTAATGCCCTCACCTGGTAACAGATTTATACCTTTTTTATGTAATGCCCTCCCCTGGTAACAGATTTATACATTTTTCATGCAATACCCTCACATGGCAACAGATTTATACATTTCTTATGTAATGCCCTCACCTGGTAACAGATTTATACATTTTTTATGTAATGCCCTCACCTGGTAACATATTTATACATGTTTTATGTAATACCCTCACATGGTAACAGATTTATACATTTCTTATGTAATGCCCTCACCTGGTAACAGATTTATACATTTCTTATGTAATGCCCTCAGTCTCACCTGGTAACAGATTTATACATTGTTTATGTAATGCCCTCACATGGTAACAGATTTATACATTTCTTATGTAATGCCCTCACATGGTAACAGATTAATACATTTTTTATGTAATGCCCTCGCCTGGTAACATATATATACATTTTTTATGTAATACCCTCACCTGGTAACAGATTTATACATTGTTTATGTAATGCCCTCACCTGGTAACATATTTATACATTTTTTATGTAATGCCCTCACCTGGTAACAGATTTATCCATTTCTTATGTAATACCCTCACCTGGTAACAGATTTATACATTGTTTATGTAATGCCCTCACCTGGTAACAGATTTATACATTTTTTATGTAATGCCCTCACTTGGTAACAGATTTATCCATTTCTTATGTAATACCCTCATCTGGTAACAGATTTATACATTGTTTATGTAATGCCCTCACCTGGTAACAGATTTATACATTTTTTATGTAATGCCCTCACTTGGTAACAGATTTATCCATTTCTTATGTAATACCCTCATCTGGTAACAGATTTATACATTGTTTATGTAATGCCCTCACCTGTTAACATATTTAAACATTTTTTATGTAATGCCCTCACCTGGTAACAGATTTATACATTTTTTATGTAATGCCCTCACTTGGTAACAGATTTATCCATTTCTTATGTAATACCCTCACCTGGTATATGTAATGCCCTCACCTGGTAACAGATTTATACATTTTTTATGTAATGCCCTCACTTGGTAACAGATTTATCCATTTCTTATGTAATACCCTCATCTGGTAACAGACTTATACATTGTTTATGTAATGCCCTCACCTGTTAACAGATTTAAACATTTTTTATGTAATGCCCTCACCTGGTAACAGATTTATACATTTTTTATGTAATGCCCTCACTTGGTAACAGATTTATCCATTTCTTATGTAATACCCTCACCTGGTAACAGATTTATACATTGTTTATGTAATGCCCTCACCTGGTAACAGATTTATACATTTGTTATGTAATGCCCTCACATGGTAACAGATTTATACAGTTTTTATGTAATATCCTCACCTGGTAACAGATTTATACATTTTTTAATGTAATGCCCTCACTTGGTAACAGATTTATCCATGTCTTATGTAATGCCCTCACCTGGTAACAGATTTATATATTTTTTATGTAATACCCTCACCTGGTAACAGATTTATACATTGTTTATGTAATACCCTCACCTGGTAACAGATTTATACATTGTTTATGTAATACCCTCACATGGTAACAGATTTATACATTGTTTATGTAATACCCTCACCTGGTAACAGATTTATACATTTTTTATGTAATACCCTCACCTGGTAACAGATTTAATATAATGCCCTCACCTGGTAACAGATTTATACATTTTTTATGTAATGCCCTCACCTGGTAACAGATTTATACATTTTTTATGTAATGCCCTCCTCACCTGGTAACAGATTTATACATTTTTTATGTAATGCCCTCACTTGGTAACAGATTTATACATTTTTTATGTAATGCCCTCACTTGGTAACAGATTTATACATTTTTGATGTAATACCCCACCTGGTAACAGATTTATACATTTTTTATGTAATGCCCTCACTTGGTAACAGATTTATCCATTTCTTATGTAATGCCCTCACCTGGTAACAGATTTATCCATTTTTTATGTAATACCTTCACCTGGTAACAGATTTATACATTTTTTTATGTAATGCCCTCACCTGGTAACAGATTTATACATTTTTTATGTAATGCCGTCACTTGGTAACAGATTTATACATTTTTTATGTAATACCCCACCTGGTAACAGATTTATACATTTTTTATGTAATACCCCACCTGGCAACAGATTTATACATTTTTTATGTAATGCCCTCACCTGGTAACAGATTTATACATTTTTTATGTAATGCCCTCACTTGGTAACAGATTTATACATTTTTTATGTAATACCCCACCTGGTAACAGATTTATACATTTTTTATGTAATGCCCTCACTTGGTAACAGATTTATCCATTTCTTATGTAATACCCTCACCTGGTAACAGATTTATACATTGTTTATGTAATGCCCTCACCTGGTAACAGATTTATACATTTGTTATGTAATGCCCTCACATGGTAACAGATTTATACAGTTTTTATGTAATATCCTCACCTGGTAACAGATTTATACATTTTTTAATGTAATGCCCTCACTTGGTAACAGATTTATCCATGTCTTATGTAATGCCCTCACCTGGTAACAGATTTATATATTTTTTATGTAATACCCTCACCTGGTAACAGATTTATACATTGTTTATGTAATACCCTCACCTGGTAACAGATTTATACATTGTTTATGTAATACCCTCACATGGTAACAGATTTATACATTGTTTATGTAATACCCTCACCTGGTAACAGATTTATACATTTTTTATGTAATACCCTCACCTGGTAACAGATTTAATATAATGCCCTCACCTGGTAACAGATTTATACATTTTTTATGTAATGCCCTCACCTGGTAACAGATTTATACATTTTTTATGTAATGCCCTCCTCACCTGGTAACAGATTTATACATTTTTTATGTAATGCCCTCACTTGGTAACAGATTTATACATTTTTTATGTAATGCCCTCACTTGGTAACAGATTTATACATTTTTGATGTAATACCCCACCTGGTAACAGATTTATACATTTTTTATGTAATGCCCTCACTTGGTAACAGATTTATCCATTTCTTATGTAATGCCCTCACCTGGTAACAGATTTATCCATTTTTTATGTAATACCTTCACCTGGTAACAGATTTATACATTTTTTTATGTAATGCCCTCACCTGGTAACAGATTTATACATTTTTTATGTAATGCCGTCACTTGGTAACAGATTTATACATTTTTTATGTAATACCCCACCTGGTAACAGATTTATACATTTTTTATGTAATACCCCACCTGGCAACAGATTTATACATTTTTTATGTAATACCCTCACCTGGTAACAGATTTATACATTTTTTATGTAATGCCCTCACCTGGTAACATATTTATACATGTTTTATGTAATACCCTCACATGGTAACAGATTTATACATTTCTTATGTAATGCCCTCACCTGGTAACAGATTTATACATTTCTTATGTAATGCCCTCAGTCTCACCTGGTAACAGATTTATACATTGTTTATGTAATGCCCTCACATGGTAACAGATTTATACATTTCTTATGTAATGCCCTCACATGGTAACAGATTAATACATTTTTTATGTAATGCCCTCGCCTGGTAACATATATATACATTTTTTATGTAATACCCTCACCTGGTAACAGATTTATACATTGTTTATGTAATGCCCTCACCTGGTAACATATTTATACATTTTTTATGTAATGCCCTCACCTGGTAACAGATTTATCCATTTCTTATGTAATACCCTCACCTGGTAACAGATTTATACATTGTTTATGTAATGCCCTCACCTGGTAACAGATTTATACATTTTTTATGTAATGCCCTCACTTGGTAACAGATTTATCCATTTCTTATGTAATACCCTCATCTGGTAACAGATTTATACATTGTTTATGTAATGCCCTCACCTGGTAACAGATTTATACATTTTTTATGTAATGCCCTCACTTGGTAACAGATTTATCCATTTCTTATGTAATACCCTCATCTGGTAACAGATTTATACATTGTTTATGTAATGCCCTCACCTGTTAACATATTTAAACATTTTTTATGTAATGCCCTCACCTGGTAACAGATTTATACATTTTTTATGTAATGCCCTCACTTGGTAACAGATTTATCCATTTCTTATGTAATACCCTCACCTGGTATATGTAATGCCCTCACCTGGTAACAGATTTATACATTTTTTATGTAATGCCCTCACTTGGTAACAGATTTATCCATTTCTTATGTAATACCCTCATCTGGTAACAGACTTATACATTGTTTATGTAATGCCCTCACCTGTTAACAGATTTAAACATTTTTTATGTAATGCCCTCACCTGGTAACAGATTTATACATTTTTTATGTAATGCCCTCACTTGGTAACAGATTTATCCATTTCTTATGTAATACCCTCACCTGGTAACAGATTTATACATTGTTTATGTAATGCCCTCACCTGGTAACAGATTTATACATTTGTTATGTAATGCCCTCACATGGTAACAGATTTATACAGTTTTTATGTAATATCCTCACCTGGTAACAGATTTATACATTTTTTAATGTAATGCCCTCACTTGGTAACAGATTTATCCATGTCTTATGTAATGCCCTCACCTGGTAACAGATTTATATATTTTTTATGTAATACCCTCACCTGGTAACAGATTTATACATTGTTTATGTAATACCCTCACCTGGTAACAGATTTATACATTGTTTATGTAATACCCTCACATGGTAACAGATTTATACATTGTTTATGTAATACCCTCACCTGGTAACAGATTTATACATTTTTTATGTAATACCCTCACCTGGTAACAGATTTAATATAATGCCCTCACCTGGTAACAGATTTATACATTTTTTATGTAATGCCCTCACCTGGTAACAGATTTATACATTTTTTATGTAATGCCCTCCTCACCTGGTAACAGATTTATACATTTTTTATGTAATGCCCTCACTTGGTAACAGATTTATACATTTTTTATGTAATGCCCTCACTTGGTAACAGATTTATACATTTTTGATGTAATACCCCACCTGGTAACAGATTTATACATTTTTTATGTAATGCCCTCACTTGGTAACAGATTTATCCATTTCTTATGTAATGCCCTCACCTGGTAACAGATTTATCCATTTTTTATGTAATACCTTCACCTGGTAACAGATTTATACATTTTTTTATGTAATGCCCTCACCTGGTAACAGATTTATACATTTTTTATGTAATGCCGTCACTTGGTAACAGATTTATACATTTTTTATGTAATACCCCACCTGGTAACAGATTTATACATTTTTTATGTAATACCCCACCTGGCAACAGATTTATACATTTTTTATGTAATGCCCTCACCTGGTAACAGATTTATACATTTTTTATGTAATGCCCTCACTTGGTAACAGATTTATACATTTTTTATGTAATACCCCACCTGGTAACAGATTTATACATTTTTTATGTAATGCCCTCACTTGGTAACAGATTTATCCATTTCTTATGTAATACCCTCACCTGGTAACAGATTTATACATTGTTTATGTAATGCCCTCACCTGGTAACAGATTTATACATTTGTTATGTAATGCCCTCACATGGTAACAGATTTATACAGTTTTTATGTAATATCCTCACCTGGTAACAGATTTATACATTTTTTTAATGTAATGCCCTCACTTGGTAACAGATTTATCCATGTCTTATGTAATGCCCTCACCTGGTAACAGATTTATATATTTTTTATGTAATACCCTCACCTGGTAACAGATTTATACATTGTTTATGTAATACCCTCACCTGGTAACAGATTTATACATTGTTTATGTAATACCCTCACATGGTAACAGATTTATACATTGTTTATGTAATACCCTCACCTGGTAACAGATTTATACATTTTTTATGTAATACCCTCACCTGGTAACAGATTTAATATAATGCCCTCACCTGGTAACAGATTTATACATTTTTTATGTAATGCCCTCACCTGGTAACAGATTTATACATTTTTTATGTAATGCCCTCCTCACCTGGTAACAGATTTATACATTTTTTATGTAATGCCCTCACTTGGTAACAGATTTATACATTTTTTATGTAATGCCCTCACTTGGTAACAGATTTATACATTTTTGATGTAATACCCCACCTGGTAACAGATTTATACATTTTTTATGTAATGCCCTCACTTGGTAACAGATTTATCCATTTCTTATGTAATGCCCTCACCTGGTAACAGATTTATCCATTTTTTATGTAATACCTTCACCTGGTAACAGATTTATACATTTTTTTATGTAATGCCCTCACCTGGTAACAGATTTATACATTTTTTATGTAATGCCGTCACTTGGTAACAGATTTATACATTTTTTATGTAATACCCCACCTGGTAACAGATTTATACATTTTTTATGTAATACCCCACCTGGCAACAGATTTATACATTTTTTATGTAATGCCCTCACCTGGTAACAGATTTATACATTTTTTATGTAATGCCCTCACTTGGTAACAGATTTATACATTTTTTATGTAATACCCCACCTGGTAACAGATTTATACATTTTTTATGTAATGCCCTCACTTGGTAACAGATTTATACATTTCTTATGTAATGCCCTCACCTGGTAACAGATTTATACATTTTTTATGTAATACCCTCACCTGGTAACAGATTTATACATTTTTTTATGTAATGCCCTCACCTGGTAACAGATTTATACATCTTTTATGTAATGCCCTCACCTGGTAACAGATTTATATATTTTTTTATGTAATGCCCTCACCTGGTAACAGATTTATACATTTTTTATGTAATACCCTCACTTGGCAACAGATTTATACATTTGTTATGTAATACTCTCACCTGGTAACAGATTTATACATATTTTTATGTAATGCCCTCACCTGGTAACAGATTTATACATTTTTTATGTAATACCCTCCTCACCTGGTAACAGACTTCTACATTTTTTATGTAATACCCTCACTTGGCAACAAATTTATACATTTGTTATGTAATACTCTCACCTGGTAACAGATTTATACATATTTTTATGTAATGCCCTCACCTGGTAACAGATTTATACATTTTTTATGTAATACCCTCCTTACCTGGTAACAGACTTATACATTTGTATGCCCTCGCGACGAATAGTCGGGGGGCATATTAATTTGCCCAGTCTGTCCGTTCGTCCATCCGGATATAGATACATGGTTTGTCCAGCTATCTCCTCCTACAGTTTTGGAGCTACAGCTTTAATATTTTGTAAGATGTTTATACACATAATGGAGGTGTTCATGTATAATACAAACAAAAGATCTGATGTGACCCTATATGAGATGTTGTGAGATGTCAGTATAAAACAAACAAAAGACCTTATGTGACCCTATATGAGATGTTGTGAGATGTCAGTATGAAACAAACAAAAGACCTGATGTGACCCTATATGAGATGTTGTGAGATGTTAGTGTAAAACAAACAAAAGACCTGATGTGACCCTATATGAGATGTTGTGAGATGTTAGTGTAAAACAAACAAAAGACCTGATGTGACCCTATATGAGATGTTGTGAGATGTCAGTATAATACAAACAAAAGACCTCATGTGACCCTATATGAGATGTTGTGAGATGTCAGTATAATACAAACAAAAGACCTGATGTGACCCTATAAGCGATGTTACGAGATGTTAGTATAAAACAAACAAAAGACATGATGTGACCCTATATGAGATGTTGTGAGATGTTAGTGTAAAACAAACAAAAGACCTGATGTGACTCTATATGAGATGTTGTGAGATGTCAGTATAAAACAAACAAAATACCTGATGTGACCCTATATGAGATGTTGTGAGATGTCAGTATAAAACAAACAAAATACCTGATGTGACCCTATATGAGATGTTGTGAGATGTCAGTATAATACAAACAAAAGACCTGATGTGACTCTATATGAGATGTTGTGAAATGTTAGTGTTAAACAAACAAAAGACCTTATGTGACCCTATATGAGATGTTGTGAGATGTTAGTGTAAAACAAAGAAAAGATCTGATGTGACCATATATGAGATGTTGTGAGATGTCAGTATAAAAAAAAACAAAGACCTGATGTGACCCTATATGAGATGTTCTGAGATGTTGGTATAATACAAACAAAAGACCTGATGTGACCCTATATGAGATGTTGTGAGATGTTAGTGTAAAACAAACAAAAGATCTGATGTGACCCTATATGAGATGTTGTGAGATGTCAGTATAATACAAACAAAAGACCTGATGTGACCGTATATGAGATGTTGTGAGATGTCAGTATAATACAAACAAAAGACCTGATGTGACCCTATATGGGATGTTGTGAGATGTCAGTATAAAACAAACAAAAGACCTGATGTGACCCTATATGAGATGTTGTGAGATGTCAGTATAATACAAACAAACGACCTGATGTGACCCTATATGAGATGTTGTGAGATGTCAGTATAATACAAACAAAAGACCAGATGTGACCCTATATGAGATGTTGTGAGATGTCAGTATAATACAAACAAAAGACCTGATGTGACCCTATATGGGATGTTGTGAGATGTCAGTATAAAACAAACAAAAGATCTGATGTGACCCTATATGAGATGTTGTGAGATGTCAGAATAAAACAAACAAAAGACCAGATGTGACCCTATATGAGATGTTGTGAGATGTCAGTATAATACAAACAAAAGACCTGATGTGACCCTATATGAGATGTTGTGAAATGTCACTATAATACAAACAAATGACCTGATGTGACCCTATATGGGATGTTGTGAGATGTCAGTATAAAACAAACAAAAGATCTGATGTGACCCTATATGAGATGTTGTGAGATGTCAGTATAAAACAAACAAAAGACCTGATGTGACCCTATATGAGATGTTGTGAGATGTCAGTATAATACAAACAAAAGACCTGATGTGACCCTATATGAGATGTTGTGAGATGTCAATATAATACAAACAAAAGACCTGATGTGACCCTATATGAGATGTTGTGAGATATTAGTGTAAAACAAACAAAAGATCTGATGTGACCCTATATGAGATGTTGTAAGATGTCAGTATAATACAAACAAATGACCTGATGTGACCCTATATGGGATGTTGTGAGATGTCAGTATAAAATAAACAAAAGATCTGATGTGACCCTATATGAGATGTTGTGAGATGTCAGTATAATACAAACAAAAGACCTGATGTGACCCTATATGAGATGTTGTGAGATGTTAGTGTAAAACAAAGAAAAGATCTGATGTGACCCTATATGAGATGTTGTGAGATGTCAGTATAATACAAACAAATGACCTGATGTGACCCTATATGGGATGTTGTGAGATGTCAGTATAAAACAAACAAAAGATCTGATGTGACCCTATATGAGATGTTGTGAGATGTCAGTATAATACAAACAAAAGACCTGATGTGACCCTATATGAGATGTTGTGAGATGTTAGTGTAAAACAAAGAAAAGACCTGATGTGACCCTATATGAGATGTTGTGAGATGTCAGTGTTAAACAAAGAAAAGACCTGATGTGACCCTATATGAGATGTTGTGAGATGTTAGTGTAAAACAAACAAAAGATCTGATGTGACCCTATATGAGATGTTATGAGATGTTAGTGTTAAACAAACAAAAGACCTGATGTGACCCTATATGAGATGTTGTGAGATGTTAGTGTTAAACAAACAAAAGACCTGATGTGACCCTATATGAGATGTTGTGAGATGTTAGTGTAAAACAAACAAAAGACCTGATGTGACCCTATATGAGATGTTGTGAGATGTTAGTGTAAAACAAACAAAAGACCTGATGTGACCCTATATGAGATGTTGTGAGATGTTAGTGTAAAACAAACAAAAGACCTGATGTGACCCTATATGAGATGTTGTGAGATGTTAGTGTTAAACAAACAAAAGATTCAACAGACATCTAATTCTAATTAGATTGATCTAAAAGTTTTACATAATATAAATAAACAAGTCCCATGATAAAAATTCTAATAAACGATGTATTACTTTCCTTACCTCAGAATGAAAGCTAACAGATTTACTATCTTTACCTCAGAATGAAAGTTAGCAGATTTTCTTTACCTCAGAATGAAAGCCAACAGATTTACTTTACCTCAGAATGAAAGCTAACCGATTTACTTGACCTCAGAATGAAAGCTAACAGATTTATTTTTACCTCAGAATGAAAGCTAACAGATTTACTATCTTTACCTCAGAATGAAAGCCAACAGATTTACTTTATCTCGGAATGAAAGCTAACAGATTTACTATCTTTACCTCAGAATGAAAGCTAACAGATTTACTTTACCTCAGAATGAAAGCTAACAAATTTACTATATTTACCTCAGAATGAAAGCCAACAATTTACTTTATCTCAGAATGAAAGCTACCAAATTTACTATCTTTATCTCAGAATGAAAGTTAACAGATTTACTGTCTTTACCTCAGATTGAAAGCCAACATATTTACTTTACTTCAGAATGAAAGCTAAAAGATTTACTTTACCTCAGAATGTAATCTAAAGGATTTACTTTACCTCAGAATGAAAGCTAACAGATTTACTTTACCTCAGAATCAAAGTCAACAGATTTACTTTACCTCAGAATGAAGCTAATATGCTTACTTTACCTCAGAATGAAAACTAACAGATTTACTTTACCTCACAATGAAAGATAACAGATTTACTATCTCTACCTCAGAATGAAAGCTAACAGATTTACTTTACCTCAGAATGAAGCTAATATATTTACTTTACCTCAGAATGAAAGCTAACATATTTACTTTACCTCTGAATGAAAGCTAACAGATTTACTTTACCTCAGAAAGAAAGCTAACAGATTTACTATCTTTACCTCAGAATGAAAGCTAACAGATTTACTTTACCTCAGAATGAAAGCTAACAGATTTACTATCAGCTTCTTGTAGTTGTAAAGTTAACTCATTAATACGATTAGTAAAATGATTCTTAATCAGACTTTCTCTAGTCTCTACATCTGTCCCTGGTGCTGCCGTTGATTCCAATTTGCCTATCTAAAATATACAGATAAATAATTATGTATAAACAGATTAACTATAATTATGTATAAATATGGTAACTATAATTATGCATAAACATGGTAACTATAATTATGTATAAACAGGTTCACTATAATTATGTATAAACAGGTTCACTATAATTATGTATAAACGGGTTTACTATAATTATGTATAAACAAGTTTACTTTAAATATGTATAATTAGGTTAGCTATTAATTATGCATAAACAGGTTCACTATAATTATGCATAAACAGGTTTACTATAATTATATATAAACAGGTTAACTATTAATTATGTATAAACAGGTTAACTATAATTATGTATAAACAGGTTCACTATAATTATGTATAAACAGTTTTACTATAATTATATAAAAACAGGTTAACTATTAATGATGTATAAACAGGTTAACTATTAATTATGTATAAACAGGTTCACTATAATTATGTTTAAACAGGTTCACTATTAATTATGTATAAACAGGTTAACTATTAATTATGTATAAACAGGTTCACTCTAATTATATATAAACAGGTTAACTATAACTATGTATAAACAGGTTAACTATAATTATGTATAAACAGGTTCACTATAATTATCTATAAACAGGTTAGCTATAATTATGTATAAACAGGTTTACTATAATTATGTATAAACAGGTTTACTATAATTATGCATAAACAGATTCACTATAATTATGTATAAACAGGTTCACTATAATTATGTATAAATAGGTTTACTATAATTATGTATAAACAGGTTAACTATAATTATCTATAAACAGGTTAGCTATAATTATGTATAAACAGGTTTACTATAATTATGTATAAACAGGTTTACTATAATTATGCATAAACAGATTCACTATAATTATGTATAAATAGGTTCACTATAATTATGTATAAACAGGTTTACTATAAATATGTATAATTAGGTTAACTATTAATTATGCATAAACAGGTTCACTATAATTATGTATAAACAGGTTTACTATAATTATGTATAAACAGGTTAACTATAATTATGTATAAACAGGTTCACTATAATTATGTATAAACAGGTTTACTATAATTATGTATAAACAGGTTTACTATAATTATGTATAAACAGGTTCACTATAATTATATATAAACAGTTTTACTATAATTATATATAAACAGGTTAACTATTAATTATGTATAAACAGGTTAACTATCATTATGTATAAACAGGTTTACTCTAATTATGTATAAACAGGTTCACTATAATTACATATAAACAGGTTAACTATTAATTATGCATAAACAGGTTAACTATTAATTATGTATAAACAGGTTCACTCTAATTATGTATAAACAGGCTTACTATAATTATATATAAACAGGTTAACTATTAATTATGTATAAACAGGTTTACTATAATTATGTATAAACAGGTTCACTATAATTATGTATAAACAGGTTTACTATAATTAGGTAAAACAGGTTAACTATTAACTATGTATAAACAGGTTTACTATAATTATGTATAAACAGGTTTACTATAAATATGTATAATTAGGTTAACTATTAATTATGTATAAACAGGTTTACTATAATTATGCATAAACAGGTTTACTATAATTATATATAAACAGGTTAACTATTAATTATGTATAAACAGGTTAACTATAATTATGTATAAACAGGTTCACTATAATTATGTATAAACAGGTTTACTATAATTATGTATAAACAGTTTTACTATAATTATATATAAACAGGTTAACTATTAATTATGCATAAAAAATTTAACTATAATTATGTATAAACAGGTTTACTATAATTATGTATAAACAGGTTTACTATAATTATATATAAACAGGTTAACTATTAATTATGCTTAAACAGGTTAACTATTAATTATGTATAAACAGGTTCACTCTAATTATGTATAAACAGGTTTACTATAATTATATATAAACAGGTTAACTATTAATTATGCATAAACAGGTTCACTATAATTATGTATAAACAGGTTTACTATAATTATGTAAAACAGGTTAACTATTAATTATGTATAAACAGGTTTACTATAACTATGTATAAACAGGTTTACTATAATTATGCATAAACAGGTTTACTATAATTATGTAAAACAGGTTAACTATTAATTATGTATAAACAGGTTCACTATAATTATGTATAAACAGGTTCACTATAATTATGTATAAACAGGTTAACTATTAATTATGTATAAACAGGTTTACTATATTTTACATTGTAACAATGCTGGTATGCAGTGAAATAAATGTTTGTAATAAATCTATTGATAATTATGTCCCATCACCAAATTTCACTTGCCATCATGTGATGTTTGTAATTTTCCATAGATATAAGCTAGGTAAATTCAGAATTCCTGATGGCAAGTATTTATCTAATAAATATTACTCTAAAACTTTACCACACTTGTCTGTACTGAAGGCACAGAAGAATGATGATTAGTTGAGCTGTTGGTTGGTACAACTGTAATATTATCTTCAATGGAATCACTTCTATCAGATCTACGTTTACTTTCTAGTAATTCTTTCTCAATCTTTTTTACTTTCTAAAAATGAAGAAAAAAATATAAATCAGTGAAACATATGGTGACAACTTGTATAATACACTTAAGTCTCTGTTACATTATTAAACATGACTTTCACTCAATCACCTGTAGATGTAATATTAACATTGTATTTTGTTGTCATATATAATCTACAGAGGTTGTAATTCTAAGTATACCTGTATTTCATGGTCATATTTAATCTACAGAGGCTGTAATTCTAAGTATACCTGTATTTCATAGTCATATCTAATCTACAGAGGTAGTAATTCTAAGTATACCTGTATTTCATGGTCATATTTAATCTACAGAGGTTGTAATTCTAAGTATACCTGTATTTCATAGTCATATTTAATCTACAGAGGTTGTAATTCTAAGAATACCTGTATTTCATGGTCATATATAATCTACAGAGGTAGTAATTCTAACTATACCTGTATTTCATGGTCATATTTAATCTCCAGAGGTTGTAATTCTAACTATACCTGTATTTCATGGTCATATTTAATCTCCAGAGGTTGTAATTCTAAGTATACCTGTATTTCATAATCATATTTAATCTACAGAGGTAGTAATTCTAAGTATACCTGTATTTCATGGTCATATTTAATCTCCAGAGGTTGTAATTCTAAGTATACCTGTATTTCATGGTCATATATAATCTACAGAGGTAGTAATTCTAAGTATACCTGTATTTCATAGTCATATTTAATCTACAGAGGTAGTAATTCTAAGCATACCTGTATTTCATGGTCATATTTAATCTACAGAGGTTGTAATTCTAAGCATACCTGTATTTCATAGTCATATTTAATCTACAGAGGTTGTAATTCTAAGTATACCTGTATTTCATGGTCATATATAATCTACAGAGGTAGTAATTCTAAGTATACCTGTATTTCATAATCATATTTAATCTACAGAGGTAGTAATTCTAAGTATACCTGTATTTCATAGTCATATTTATTCTACAGAGGTAGTAATTCTAACTATACCTGTATTTCATGGTCATATTTAATCTACAGAGGTTGTAATTCTAAGTATACCTGTATTTCATAATCATATTTAATCTACAGAGGTAGTAATTCTAAGTATACCTGTATTTCATGGTCATATTTAATCTACAGAGGTAGTAATTCTAACTATACCTGTATTTCATGGTCATATTTAATCTCCAGAGGTTGTAATTCTAAGTATACCTGTATTTCATAATCATATTTAATCTACAGAGGTAGTAATTCTAAGTATACCTGTATTTCATGGTCATATTTAATCTACAGAGGTTGTAATTCTAAGCATACCTGTATTTCATAGTCATATTTATTCTACAGAGGTAGTAATTCTAACTATACCTGTATTTCATAGTCATATTTAATCTACAGAGGTTGTAATTCTAAGAATACCTGTATTTCATGGTCATATATAATCTACAGAGGTAGTAATTCTAACTATACCTGTATTTCATGGTCATATTTAATCTCCAGAGGTTGTAATTCTAACTATACCTGTATTTCATGGTCATATTTAATCTCCAGAGGTTGTAATTCTAAGTATACCTGTATTTCATAATCATATTTAATCTAGAGAGGTAGTAATTCTAAGTATACCTGTATTTCATGGTCATATTTAATCTCCAGAGGTTGTAATTCTAAGTATACCTGTATTTCATGGTCATATATAATCTACAGAGGTAGTAATTCTAAGTATACCTGTATTTCATAGTCATATTTAATCTACAGAGGTAGTAATTCTAAGCATACCTGTATTTCATGGTCATATTTAATCTACAGAGGTTGTAATTCTAAGCATACCTGTATTTCATAGTCATATTTAATCTACAGAGGTTGTAATTCTAAGTATACCTGTATTTCATGGTCATATATAATCTACAGAGGTAGTAATTCTAAGTATACCTGTATTTCATAATCATATTTAATCTACAGAGGTAGTAATTCTAAGTATACCTGTATTTCATAGTCATATTTATTCTACAGAGGTAGTAATTCTAACT
Source organism: Bathymodiolus septemdierum (assembly GCA_963383655.1). Lineage (NCBI taxonomy): Eukaryota > Metazoa > Mollusca > Bivalvia > Mytilida > Modiolidae > Bathymodiolus > Bathymodiolus septemdierum. The sequence continues at coordinate 128,639,955 of OY726519.1, read as the reverse complement.
ATACCTGTATTTCATGGTCATATTTAATCTACAGAGGTTGTAATTCTAAGTATACCTGTATTTCATAATCATATTTAATCTACAGAGGTAGTAATTCTAAGTATACCTGTATTTCATGGTCATATTTAATCTACAGAGGTAGTAATTCTAACTATACCTGTATTTCATGGTCATATTTAATCTCCAGAGGTTGTAATTCTAAGTATACCTGTATTTCATAATCATATTTAATCTACAGAGGTAGTAATTCTAAGCATACCTGTATTTCATGGTCATATTTAATCTACAGAGGTTGTAATTCTAAGCATACCTGTATTTCATAGTCATATTTATTCTACAGAGGTAGTAATTCTAACTATACCTGTATTTCATGGTCATATTTAATCTACAGAGGTTGTAATTCTAAGTATACCTGTATTTCATAATCATATTTAATCTACAGAGGTAGTAATTCTAAGTATACCTGTATTTCATGGTCATATTTAATCTACAGAGGTAGTAATTCTAACTATACCTGTATTTCATGGTCATATTTAATCTCCAGAGGTTGTAATTCTAAGTATACCTGTATTTCATAATCATATTTAATCTACAGAGGTAGTAATTCTAAGTATACCTGTATTTCATGGTCATATTTAATCTCCAGAGGTTGTAATTCTAAGTATACCTGTATTTCATGGTCATATATAATCTACAGAGGTAGTAATTCTAAGTATACCTGTATTTCATAGTCATATTTAATCTACAGAGGTAGTAATTCTAAGTATACCTGTATTTCATGGTCATATTTAATCTACAGAGGTTGTAATTCTAAGTATACCTGTATTTCATAGTCATATTTAATCTACAGAGGTTGTAATTCTAAGTATACCTGTATTTCATGGTCATATATAATCTACAGAGGTAGTAATTCTAAGTATACCTGTATTTCATAATCATATTTAATCTACAGAGGTAGTAATTCTAAGTATACCTGTATTTCATAATCATATTTAATCTACAGAGGTTGTAATTCTAAGCATACCTGTATTTCATGGTCATATTTAATCTACAGAGGTTGTAATTCTAAGCATACCTGTATTTCATAGTCATATTTAATCTACAGAGGTTGTAATTCTAAGTATACCTGTATTTCATAGTCATATTTATTCTACAGAGGTAGTAATTCTAAGTATACCTGTATTTCATGGTCATATTTAATCTACAGAGGTTGTAATTCTAAGTATACCTGTATTTCATAATCATATTTAATCTACAGAGGTAGTAATTCTAAGTATACCTGTATTTCATGGTCATATTTAATCTACAGAGGTTGTAATTCTAAGCATACCTGTATTTCATAGTCATATTTAATCTCCAGAGGTTGTAATTCTAAGTATACCTGTATTTCATGGTCATATTTAATCTACATAGGTAGTAATTCTAAGTATACCTGTATTTCATGGTCATATTTAATCTACAGAGGTAGTAATTCTAACTATACCTGTATTTCATGGTCATATTTAATCTCCAGAGGTTGTAATTCTAAGTATACCTGTATTTCATAGTCATATTTAATCTACAGAGGTAGTAATTCTAAGTATACCTGTATTTCATGGTCATATTTAATCTACAGAGGTTGTAATTCTAAGCATACCTGTATTTCATAGTCTTATTTAATCTATAGAGGTTGTAATTCTAAGTATACCTGTATTTCATAGTCATATTTAATCTACAGACGTTGTAATTCTAAGTATATCGGTATTTCATAATCATATTTAATCTACAGAGGTAGTAATTCTAAGTATACCTGTATTTCATGGTCATATTTAATCTACAGAGGTTGTAATTCTAAGTATACCTGTATTTCATAGTCATATTTAATCTACTGAGGTTGTAATTCTAAGTATACCTGTATTTCATGGTCATATTTAATCTACAGAGGTTGTAATTCTAAGCATACCTGTATTTCATAGTCATATTTAATCTACAGAGTTAGTAATTCTAACTATACCTGTATTGCATGGTCATATTTAATCCACAGAGGTTGTAATTCTAAGCATACCTGTATTTCATAGTCATATTTAATCTACATAGGTTGTAATTCTAAGTATACCTGTATTTCATAGTCATATTTAATCTACAGAGGTAGTAATTCTAAGTATACCTGTATTTCATAGTCATATTTAATCTACAGAAGTAGTAATTCTAAGTATACCTGTATTTCATGGTCATATTTAATCTACAGAGGTTGTAGTTCTAAGCATACCTGTATTTCATGGTCATATTTAATCTACAGAGGTTGTAATTCTAAGTATACCTGTATTTCATGGTCATATTTAATCTACAGAGGTTGTAATTCTAAGTATACCTGTATTTCATAGTCATATTTAATCTACAGAGGTAGTAATTCTAAGTATACCTGTATTTCATAGTCATATTTAATCTACAGAGGTAGTAATTCTAAGTATACCTGTATTTCATGGTCATATTTAATCTACAGAGGTTGTAGTTCTAAGCATACCTGTATTTCATGGTCATATTTAATCTACAGAGGTAGTAATTCTAAGCATACCTGTATTTCAAAGTCATATTTAATCTACAGAGGTTGTAATTCTAACTATACCTGTATTTCATGGTCATATTTAATCTACAGAGGTTGTAATTCTAAGTATACCTGTATTTCATGGTCATATTTAATCTACAGAGGTTGTAATTCTAAGTATACCGGTATTTCATAGTCATATTTAATCTACAGAGGTAGTAATTCTAAGTATACCTGTATTTCATGGTCATATTTAATCTACAGAGGTAGTAATTCTAAGTATACCTGTATTTCATAGTCATATTTAATCTAGAGAGGTAGTAATTCTAAGTATACCTGTATTTCATAGTCATATTTAATCTCCAGAGGTTGTAATTCTAAGTATACCTGTATTTCATAGTCATATTTAATCTACAGAGGTTGTAATTCTAAGTATACCTGTATTTCATAGTCATATTTAATCTACAGAGGTAGTAATTCTAACTATACCTGTATTTCATAGTCATATTTAATCTACGGAGGTTGTAATTCTAAGTATACCTGTATTTCATAGTCATATTTAATCTACAGAGGTTGTAATTCTAAGCATACCTGTATTTCATAGTCATATTTAATCTACAGAGGTTGTAATTCTAAGTATACCTGTATTTCATAGTCATATTTAATCTCCAGAGGTAGTAATTCTAAGTATACCTGTATTTCGTTGTCATATTTAATCTCCAGAGGTTGTAATTCTAAGTATACCGGTATTTCATAGTCATATTTAATCTCCAGAGGTTGTAATTCTAAGTATACCTGTATTTCACAGTCATATTTAATCTACAGAGGTAGTAATTCTAAGTATACCTGTATTTCATGGTCATATATAATCTACATAGGTTGTAATTCTAAGTATACCTGTATTTCATGGTCATATTTAATCTACAGAGGTTGTAATTCTAAGTATACCTGTATTTCATAGTCATATTTAATCTACATAGGTTGTAATTCTAAGTATACCTGTATTTCATGGTCATATTTAATCTACAGAGGTTGTAATTCTAAGAATACCTGTATTTCATAGTCATATTTAATCTACAGAGGTTGTAATTCTAAGTATATCTGTATTTCATAGTCATATTTATTCTACAGAGGTAGTAATTCTAACTATACCTGTATTTCATGGTCATATTTAATCTCCAGAGGTTGTAATTCTAAGTATACCTGTATTTCATGGTCATATATAATCTACAGAGGTAGTAATTCTAAGTATACCTGTATTTCATAGTCATATTTAATCTACAGAGGTAGTAATTCTAAGTATACCTGTATTTCATGGTCATATTTAATCTACAGAGGTTGTAATTCTAAGTATACCTGTATTTCATAGTCATATTTAATCTACAGAGGTTGTAATTCTAAGTATACCTGTATTTCATGGTCATATATAATCTACAGAGGTAGTAATTCTAAGTATACCTGTATTTCATAATCATATTTAATCTACAGAGGTAGTAATTCTAAGTATACCTGTATTTCATAATCATATTTAATCTACAGAGGTTGTAATTCTAAGCATACCTGTATTTCATGGTCATATTTAATCTACAGAGGTTGTAATTCTAAGCATACCTGTATTTCATAGTCATATTTAATCTACAGAGGTTGTAATTCTAAGTATACCTGTATTTCATAGTCATATTTATTCTACAGAGGTAGTAATTCTAAGTATACCTGTATTTCATGGTCATATTTAATCTACAGAGGTTGTAATTCTAAGTATACCTGTATTTCATAATCATATTTAATCTACAGAGGTAGTAATTCTAAGTATACCTGTATTTCATGGTCATATTTAATCTACAGAGGTTGTAATTCTAAGCATACCTGTATTTCATAGTCATATTTAATCTCCAGAGGTTGTAATTCTAAGTATACCTGTATTTCATGGTCATATTTAATCTACATAGGTAGTAATTCTAAGTATACCTGTATTTCATGGTCATATTTAATCTACAGAGGTAGTAATTCTAACTATACCTGTATTTCATGGTCATATTTAATCTCCAGAGGTTGTAATTCTAAGTATACCTGTATTTCATAGTCATATTTAATCTACAGAGGTAGTAATTCTAAGTATACCTGTATTTCATGGTCATATTTAATCTACAGAGGTTGTAATTCTAAGCATACCTGTATTTCATAGTCTTATTTAATCTATAGAGGTTGTAATTCTAAGTATACCTGTATTTCATAGTCATATTTAATCTACAGACGTTGTAATTCTAAGTATATCGGTATTTCATAATCATATTTAATCTACAGAGGTAGTAATTCTAAGTATACCTGTATTTCATGGTCATATTTAATCTACAGAGGTTGTAATTCTAAGTATACCTGTATTTCATAGTCATATTTAATCTACTGAGGTTGTAATTCTAAGTATACCTGTATTTCATGGTCATATTTAATCTACAGAGGTTGTAATTCTAAGCATACCTGTATTTCATAGTCATATTTAATCTACAGAGTTAGTAATTCTAACTATACCTGTATTTCATGGTCATATTTAATCCACAGAGGTTGTAATTCTAAGCATACCTGTATTTCATAGTCATATTTAATCTACATAGGTTGTAATTCTAAGTATACCTGTATTTCATAGTCATATTTAATCTACAGAGGTAGTAATTCTAAGTATACCTGTATTTCATAGTCATATTTAATCTACAGAAGTAGTAATTCTAAGTATACCTGTATTTCATGGTCATATTTAATCTACAGAGGTTGTAGTTCTAAGCATACCTGTATTTCATGGTCATATTTAATCTACAGAGGTTGTAATTCTAAGCATACCTGTATTTCATGGTCATATTTAATCTACAGAGGTTGTAATTCTAAGTATACCTGTATTTCATAGTCATATTTAATCTACAGAGGTAGTAATTCTAAGTATACCTGTATTTCATAGTCATATTTAATCTACAGAGGTAGTAATTCTAAGTATACCTGTATTTCATGGTCATATTTAATCTACAGAGGTTGTAGTTCTAAGCATACCTGTATTTCATGGTCATATTTAATCTACAGAGGTAGTAATTCTAAGCATACCTGTATTTCAAAGTCATATTTAATCTACAGAGGTTGTAATTCTAACTATACCTGTATTTCATGGTCATATTTAATCTACAGAGGTTGTAATTCTAAGTATACCTGTATTTCATGGTCATATTTAATCTACAGAGGTTGTAATTCTAAGTATACCGGTATTTCATAGTCATATTTAATCTACAGAGGTAGTAATTCTAAGTATACCTGTATTTCATGGTCATATTTAATCTACAGAGGTAGTAATTCTAAGTATACCTGTATTTCATAGTCATATTTAATCTAGAGAGGTAGTAATTCTAAGTATACCTGTATTTCATAGTCATATTTAATCTCCAGAGGTTGTAATTCTAAGTATACCTGTATTTCATGGTCATATATAATCTACAGAGGTAGTAATTCTAAGTATACCTGTATTTCATAGTCATATTTAATCTACAGAGGTAGTAATTCTAAGTATACCTGTATTTCATGGTCATATTTAATCTACAGAGGTTGTAATTCTAAGTATACCTGTATTTCATAGTCATATTTAATCTACAGAGGTTGTAATTCTAAGTATACCTGTATTTCATGGTCATATATAATCTACAGAGGTAGTAATTTTAAGTATACCTGTATTTCATAATCATATTTAATCTACAGAGGTAGTAATTCTAAGTATACCTGTATTTCATAATCATATTTAATCTACAGAGGTTGTAATTCTAAGCATACCTGTATTTCATGGTCATATTTAATCTACAGAGGTTGTAATTCTAAGCATACCTGTATTTCATAGTCATATTTAATCTACAGAGGTTGTAATTCTAAGTATACCTATATTTCATAGTCATATTTATTCTACAGAGGTAGTAATTCTAAGTATACCTGTATTTCATGGTCATATTTAATCTACAGAGGTTGTAATTCTAAGTATACCTGTATTTCATAATCATATTTAATCTACAGAGGTAGTAATTCTAAGTATACCTGTATTTCATGGTCATATTTAATCTACAGAGGTTGTAATTCTAAGCATACCTGTATTTCATAGTCATATTTAATCTCCAGAGGTTGTAATTCTAAGTATACCTGTATTTCATGGTCATATTTAATCTACATAGGTAGTAATTCTAAGTATACCTGTATTTCATGGTCATATTTAATCTACAGAGGTAGTAATTCTAACTATACCTGTATTTCATGGTCATATTTAATCTCCAGAGGTTGTAATTCTAAGTATACCTGTATTTCATAGTCATATTTAATCTACAGAGGTAGTAATTCTAAGTATACCTGTATTTCATGGTCATATTTAATCTACAGAGGTTGTAATTCTAAGCATACCTGTATTTCATAGTCTTATTTAATCTATAGAGGTTGTAATTCTAAGTATACCTGTATTTCATAGTCATATTTAATCTACAGACGTTGTAATTCTAAGTATATCGGTATTTCATAATCATATTTAATCTACAGAGGTAGTAATTCTAAGTATACCTGTATTTCATGGTCATATTTAATCTACAGAGGTTGTAATTCTAAGTATACCTGTATTTCATAGTCATATTTAATCTACTGAGGTTGTAATTCTAAGTATACCTGTATTTCATGGTCATATTTAATCTACAGAGGTTGTAATTCTAAGCATACCTGTATTTCATAGTCATATTTAATCTACAGAGTTAGTAATTCTAACTATACCTGTATTTCATGGTCATATTTAATCCACAGAGGTTGTAATTCTAAGCATACCTGTATTTCATAGTCATATTTAATCTACATAGGTTGTAATTCTAAGTATACCTGTATTTCATAGTCATATTTAATCTACAGAGGTAGTAATTCTAAGTATACCTGTATTTCATAGTCATATTTAATCTACAGAAGTAGTAATTCTAAGTATACCTGTATTTCATGGTCATATTTAATCTACAGAGGTTGTAGTTCTAAGCATACCTGTATTTCATGGTCATATTTAATCTACAGAGGTTGTAATTCTAAGTATACCTGTATTTCATGGTCATATTTAATCTACAGAGGTTGTAATTCTAAGTATACCTGTATTTCATAGTCATATTTAATCTACAGAGGTAGTAATTCTAAGTATACCTGTATTTCATAGTCATATTTAATCTACAGAGGTAGTAATTCTAAGTATACCTGTATTTCATGGTCATATTTAATCTACAGAGGTTGTAGTTCTAAGCATACCTGTATTTCATGGTCATATTTAATCTACAGAGGTAGTAATTCTAAGCATACCTGTATTTCAAAGTCATATTTAATCTACAGAGGTTGTAATTCTAACTATACCTGTATTTCATGGTCATATTTAATCTACAGAGGTTGTAATTCTAAGTATACCTGTATTTCATGGTCATATTTAATCTACAGAGGTTGTAATTCTAAGTATACCGGTATTTCATAGTCATATTTAATCTACAGAGGTAGTAATTCTAAGTATACCTGTATTTCATGGTCATATTTAATCTACAGAGGTAGTAATTCTAAGTATACCTGTATTTCATAGTCATATTTAATCTAGAGAGGTAGTAATTCTAAGTATACCTGTATTTCATAGTCATATTTAATCTCCAGAGGTTGTAATTCTAAGTATACCTGTATTTCATAGTCATATTTAATCTACAGAGGTTGTAATTCTAAGTATACCTGTATTTCATAGTCATATTTAATCTACAGAGGTAGTAATTCTAACTATACCTGTATTTCATAGTCATATTTAATCTACGGAGGTTGTAATTCTAAGTATACCTGTATTTCATAGTCATATTTAATCTACAGAGGTTGTAATTCTAAGCATACCTGTATTTCATAGTCATATTTAATCTACAGAGGTTGTAATTCTAAGTATACCTGTATTTCATAGTCATATTTAATCTCCAGAGGTAGTAATTCTAAGTATACCTGTATTTCGTTGTCATATTTAATCTCCAGAGGTTGTAATTCTAAGTATACCGGTATTTCATAGTCATATTTAATCTCCAGAGGTTGTAATTCTAAGTATACCTGTATTTCACAGTCATATTTAATCTACAGAGGTAGTAATTCTAAGTATACCTGTATTTCATGGTCATATATAATCTACATAGGTTGTAATTCTAAGTATACCTGTATTTCATGGTCATATTTAATCTACAGAGGTTGTAATTCTAAGTATACCTGTATTTCATAGTCATATTTAATCTACATAGGTTGTAATTCTAAGTATACCTGTATTTCATGGTCATATTTAATCTACAGAGGTTGTAATTCTAAGAATACCTGTATTTCATAGTCATATTTAATCTACAGAGGTTGTAATTCTAAGTATATCTGTATTTCATAGTCATATTTATTCTACAGAGGTAGTAATTCTAACTATACCTGTATTTCATGGTCATATTTAATCTCCAGAGGTTGTAATTCTAAGTATACCTGTATTTCATAATCATATTTAATCTACAGAGGTAGTAATTCTAAGTATACCTGTATTTCATGGTCATATTTAATCTACAGAGGTTGTAAATCTAAGTATACCTGTATTTCATAGTCATATCTAATCTACAGAGGTAGTAATTCTAAGCATACCTGTATTTCATAGTCATATTTAATCTACAGAGGTTGTAATTCTAAGAATACCTGTATTTCATAGTCATATTTAATCTACAGAGGTTGTAATTCTAAGTATACCTGTATTTCATGGTCATATATAATCTACAGAGGTAGTAATTCTAAGAATACCTGTATTTCATTATCATATTTAATCTACAGAGGTAGTAATTCTAAGTATACCTGTATTTCATAGTCATATTTAATCTACAGAGGTTGTAATTCTAAGCATACCTGTATTTCATAGTCATATTTAATCTACAGAGGTAGTAATTCTAACTATACCTGTATTTCATGGTCATATTTAATCTACAGCGGTTGTAATTCTAAGTATACCTGTATTTCATGGTCATATTTAATCTACAGAGGTTGTAATTCTAAGTATACCTGTATTTCATGGTCATATTTAATCTACAGAGGTAGTAATTCTAAGTATACCTGTATTTCATAATCATATTTAATCTACAGAGGTAGTAATTTTAAGCATACCTGTATTTCATGGTCATATTTAATCTACAGAGGTTGTAATTCTAAGAATACCTGTATTTCATAGTCATATTTATTCTACAGAGGTAGTAATTCTAAGCATACCTGTATTTCATGGTCATATTTAATCTCCAGAGGTTGTAATTCTAAGCATACCTGTATTTCATAGTCATATTTAATCTACAGAGGTTGTAATTCTAAGTATACCTGTATTTCATAGTCATATTTATTCTACAGAGGTAGTAATTCTAAGCATACCTGTATTTCATAATCATATTTAATCTCCAGAGGTTGTAATTCTAAGTATACCTGTATTTCATAGTCATATTTATTCTACAGAGGTAGTAATTCTAAGTATACCTGTATTTCATGGTCATATTTAATCTCCAGAGGTTGTAATTCTAAGTATACCTGTATTTCATAATCATATTTAATCTACAGAGGTAGTAATTCTAAGTATACCTGTATTTCATGGTCATATTTAATCTACATAGGCTGTAATTCTAAGTATACCTGTATTTCATAGTCATATCTAATCTACAGAGGTAGTAATTCTAACTATACCTGTATTTCATGGTCATATTTAATCTACAGAGGTTGTAATTCTAAGTATACCTGTATTTCATGGTCATATTTAATCTACGGAGGTTGTAATTCTAAGCATACCTGTATTTCATGGTCATATTTAATCTACAGAGGTAGTAATTCTAAGCATACCTGTATTTCATAATCATATTTAATCTACAGAGGTAGTAATTCTAAGCATACCTGTATTTCATGGTCATATTTAATCTACAGAGGTTGTAATTCTAAGTATACCTGTATTTCATAGTCATATTTAATCTCCAGAGGTTGTAATTCTAAGTATACCTGTATTTCATAGTCATATTTAATCTACAGAGGTTGTAATTCTAAGTATACCTGTATTTCATAGTCATATTTAATCTACAGAGGTAGTAATTCTAACTATACCTGTATTTCATAGTCATATTTAATCTACGGAGGTTGTAATTCTAAGCATACCTGTATTTCATAGTCATATTTAATCTACAGAGGTTGTAATTCTAAGCATACCTGTATTTCATAGTCATATTTAATCTACAGAGGTAGTAATTCTAAGTATACCTGTATTTCATGGTCATATATAATCTACATAGGTTGTAATTCTAAGTATACCTGTATTTCATGGTCATATTTAATCTACAGAGGTTGTAATTCTAAGTATACCTGTATTTCATAGTCATATTTAATCTACATAGGTTGTAATTCTAAGTATACCTGTATTTCATGGTCATATTTAATCTACAGAGGTTGTAATTCTAAGAATACCTGTATTTCATAGTCATATTTAATCTACAGAGGTTGTAATTCTAAGTATACCTGTATTTCATAGTCATATTTAATCTACAGAGGTAGTAATTCTAACTATACCTGTATTTCATAGTCATATTTAATCTACGGAGGTTGTAATTCTATGTATACCTGTATTTCATAGTCATATTTAATCTACAGAGGTTGTAATTCTAAGCATACCTGTATTTCATAGTCATATTTAATCTACAGAGGTTGTAATTCTAAGTATACCTGTATTTCATAGTCATATTTAATCTCCAGAGGTAGTAATTCTAAGTATACCTGTATTTCGTTGTCATATTTAATCTCCAGAGGTTGTAATTCTAAGTATACCGGTATTTCATAGTCATATTTAATCTCCAGAGGTTGTAATTCTAAGTATACCTGTATTTCACAGTCATATTTAATCTACAGAGGTAGTAATTCTAAGCATACCTGTATTTCATGGTCATATATAATCTACATAGGTTGTAATTCTAAGTATACCTGTATTTCATGGTCATATTTAATCTACAGAGGTTGTAATTCTAAGTATACCTGTATTTCATAGTCATATTTAATCTACATAGGTTGTAATTCTAAGTATACCTGAATTTCATGGTCATATTTAATCTACAGAGGTTGTAATTCTAAGAATACCTGTATTTCATAGTCATATTTAATCTACAGAGGTTGTAATTCTAAGTATATCTGTATTTCATAGTCATATTTATTCTACAGAGGTAGTAATTCTAACTATACCTGTATTTCATGGTCATATTTAATCTCCAGAGGTTGTAATTCTAAGTATACCTGTATTTCATAATCATATTTAATCTACAGAGGTAGTAATTCTAAGTATACCTGTATTTCATGGTCATATTTAATCTACAGAGGTTGTAAATCTAAGTATACCTGTATTTCATAGTCATATCTAATCTACAGAGGTAGTAATTCTAAGCATACCTGTATTTCATAGTCATATTTAATCTACAGAGGTTGTAATTCTAAGAATACCTGTATTTCATAGTCATATTTAATCTACAGAGGTTGTAATTCTAAGTATACCTGTATTTCATGGTCATATATAATCTACAGAGGTAGTAATTCTAAGAATACCTGTATTTCATTATCATATTTAATCTACAGAGGTAGTAATTCTAAGTATACCTGTATTTCATAGTCATATTTAATCTACAGAGGTTGTAATTCTAAGCATACCTGTATTTCATAGTCATATTTAATCTACAGAGGTAGTAATTCTAACTATACCTGTATTTCATGGTCATATTTAATCTACAGCGGTTGTAATTCTAAGTATACCTGTATTTCATGGTCATATTTAATCTACAGAGGTTGTAATTCTAAGTATACCTGTATTTCATGGTCATATTTAATCTACAGAGGTAGTAATTCTAAGTATACCTGTATTTCATAATCATATTTAATCTACAGAGGTAGTAATTCTAAGCATACCTGTATTTCATGGTCATATTTAATCTCCAGAGGTTGTAATTCTAAGCATACCTGTATTTCATAGTCATATTTAATCTACAGAGGTTGTAATTCTAAGTATACCTGTATTTCATAGTCATATTTATTCTACAGAGGTAGTAATTCTAAGCATACCTGTATTTCATAATCATATTTAATCTCCAGAGGTTGTAATTCTAAGTATACCTGTATTTCATAGTCATATTTATTCTACAGAGGTAGTAATTCTAAGTATACCTGTATTTCATGGTCATATTTAATCTCCAGAGGTTGTAATTCTAAGTATACCTGTATTTCATAATCATATTTAATCTACAGAGGTAGTAATTCTAAGTATACCTGTATTTCATGGTCATATTTAATCTACAGAGGCTGTAATTCTAAGTATACCTGTATTTCATAGTCATATCTAATCTACAGAGGTAGTAATTCTAACTATACCTGTATTTCATGGTCATATTTAATCTACAGAGGTTGTAATTCTAAGTATACCTGTATTTCATGGTCATATTTAATCTACAGAGGTTGTAATTCTAAGCATACCTGTATTTCATGGTCATATTTAATCTACAGAGGTAGTAATTCTAAGCATACCTGTATTTCATAATCATATTTAATCTACAGAGGTAGTAATTCTAAGCATACCTGTATTTCATGGTCATATTTAATCTACAGAGGTTGTAATTCTAAGTATACCTGTATTTCATAGTCATATTTAATCTACAGAGGTTGTAATTCTAAGTATACCTGTATTTCATAGTCATATTTATTCTACAGAGGTAGTAATTCTAAGTATACCTGTATTTCATAATCATATTTAATCTACAGAGGTAGTAATTCTAAGCATACCTGTATTTCATGGTCATATTTAATCTACAGAGGTTGTAATTCTAAGAATACCTGTATTTCATAGTCATATTTAATCTCCAGAGGTTGTAATTCTAAGCATACCTGTATTTCATAGTCATATTTATTCTACAGAGGTAGTAATTCTAAGTATACCTGTATTTCATGGTCATATTTAATCTCCAGAGGTTGTAATTCTAAGTATACCTGTATTTCATAATCATATTTAATCTACAGAGGTAGTAATTCTAAGCATACCTGTATTTCATGGTCATATTTAATCTACAGAGGCTGTAATTCTAAGTATACCTGTATTTCACAGTCATATCTAATCTACAGAGGTAGTAATTCTAAGTATACCTGTATTTCATGGTCATATTTAATCTACAGAGGTAGTAATTCTAAGTATACCTGTTTTTCATGGTCATATATAATCTACAGAGGTAGTAATTCTAAGTATACCTGTATTTCATAGTCATATTTAATCTACAGCGGTTGTAATTCTAAGTATACCTGTATTTCATAGTCATATTTAATCTATAGAGGTTGTAATTCTAAGTATACCTGTATTTCATGGTCATATATAATCTACAGAGGTAGTAATTCTAAGTATACCTGTATTTCATAATCATATTTAATCTACAGAGGTAGTAATTCTAACTATACCTGTATTTCATGGTCATATTTAATCTCCAGAGGTTGTAATTCTAAGTATACCTGTATTTCATGGTCATATTTAATCTTCAGAGGTTGTAATTCTAAGTATACCTGTATTTCATAGTCATATTTAATCTACAGAGGTAGTAATTCTAACTATACCTGTATTTCATGGTCATATTTAATCTACAGAGGTTGTAATTCTAAGTATACCTGTATTTCATGGTCATATTTAATCTACAGAGGTTGTAATTCTAAGTATACCTGTATTTCATGGTCATATTTAATCTACAGAGGTAGTAATTCTAAGTATACCTGTATTTCATAATCATATTTAATCTACAGAGGTAGTAATTCTAAGCATACCTGTATTTCATGGTCATATTTAATCTACAGAGGTTGTAATTCTAAGTATACCTGTATTTCATAGTCATATTTAATCTACAGAGGTTGTAATTCTAAGTATACCTGTATTTCATAGTCATATTTATTCTACAGAGGTAGTAATTCTAAGTATACCTGTATTTCATAATCATATTTAATCTACAGAGGTAGTAATTCTAAGCATACCTGTATTTCATGGTCATATTTAATCTACAGAGGTTGTAATTCTAAGAATACCTGTATTTCATAGTCATATTTAATCTCCAGAGGTTGTAATTCTAAGTATACCTGTATTTCATAGTCATATTTATTCTACAGAGGTAGTAATTCTAACTATACCTGTATTTCATGGTCATATTTAATCTACATAGGTTGTAATTCTAAGTATACCTGTATTTCATGGTCATATTTAATCTACAGAGGTTGTAATTCTAAGAATACCTGTATTTCATAGTCATATTTAATCTACAGAGGTTGTAATTCTAAGTATATCTGTATTTCATAGTCATATTTATTCTACAGAGGTAGTAATTCTAACTATACCTGTATTTCATGGTCATATTTAATCTCCAGAGGTTGTAATTCTAAGTATACCTGTATTTCATAATCATATTTAATCTACAGAGGTAGTAATTCTAAGTATACCTGTATTTCATGGTCATATTTAATCTACAGAGGTTGTAAATCTAAGAATACCTGTATTTCATAGTCATATCTAATCTACAGAGGTAGTAATTCTAAGCATACCTGTATTTCATAGTCATATTTAATCTACAGAGGTTGTAATTCTAAGAATACCTGTATTTCATAGTCATATTTAATCTACAGAGGTTGTAATTCTAAGTATACCTGTATTTCATGGTCATATATAATCTACAGAGGTAGTAATTCTAAGAATACCTGTATTTCATTATCATATTTAATCTACAGAGGTAGTAATTCTAAGTATACCTGTATTTCATAGTCATATTTAATCTACAGAGGTTGTAATTCTAAGCATACCTGTATTTCATAGTCATATTTAATCTACAGAGGTAGTAATTCTAACTATACCTGTATTTCATGGTCATATTTAATCTACAGCGGTTGTAATTCTAAGTATACCTGTATTTCATGGTCATATTTAATCTACAGAGGTTGTAATTCTAAGTATACCTGTATTTCATGGTCATATTTAATCTACAGAGGTTGTAATTCTAAGTATACCTGTATTTCATAGTCATATTTAATCTACAGAGGTTGTAATTCTAAGCATACCTGTATTTCATAGTCATATTTAATCTACAGAGGTAGTAATTCTAAGTATACCTGTATTTCATAATCATATTTAATCTACAGAGGTAGTAATTCTAAGCATACCTGTATTTCATAGTCATATTTATTCTACAGAGGTAGTAATTCTAAGCATACCTGTATTTCATAATCATATTTAATCTCCAGAGGTTGTAATTCTAAGTATACCTGTATTTCATAGTCATATTTATTCTACAGAGGTAGTAATTCTAAGTATACCTGTATTTCATGGTCATATTTAATCTCCAGAGGTTGTAATTCTAAGTATACCTGTATTTCATAATCATATTTAATCTACAGAGGTAGTAATTCTAAGTATACCTGTATTTCATGGTCATATTTAATCTACAGAGGCTGTAATTCTAAGTATACCTGTATTTCATAGTCATATCTAATCTACAGAGGTAGTAATTCTAACTATACCTGTATTTCATGGTCATATTTAATCTACAGAGGTTGTAATTCTAAGTATACCTGTATTTCATGGTCATATTTAATCTACAGAGGTTGTAATTCTAAGCATACCTGTATTTCATGGTCATATTTAATCTATAGAGGTAGTAATTCTAAGCATACCTGTATTTCATAATCATATTTAATCTACAGAGGTAGTAATTCTAAGCATACCTGTATTTCATGGTCATATTTAATCTACAGAGGTTGTAATTCTAAGTATACCTGTATTTCATAGTCATATTTAATCTACAGAGGTTGTAATTCTAAGTATACCTGTATTTCATAGTCATATTTATTCTACAGAGGTAGTAATTCTAAGTATACCTGTATTTCATAATCATATTTAATCTACAGAGGTAGTAATTCTAAGCATACCTGTATTTCATGGTCATATTTAATCTACAGAGGTTGTAATTCTAAGAATACCTGTATTTCATAGTCATATTTAATCTCCAGAGGTTGTAATTCTAAGTATACCTGTATTTCATAGTCATATTTATTCTACAGAGGTAGTAATTCTAAGTATACCTGTATTTCATGGTCATATTTAATCTCCAGAGGTTGTAATTCTAAGTATACCTGTATTTCATAATCATATTTAATCTACAGAGGTAGTAATTCTAAGCATACCTGTATTTCATGGTCATATTTAATCTACAGAGGCTGTAATTCTAAGTATACCTGTATTTCATAGTCATATCTAATCTACAGAGGTAGTAATTCTAAGTATACCTGTATTTCATGGTCATATTTAATCTACAGAGGTAGTAATTCTAAGCATACCTGTTTTTCATGGTCATATATAATCTACAGAGGTAGTAATTCTAAGTATACCTGTATTTCATAGTCATATTTAATCTACAGCGGTTGTAATTCTAAGTATACCTGTATTTCATAGTCATATTTAATCTATAGAGGTTGTAATTCTAAGTATACCTGTATTTCATGGTCATATATAATCTACAGAGGTAGTAATTCTAAGTATACCTGTATTTCATAATCATATTTAATCTACAGAGGTAGTAATTCTAACTATACCTGTATTTCATGGTCATATTTAATCTCCAGAGGTTGTAATTCTAAGTATACCTGTATTTCATGGTCATATTTAATCTCCAGAGGTTGTAATTCTAAGTATACCTGTATTTCATAGTCATATTTAATCTACAGAGGTAGTAATTCTAACTATACCTGTATTTCATGGTCATATTTAATCTACAGAGGTTGTAATTCTAAGTATACCTGTATTTCATGGTCATATTTAATCTACAGAGGTTGTAATTCTAAGTATACCTGTATTTCATGGTCATATTTAATCTCCAGAGGTAGTAATTCTAAGTATACCTGTATTTCATAATCATATTTAATCTACAGAGGTAGTAATTCTAAGCATACCTGTATTTCATGGTCATATTTAATCTACAGAGGTTGTAATTCTAAGTATACCTGTATTTCATAGTCATATTTAATCTACAGAGGTTGTAATTCTAAGCATACCTGTATTTCATAGTCATATTTATTCAACAGAGGTAGTAATTCTAAGTATACCTGTATTTCATAATCATATTTAATCTACAGAGGTAGTAATTCTAAGCATACCTGTATTTCATGGTCATATTTAATCTACAGAGGTTGTAATTCTAAGAATACCTGTATTTCATAGTCATATTTAATCTCCAGAGGTTGTAATTCTAAGTATACCTGTATTTCATAGTCATATTTATTCTACAGAGGTAGTAATTCTAACTATACCTGTATTTCATGGTCATATTTAATCTCCAGAGGTTGTAATTCTAAGTATACCTGTATTTCATAATCATATTTAATCTACAGAGGTAGTAATTCTAAGAATACCTGTATTTCATGGTCATATTTAATCTATAGAGGTAGTAATTCTAAGTATACCTGTATTTCATGGTCATATTTAATCTACAGAGGTAGTAATTCTAAGTATACCTGTATTTCATAATCATATTTAATCTACAGAGGTTGTAATTCTAAGCATACCTGTATTTCATAGTCATATTTAATCTATAGAGGTTGTAATTCTAAGCATACCTGTATTTCATGGTCATATATAATCTACAGAGGTAGTAATTCTAAGTATACCTGTATTTCATAATCATATTTAATCTACAGAGGTAGTAATTCTAACTATACCTGTATTTCATGGTCATATTTAATCTCCAGAGGTTGTAATTCTAAGTATACCTGTATTTCATGGTCATATTTAATCTCCAGAGGTTGTAATTCTAAGTATACCTGTATTTCATAGTCATATTTAATCTACAGAGGTAGTAATTCTAACTATACCTGTATTTCATGGTCATATTTAATCTACAGAGGTTGTAATTCTAAGTATACCTGTATTTCATGGTCATATTTAATCTACAGAGGTTGTAATTCTAAGTATACCTGTATTTCATGGTCATATTTAATCTACAGAGGTAGTAATTCTAAGTATACCTGTATTTCATAATCATATTTAATCTACAGAGGTAGTAATTCTAAGCATACCTGTATTTCATGGTCATATTTAATCTACAGAGGTTGTAATTCTAAGTATACCTGTATTTCATAGTCATATTTAATCTACAGAGGTTGTAATTCTAAGTATACCTGTATTTCATAGTCATATTTATTCTACAGAGGTAGTAATTCTAAGTATACCTGTATTTCATAATCATATTTAATCTACAGAGGTCGTAATTCTAAGCATACCTGTATTTCATGGTCATATTTAATCTACAGAGGTTGTAATTCTAAGAATACCTGTATTTCATAGTCATATTTAATCTCCAGAGGTTGTAATTCTAAGCATACCTGTATTTCATAGTCATATTTATTCTACAGAGGTGGTAATTCTAAGTATACCTGTATTTCATAGTCATATTTAATCTATAGAGGTTGTAATTCTAAGTATACCTGTATTTCATGGTCATATATAATCTACAGAGGTAGTAATTCTAAGTATACCTGTATTTCATAATCATATTTAATCTACAGAGGTAGTAATTCTAACTATACCTGTATTTCATGGTCATATTTAATCTCCAGAGGTTGTAATTCTAAGTATACCTGTATTTCATGGTCATATTTAATCTCCAGAGGTTGTAATTCTAAGTATACCTGTATTTCATAGTCATATTTAATCTACAGAGGTAGTAATTCTAACTATACCTGTATTTCATGGTCATATTTAATCTACAGAGGTTGTAATTCTAAGTATACCTGTATTTCATGGTCATATTTAATCTACAGAGGTTGTAATTCTAAGTATACCTGTATTTCATGGTCATATTTAATCTCCAGAGGTAGTAATTCTAAGTATACCTGTATTTCATAATCATATTTAATCTACAGAGGTAGTAACTCTAAGCATACCTGTATTTCATGGTCATATTTAATCTACAGAGGTTGTAATTCTAAGTATACCTGTATTTCATAGTCATATTTAATCTACAGAGGTTGTAATTCTAAGCATACCTGTATTTCATAGTCATATTTATTCTACAGAGGTAGTAATTCTAAGTATACCTGTATTTCATAATCATATTTAATCTACAGAGGTAGTAATTCTAAGCATACCTGTATTTCATGGTCATATTTAATCTACAGAGGTTGTAATTCTAAGAATACCTGTATTTCATAGTCATATTTAATCTCCAGAGGTTGTAATTCTAAGTATACCTGTATTTCATAGTCATATTTATTCTACAGAGGTAGTAATTCTAACTATACCTGTATTTCATGGTCATATTTAATCTCCAGAGGTTGTAATTCTAAGTATACCTGTATTTCATAATCATATTTAATCTACAGAGGTAGTAATTCTAAGAATACCTGTATTTCATGGTCATATTTAATCTATAGAGGTAGTAATTCTAAGTATACCTGTATTTCATGGTCATATTTAATCTACAGAGGTAGTAATTCTAAGTATACCTGTATTTCATAATCATATTTAATCTACAGAGGTTGTAATTCTAAGCATACCTGTATTTCATAGTCATATTTAATCTATAGAGGTTGTAATTCTAAGCATACCTGTATTTCATGGTCATATATAATCTACAGAGGTAGTAATTCTAAGTATACCTGTATTTCATAATCATATTTAATCTACAGAGGTAGTAATTCTAACTATACCTGTATTTCATGGTCATATTTAATCTCCAGAGGTTGTAATTCTAAGTATACCTGTATTTCATGGTCATATTTAATCTCCAGAGGTTGTAATTCTAAGTATACCTGTATTTCATAGTCATATTTAATCTACAGAGGTAGTAATTCTAACTATACCTGTATTTCATGGTCATATTTAATCTACAGAGGTTGTAATTCTAAGTATACCTGTATTTCATGGTCATATTTAATCTACAGAGGTTGTAATTCTAAGTATACCTGTATTTCATGGTCATATTTAATCTACAGAGGTAGTAATTCTAAGTATACCTGTATTTCATAATCATATTTAATCTACAGAGGTAGTAATTCTAAGCATACCTGTATTTCATGGTCATATTTAATCTACAGAGGTTGTAATTCTAAGTATACCTGTATTTCATAGTCATATTTAATCTACAGAGGTTGTAATTCTAAGTATACCTGTATTTCATAGTCATATTTATTCTACAGAGGTAGTAATTCTAAGTATACCTGTATTTCATAATCATATTTAATCTACAGAGGTCGTAATTCTAAGCATACCTGTATTTCATGGTCATATTTAATCTACAGAGGTTGTAATTCTAAGAATACCTGTATTTCATAGTCATATTTAATCTCCAGAGGTTGTAATTCTAAGCATACCTGTATTTCATAGTCATATTTATTCTACAGAGGTGGTAATTCTAACTATACCTGTATTTCATGGTCATATTTAATCTCCAGAGGTTGTAATTCTAAGTATACCTGTATTTCATAATCATATTTAATCTACAGAGGTAGTAATTCTAAGAATACCTGTATTTCATGGTCATATTTAATCTATAGAGGTAGTAATTCTAAGTATACCTGTATTTCATGGTCATATTTAATCTACAGAGGTAGTAATTCTAAGTATACCTGTATTTCATAATCATATTTAATCTACAGAGGTAGTAATTCTAAGCATACCTGTATTTCATGGTCATATTTAATCTACAGAGGTTGTAATTCTAAGTATACCTGTATTTCATGGTCATATTTAATCTACAGAGGTTGTAATTCTAAGTATACCTGTATTTCATGGTCATATTTAATCTACAGAGGCTGTAATTCTAAGTATACCTGTATTTCATAGTCATATCTAATCTACAGAGGTAGTAATTCTAACTATACCTGTATTTCATGGTCATATTTAATCTACAGAGGTTGTAATTCTAAGTATACCTGTATTTCATGGTCATATTTAATCTACAGAGGTTGTAATTCTAAGTATACCTGTATTTCATGGTCATATTTAATCTACAGAGGTAGTAATTCTAAGTATACCTGTATTTCATAATCATATTTAATCTACAGAGGTAGTAATTCTAAGCATACCTGTATTTCATGGTCATATTTAATCTACAGAGGTTGTAATTCTAAGTATACCTGTATTTCATAGTCATATTTAATCTACAGAGGTTGTAATTCTAAGTATACCTGTATTTCATAGTCATATTTATTCTACAGAGGTAGTAATTCTAAGTATACCTGTATTTCATAATCATATTTAATCTACAGAGGTAGTAATTCTAAGCATACCTGTATTTCATGGTCATATTTAATCTACAGAGGTTGTAATTCTAAGAATACCTGTATTTCATAGTCATATTTAATTTCCAGAGGTTGTAATTCTAAGTATACCTGTATTTCATAGTCATATTTATTCTACAGAGGTAGTAATTCTAAGAATACCTGTATTTCATGGTCATATTTAATCTCCAGAGGTTGTAATTCTAAGTATACCTGTATTTCATAATCATATTTAATCTACAGAGGTAGTAATTCTAAGCATACCTGTATTTCATGGTCATATTTAATCTACAGAGGCTGTAATTCTAAGTATACCTGTATTTCATAGTCATATCTAATCTACAGAGGTAGTAATTCTAAGTATACCTGTATTTCATGGTCATATTTAATCTACAGAGGTAGTAATTCTAAGTATACCTGTATTTCATGGTCATATATAATCTACAGAGGTAGTAATTCTAAGTATACCTGTATTTCATAGTCATATTTAATCTACAGAGGTTGTAATTCTAAGTATACCTGTATTTCATAGTCATATTTAATCTATAGAGGTTGTAATTCTAAGTATACCTGTATTTCATGGTCATATATAATCTACAGAGGTAGTAATTCTAAGTATACCTGTATTTCATAATCATATTTAATCTACAGAGGTAGTAATTCTAACTATACCTGTATTTCATGGTCATATTTAATCTCCAGAGGTTGTAATTCTAAGTATACCTGTATTTCATGGTCATATTTAATCTCCAGAGGTTGTAATTCTAAGTATACCTGTATTTCATAGTCATATTTAATCTACAGAGGTAGTAATTCTAACTATACCTGTATTTCATGGTCATATTTAATCTACAGAGGTTGTAATTCTAAGTATACCTGTATTTCATGGTCATATTTAATCTACAGAGGTTGTAATTCTAAGTATACCTGTATTTCATGGTCATATTTAATCTACAGAGGTAGTAATTCTAAGTATACCTGTATTTCATAATCATATTTAATCTACAGAGGTAGTAATTCTAAGCATACCTGTATTTCATGGTCATATTTAATCTACAGAGGTTGTAATTCTAAGAATACCTGTATTTCATAGTCATATTTAATCTCCAGAGGTTGTAATTCTAAGTATACCTGTATTTCATAGTCATATTTATTCTACAGAGGTAGTAATTCTAACTATACCTGTATTTCATGGTCATATTTAATCTCCAGAGGTTGTAATTCTAAGTATACCTGTATTTCATAATCATATTTAATCTACAGAGGTAGTAATTCTAAGAATACCTGTATTTCATGGTCATAGTTAATCTACAGAGGCTGTAATTCTAAGTATACCTGTATTTCATAGTCATATCTAATCTACAGAGGTAGTAATTCTAAGTATACCTGTATTTCATGGTCATATTTAATCTACAGAGGTAGTAATTCTAAGTATACCTGTATTTCATGGTCATATATAATCTACAGAGGTAGTAATTCTAAGTATATCTGTATTTCATAGTCATATTTAATCTACAGAGGTTGTAATTCTAAGCATACCTGTATTTCATAGTCATATTTAATCTATAGAGGTTGTAATTCTAAGTATACCTGTATTTCATGGTCATATATAATCTACAGAGGTAGTAATTCTAAGTATACCTGTATTTCATAATCATATTTAATCTACAGAGGTAGTAATTCTAACAATACCTGTATTTCATGGTCATATTTAATCTCCAGAGGTTGTAATTCTAAGCATACCTGTATTTCATGGTCATATATAATCTACAGAGGTAGTAATTCTAAGCATACCTGTATTTCATAGTCATATTTAATCTACAGAGGTTGTAATTCTAAGTATACCTGTATTTCATGGTCATATTTAATCTACAGAGGTTGTAATTCTAAGTATACCTGTATTTCATGGTCATATTTAATCTACAGAGGTAGTAATTCTAAGTATACCTGTATTTCATAATCATATTTAATCTACAGAGGTAGTAATTCTAAGCATACCTGTATTTCATGGTCATATTTAATCTACAGAGGTTGTAATTCTAAGTATACCTGTATTTCATAGTCATATTTAATCTACAGAGGTTGTAATTCTAAGTATACCTGTATTTCATAGTCATATTTATTCTAGAGAGGTAGTAATTCTAAGTATACCTGTATTTCATAATCATATTTAATCTACAGAGGTAGTAATTCTAAGCATACCTGTATTTCATGGTCATATTTAATCTACAGAGGTTGTAATTCTAAGAATACCTGTATTTCATAGTCATATTTAATCTCCAGAGGTTGTAATTCTAAGTATACCTGTATTTCATAGTCATATTTATTCTACAGAGGTAGTAATTCTAACTATACCTGTATTTCATGGTCATATTTAATCTCCAGAGGTTGTAATTCTAAGTATACCTGTATTTCATAATCATATTTAATCTACAGAGGTAGTAATTCTAAGAATACCTGTATTTCATGGTCATAGTTAATCTACAGAGGCTGTAATTCTAAGTATACCTGTATTTCATAGTCATATCTAATCTACAGAGGTAGTAATTCTAAGTATACCTGTATTTCATGGTCATATTTAATCTACAGAGGTAGTAATTCTAAGTATACCTGTATTTCATGGTCATATATAATCTACAAAGGTAGTAATTCTAAGTATACCTGTATTTCATAGTCATATTTAATCTACAGAGGTTGTAATTCTAAGCATACCTGTATTTCATAGTCATATTTAATCTATAGAGGTTGTAATTCTAAGTATACCTGTATTTCATGGTCATATATAATCTACAGAGGTAGTAATTCTAAGTATACCTGTATTTCATAATCATATTTAATCTACAGAGGTAGTAATTCTAACAATACCTGTATTTCATGGTCATATTTAATCTCCAGAGGTTGTAATTCTAAGCATACCTGTATTTCATGGTCATATATAATCTACAGAGGTAGTAATTCTAAGCATACCTGTATTTCATAGTCATATTTAATCTACAGAGGTTGTAATTCTAAGTATACCTGTATTTCATGGTCATATTTAATCTACAGAGGTTGTAATTCTAAGCATACCTGTATTTCATAGTCATATTTAATCTCCAGAGGTTGTAATTCTAAGTATACCTGTATTTCATGGTCATATTTAATCTACAGAGGTTGTAATTCTAAGCATACCTGTATTTCATGGTCATATTTAATCTACAGAGGTTGTAATTCTAAGTATACCTGTATTTCATGGTCATATTGAATCTACAGAGGTTGTAATTCTAAGCATACCTGTATTTCATGGTCATATATAATCTACAGAGGTAGTAATTCTAAGTATACCTGTATTTCATAATCATATTTAATCTACAGAGGTAGTAATTCTAACAATACCTGTATTTCATGGTCATATTTAATCTCCAGAGGTTGTAATTCTAAGCATACCTGTATTTCATGGTCATATATAATCTACAGAGGTAGTAATTCTAAGCATACCTGTATTTCATAGTCATATTTAATCTACAGAGGTTGTAATTCTAAGTATACCTGTATTTCATGGTCATATTTAATCTACAGAGGTTGTAATTCTAAGTATACCTGTATTTCATGGTCATATTTAATCTACAGAGGTAGTAATTCTAAGTATACCTGTATTTCATAATCATATTTAATCTACAGAGGTAGTAATTCTAAGCATACCTGTATTTCATGGTCATATTTAATCTACAGAGGTTGTAATTCTAAGTATACCTGTATTTCATAGTCATATTTAATCTACAGAGGTTGTAATTCTAAGTATACCTGTATTTCATAGTCATATTTATTCTAGAGAGGTAGTAATTCTAAGCATACCTGTATTTCATAGTCATATTTAATCTCCAGAGGTTGTAATTCTAAGTATACCTGTATTTCATGGTCATATTTAATCTACAGAGGTTGTAATTCTAAGCATACCTGTATTTCATGGTCATATTTAATCTACAGAGGTAGTAATTCTAAGTATACCTGTATTTCATGGTCATATATAATCTACAGAGGTAGTAATTCTAAGTATACCTGTATTTCATAGTCATATTTAATCTACAGAGGTTGTAATTCTAAGCATACCTGTATTTCATAGTCATATTTAATCTATAGAGGTTGTAATTCTAAGTATACCTGTATTTCATGGTCATATATAATCTACAGAGGTAGTAATTCTAAGTATACCTGTATTTCATAATCATATTTAATCTACAGAGGTAGTAATTCTAACAATACCTGTATTTCATGGTCATATTTAATCTCCAGAGGTTGTAATTCTAAGCATACCTGTATTTCATGGTCATATATAATCTACAGAGGTAGTAATTCTAAGCATACCTGTATTTCATAGTCATATTTAATCTACAGAGGTTGTAATTCTAAGTATACCTGTATTTCATGGTCATATTTAATCTACAGAGGTTGTAATTCTAAGCATACCTGTATTTCATAGTCATATTTAATCTCCAGAGGTTGTAATTCTAAGTATACCTGTATTTCATGGTCATATTTAATCTACAGAGGTTGTAATTCTAAGCATACCTGTATTTCATGGTCATATTTAATCTACAGAGGTTGTAATTCTAAGTATACCTGTATTTCATGGTCATATTTAATCTACAGAGGTTGTAATTCTAAGTATACCTGTATTTCATGGTCATATTTAATCTACAGAGGTAGTAATTCTAAGTATACCTGTATTTCATAATCATATTTAATCTACAGAGGTAGTAATTCTAAGCATACCTGTATTTCATGGTCATATTTAATCTACAGAGGTTGTAATTCTAAGAATACCTGTATTTCATAGTCATATTTAATCTCCAGAGGTTGTAATTCTAAGTATACCTGTATTTCATAGTCATATTTATTCTACAGAGGTAGTAATTCTAACTATACCTGTATTTCATGGTCATATTTAATCTCCAGAGGTTGTAATTCTAAGTATACCTGTATTTCATAATCATATTTAATCTACAGAGGTAGTAATTCTAAGAATACCTGTATTTCATGGTCATAGTTAATCTACAGAGGCTGTAATTCTAAGTATACCTGTATTTCATAGTCATATCTAATCTACAAAGGTAGTAATTCTAAGTATACCTGTATTTCATGGTCATATTTAATCTACAGAGGTAGTAATTCTAAGTATACCTGTATTTCATGGTCATATATAATCTACAGAGGTAGTAATTCTAAGTATACCTGTATTTCATAGTCATATTTAATCTACAGAGGTTGTAATTCTAAGCATACCTGTATTTCATAGTCATATTTAATCTATAGAGGTTGTAATTCTAAGTATACCTGTATTTCATGGTCATATATAATCTACAGAGGTAGTAATTCTAAGTATACCTGTATTTCATAATCATATTTAATCTACAGAGGTAGTAATTCTAACAATACCTGTATTTCATGGTCATATTTAATCTCCAGAGGTTGTAATTCTAAGCATACCTGTATTTCATGGTCATATATAATCTACAGAGGTAGTAATTCTAAGCATACCTGTATTTCATAGTCATATTTAATCTACAGAGGTTGTAATTCTAAGTATACCTGTATTTCATGGTCATATTTAATCTACAGAGGTTGTAATTCTAAGTATACCTGTATTTCATGGTCATATTTAATCTACAGAGGTAGTAATTCTAAGTATACCTGTATTTCATAATCATATTTAATCTACAGAGGTAGTAATTCTAAGCATACCTGTATTTCATGGTCATATTTAATCTACAGAGGTTGTAATTCTAAGTATACCTGTATTTCATAGTCATATTTAATCTACAGAGGTTGTAATTCTAAGTATACCTGTATTTCATAGTCATATTTATTCTAGAGAGGTAGTAATTCTAAGTATACCTGTATTTCATAATCATATTTAATCTACAGAGGTAGTAATTCTAAGCATACCTGTATTTCATGGTCATATTTAATCTACAGAGGTTGTAATTCTAAGAATACCTGTATTTCATAGTCATATTTAATCTCCAGAGGTTGTAATTCTAAGTATACCTGTATTTCATAGTCATATTTATTCTACAGAGGTAGTAATTCTAACTATACCTGTATTTCATGGTCATATTTAATCTCCAGAGGTTGTAATTCTAAGTATACCTGTATTTCATAATCATATTTAATCTACAGAGGTAGTAATTCTAAGAATACCTGTATTTCATGGTCATAGTTAATCTACAGAGGCTGTAATTCTAAGTATACCTGTATTTCATAGTCATATCTAATCTACAGAGGTAGTAATTCTAAGTATACCTGTATTTCATGGTCATATTTAATCTACAGAGGTAGTAATTCTAAGTATACCTGTATTTCATGGTCATATATAATCTACAGAGGTAGTAATTCTAAGTATACCTGTATTTCATAGTCATATTTAATCTACAGAGGTTGTAATTCTAAGCATACCTGTATTTCATAGTCATATTTAATCTATAGAGGTTGTAATTCTAAGTATACCTGTATTTCATGGTCATATATAATCTACAGAGGTAGTAATTCTAAGTATACCTGTATTTCATAATCATATTTAATCTACAGAGGTAGTAATTCTAACAATACCTGTATTTCATGGTCATATTTAATCTCCAGAGGTTGTAATTCTAAGCATACCTGTATTTCATGGTCATATATAATCTACAGAGGTAGTAATTCTAAGCATACCTGTATTTCATAGTCATATTTAATCTACAGAGGTTGTAATTCTAAGTATACCTGTATTTCATGGTCATATTTAATCTACAGAGGTTGTAATTCTAAGCATACCTGTATTTCATAGTCATATTTAATCTCCAGAGGTTGTAATTCTAAGTATACCTGTATTTCATGGTCATATTTAATCTACAGAGGTTGTAATTCTAAGCATACCTGTATTTCATGGTCATATTTAATCTACAGAGGTTGTAATTCTAAGTATACCTGTATTTCATGGTCATATTGAATCTACAGAGGTTGTAATTCTAAGCATACCTGTATTTCATGGTCATATATAATCTACAGAGGTAGTAATTCTAAGTATACCTGTATTTCATAATCATATTTAATCTACAGAGGTAGTAATTCTAACAATACCTGTATTTCATGGTCATATTTAATCTCCAGAGGTTGTAATTCTAAGCATACCTGTATTTCATGGTCATATATAATCTACAGAGGTAGTAATTCTAAGCATACCTGTATTTCATAGTCATATTTAATCTACAGAGGTTGTAATTCTAAGTATACCTGTATTTCATGGTCATATTTAATCTACAGAGGTTGTAATTCTAAGTATACCTGTATTTCATGGTCATATTTAATCTACAGAGGTAGTAATTCTAAGTATACCTGTATTTCATAATCATATTTAATCTACAGAGGTAGTAATTCTAAGCATACCTGTATTTCATGGTCATATTTAATCTACAGAGGTTGTAATTCTAAGTATACCTGTATTTCATAGTCATATTTAATCTACAGAGGTTGTAATTCTAAGTATACCTGTATTTCATAGTCATATTTATTCTAGAGAGGTAGTAATTCTAAGCATACCTGTATTTCATAGTCATATTTAATCTCCAGAGGTTGTAATTCTAAGTATACCTGTATTTCATGGTCATATTTAATCTACAGAGGTTGTAATTCTAAGCATACCTGTATTTCATGGTCATATTTAATCTACAGAGGTAGTAATTCTAAGTATACCTGTATTTCATGGTCATATATAATCTACAGAGGTAGTAATTCTAAGTATACCTGTATTTCATAGTCATATTTAATCTACAGAGGTTGTAATTCTAAGCATACCTGTATTTCATAGTCATATTTAATCTATAGAGGTTGTAATTCTAAGTATACCTGTATTTCATGGTCATATATAATCTACAGAGGTAGTAATTCTAAGTATACCTGTATTTCATAATCATATTTAATCTACAGAGGTAGTAATTCTAACAATACCTGTATTTCATGGTCATATTTAATCTCCAGAGGTTGTAATTCTAAGCATACCTGTATTTCATGGTCATATATAATCTACAGAGGTAGTAATTCTAAGCATACCTGTATTTCATAGTCATATTTAATCTACAGAGGTTGTAATTCTAAGTATACCTGTATTTCATGGTCATATTTAATCTACA
Organism: Bathymodiolus septemdierum; assembly: GCA_963383655.1. NCBI lineage: Eukaryota > Metazoa > Mollusca > Bivalvia > Mytilida > Modiolidae > Bathymodiolus > Bathymodiolus septemdierum. The sequence continues at coordinate 128,609,934 of OY726519.1, read as the reverse complement.
GAGGTTGTAATTCTAAGCATACCTGTATTTCATAGTCATATTTAATCTCCAGAGGTTGTAATTCTAAGTATACCTGTATTTCATGGTCATATTTAATCTACAGAGGTTGTAATTCTAAGCATACCTGTATTTCATGGTCATATTTAATCTACAGAGGTTGTAATTCTAAGTATACCTGTATTTCATGGTCATATTGAATCTACAGAGGTTGTAATTCTAAGCATACCTGTATTTCATGGTCATATATAATCTACAGAGGTAGTAATTCTAAGTATACCTGTATTTCATAATCATATTTAATCTACAGAGGTAGTAATTCTAACAATACCTGTATTTCATGGTCATATTTAATCTCCAGAGGTTGTAATTCTAAGCATACCTGTATTTCATGGTCATATATAATCTACAGAGGTAGTAATTCTAAGCATACCTGTATTTCATAGTCATATTTAATCTACAGAGGTTGTAATTCTAAGTATACCTGTATTTCATGGTCATATTTAATCTACAGAGGTTGTAATTCTAAGTATACCTGTATTTCATGGTCATATTTAATCTACAGAGGTAGTAATTCTAAGTATACCTGTATTTCATAATCATATTTAATCTACAGAGGTAGTAATTCTAAGCATACCTGTATTTCATGGTCATATTTAATCTACAGAGGTTGTAATTCTAAGTATACCTGTATTTCATAGTCATATTTAATCTACAGAGGTTGTAATTCTAAGTATACCTGTATTTCATAGTCATATTTATTCTAGAGAGGTAGTAATTCTAAGTATACCTGTATTTCATAATCATATTTAATCTACAGAGGTAGTAATTCTAAGCATACCTGTATTTCATGGTCATATTTAATCTACAGAGGTTGTAATTCTAAGAATACCTGTATTTCATAGTCATATTTAATCTCCAGAGGTTGTAATTCTAAGTATACCTGTATTTCATAGTCATATTTATTCTACAGAGGTAGTAATTCTAACTATACCTGTATTTCATGGTCATATTTAATCTCCAGAGGTTGTAATTCTAAGTATACCTGTATTTCATAATCATATTTAATCTACAGAGGTAGTAATTCTAAGAATACCTGTATTTCATGGTCATAGTTAATCTACAGAGGCTGTAATTCTAAGTATACCTGTATTTCATAGTCATATCTAATCTACAGAGGTAGTAATTCTAAGTATACCTGTATTTCATGGTCATATTTAATCTACAGAGGTAGTAATTCTAAGTATACCTGTATTTCATGGTCATATATAATCTACAGAGGTAGTAATTCTAAGTATACCTGTATTTCATAGTCATATTTAATCTACAGAGGTTGTAATTCTAAGCATACCTGTATTTCATAGTCATATTTAATCAATAGAGGTTGTAATTCTAAGTATACCTGTATTTCATGGTCATATATAATCTACAGAGGTAGTAATTCTAAGTATACCTGTATTTCATAATCATATTTAATCTACAGAGGTAGTAATTCTAACAATACCTGTATTTCATGGTCATATTTAATCTCCAGAGGTTGTAATTCTAAGCATACCTGTATTTCATGGTCATATATAATCTACAGAGGTAGTAATTCTAAGCATACCTGTATTTCATAGTCATATTTAATCTACAGAGGTTGTAATTCTAAGTATACCTGTATTTCATGGTCATATTTAATCTACAGAGGTTGTAATTCTAAGTATACCTGTATTTCATAGTCATATTTAATCTCCAGAGGTTGTAATTCTAAGTATACCTGTATTTCATGGTCATATTTAATCTACAGAGGTTGTAATTCTAAGCATACCTGTATTTCATGGTCATATTTAATCTACAGAGGTTGTAATTCTAAGTATACCTGTATTTCATGGTCATATTGAATCTACAGAGGTTGTAATTCTAACTATACCTGTATTTCATGGTCATATTTAATCTCCAGAGGTTGTAATTCTAAGTATACCTGTATTTCATGGTCATATATAATCTACAGAGGTAGTAATTCTAAGCATACCTGTATTTCATAGTCATATTTAATCTACAGAGGTTGTAATTCTAAGTATACCTGTATTTCATGGTCATATTTAATCTCCAGAGGTTGTAATTCTAAGCATACCTGTATTTCATAGTCATATTTAATCTCCAGAGGTTGTAATTCTAAGCATACCTGTATTTCATGGTCATATTTAATCTACAGAGGTTGTAATTCTAAGCATACCTGTATTTCATGGTCATATTTAATCTACAGAGGTTGTAATTCTAAGAATACCTGTATTTCATGGTCATATTTAATCTACAGAGGTTGTAATTCTAAGTATACCTGTATTTCATAGTCATATTTAATCTACAGAGGTTGTAATTCTAACTATACCTGTATTTCATGGTCATATATAATCTACAGAGGTTGTAATTCTAACCTGTATTTCATAGTCATATTTAATCTCCAGAGGTTGTAATTCTAAGTATACCTGTATTTCATGGTCATATTTAATCTACAGAGGCTGTAATTCTAAGTATACCTGTATTTCATAGTCATATCTAATCTACAGAGGTAGTAATTCTAACTATACCTGTATTTCATGGTCATATTTAATCTACAGAGGTTGTAATTCTAAGTATACCTGTATTTCATGGTCATATTTAATCTACAGAGGTTGTAATTCTAAGTATACCTGTATTTCATGGTCATATTTAATCTACAGAGGTAGTAATTCTAAGTATACCTGTATTTCATAATCATATTTAATCTACAGAGGTAGTAATTCTAAGCATACCTGTATTTCATGGTCATATTTAATCTACAGAGGTTGTAATTCTAAGTATACCTGTATTTCATAGTCATATTTAATCTACAGAGGTTGTAATTCTAAGTATACCTGTATTTCATAGTCATATTTATTCTACAGAGGTAGTAATTCTAAGTATACCTGTATTTCATAATCATATTTAATCTACAGAGGTAGTAATTCTAAGCATACCTGTATTTCATGGTCATATTTAATCTACAGAGGTTGTAATTCTAAGAATACCTGTATTTCATAGTTATATTTAATCTCCAGAGGTTGTAATTCTAAGTATACCTGTATTTCATAGTCATATTTATTCTACAGAGGTAGTAATTCTAAGAATACCTGTATTTCATGGTCATATTTAATCTCCAGAGGTTGTAATTCTAAGTATACCTGTATTTCATAATCATATTTAATCTACAGAGGTAGTAATTCTAAGCATACCTGTATTTCATGGTCATATTTAATCTACAGAGGCTGTAATTCTAAGTATACCTGTATTTCATAGTCATATCTAATCTACAGAGGTAGTAATTCTAAGTATACCTGTATTTCATGGTCATATTTAATCTACAGAGGTAGTAATTCTAAGTATACCTGTATTTCATGGTCATATATAATCTACAGAGGTAGTAATTCTAAGTATACCTGTATTTCATAGTCATATTTAATCTACAGAGGTTGTAATTCTAAGTATACCTGTATTTCATAGTCATATTTAATCTATAGAGGTTGTAATTCTAAGTATACCTGTATTTCATGGTCATATATAATCTACAGAGGTAGTAATTCTAAGTATACCTGTATTTCATAATCATATTTAATCTACAGAGGTAGTAATTCTAACTATACCTGTATTTCATGGTCATATTTAATCTCCAGAGGTTGTAATTCTAAGTATACCTGTATTTCATGGTCATATTTAATCTCCAGAGGTTGTAATTCTAAGTATACCTGTATTTCATAGTCATATTTAATCTACAGAGGTAGTAATTCTAACTATACCTGTATTTCATGGTCATATTTAATCTACAGAGGTTGTAATTCTAAGTATACCTGTATTTCATGGTCATATTTAATCTACAGAGGTTGTAATTCTAAGTATACCTGTATTTCATGGTCATATTTAATCTACAGAGGTTGTAATTCTAAGTATACCTGTATTTCATAGTCATATTTAATCTACAGAGGTTGTAATTCTAAGTATACCTGTATTTCATAGTCATATTTATTCTAGAGAGGTAGTAATTCTAAGTATACCTGTATTTCATAATCATATTTAATCTACAGAGGTAGTAATTCTAAGCATACCTGTATTTCATGGTCATATTTAATCTACAGAGGTTGTAATTCTAAGAATACCTGTATTTCATAGTCATATTTAATCTCCAGAGGTTGTAATTCTAAGTATACCTGTATTTCATAGTCATATTTATTCTACAGAGGTAGTAATTCTAACTATACCTGTATTTCATGGTCATATTTAATCTCCAGAGGTTGTAATTCTAAGTATACCTGTATTTCATAATCATATTTAATCTACAGAGGTAGTAATTCTAAGAATACCTGTATTTCATGGTCATAGTTAATCTACAGAGGCTGTAATTCTAAGTATACCTGTATTTCATAGTCATATCTAATCTACAGAGGTAGTAATTCTAAGTATACCTGTATTTCATGGTCATATTTAATCTACAGAGGTAGTAATTCTAAGTATACCTGTATTTCATGGTCATATATAATCTACAGAGGTAGTAATTCTAAGTATACCTGTATTTCATAGTCATATTTAATCTACAGAGGTTGTAATTCTAAGCATACCTGTATTTCATAGTCATATTTAATCTATAGAGGTTGTAATTCTAAGTATACCTGTATTTCATGGTCATATATAATCTACAGAGGTAGTAATTCTAAGTATACCTGTATTTCATAATCATATTTAATCTACAGAGGTAGTAATTCTAACAATACCTGTATTTCATGGTCATATTTAATCTCCAGAGGTTGTAATTCTAAGCATACCTGTATTTCATGGTCATATATAATCTACAGAGGTAGTAATTCTAAGCATACCTGTATTTCATAGTCATATTTAATCTACAGAGGTTGTAATTCTAAGTATACCTGTATTTCATGGTCATATTTAATCTACAGAGGTTGTAATTCTAAGCATACCTGTATTTCATAGTCATATTTAATCTCCAGAGGTTGTAATTCTAAGTATACCTGTATTTCATGGTCATATTTAATCTACAGAGGTTGTAATTCTAAGCATACCTGTATTTCATGGTCATATTTAATCTACAGAGGTTGTAATTCTAAGTATACCTGTATTTCATGGTCATATTGAATCTACAGAGGTTGTAATTCTAAGCATACCTGTATTTCATGGTCATATATAATCTACAGAGGTAGTAATTCTAAGTATACCTGTATTTCATAATCATATTTAATCTACAGAGGTAGTAATTCTAACAATACCTGTATTTCATGGTCATATTTAATCTCCAGAGGTTGTAATTCTAAGCATACCTGTATTTCATGGTCATATATAATCTACAGAGGTAGTAATTCTAAGCATACCTGTATTTCATAGTCATATTTAATCTACAGAGGTTGTAATTCTAAGTATACCTGTATTTCATGGTCATATTTAATCTACAGAGGTTGTAATTCTAAGTATACCTGTATTTCATGGTCATATTTAATCTACAGAGGTAGTAATTCTAAGTATACCTGTATTTCATAATCATATTTAATCTACAGAGGTAGTAATTCTAAGCATACCTGTATTTCATGGTCATATTTAATCTACAGAGGTTGTAATTCTAAGTATACCTGTATTTCATAGTCATATTTAATCTACAGAGGTTGTAATTCTAAGTATACCTGTATTTCATAGTCATATTTATTCTAGAGAGGTAGTAATTCTAAGCATACCTGTATTTCATAGTCATATTTAATCTCCAGAGGTTGTAATTCTAAGTATACCTGTATTTCATGGTCATATTTAATCTACAGAGGTTGTAATTCTAAGCATACCTGTATTTCATGGTCATATTTAATCTACAGAGGTAGTAATTCTAAGTATACCTGTATTTCATGGTCATATATAATCTACAGAGGTAGTAATTCTAAGTATACCTGTATTTCATAGTCATATTTAATCTACAGAGGTTGTAATTCTAAGCATACCTGTATTTCATAGTCATATTTAATCTATAGAGGTTGTAATTCTAAGTATACCTGTATTTCATGGTCATATATAATCTACAGAGGTAGTAATTCTAAGTATACCTGTATTTCATAATCATATTTAATCTACAGAGGTAGTAATTCTAACAATACCTATATTTCATGGTCATATTTAATCTCCAGAGGTTGTAATTCTAAGCATACCTGTATTTCATGGTCATATATAATCTACAGAGGTAGTAATTCTAAGCATACCTGTATTTCATAGTCATATTTAATCTACAGAGGTTGTAATTCTAAGTATACCTGTATTTCATGGTCATATTTAATCTACAGAGGTTGTAATTCTAAGCATACCTGTATTTCATAGTCATATTTAATCTCCAGAGGTTGTAATTCTAAGTATACCTGTATTTCATGGTCATATTTAATCTACAGAGGTTGTAATTCTAAGCATACCTGTATTTCATGGTCATATTTAATCTACAGAGGTTGTAATTCTAAGTATACCTGTATTTCATGGTCATATTGAATCTACAGAGGTTGTAATTCTAAGCATACCTGTATTTCATGGTCATATATAATCTACAGAGGTAGTAATTCTAAGTATACCTGTATTTCATAATCATATTTAATCTACAGAGGTAGTAATTCTAACAATACCTGTATTTCATGGTCATATTTAATCTCCAGAGGTTGTAATTCTAAGCATACCTGTATTTCATGGTCATATATAATCTACAGAGGTAGTAATTCTAAGCATACCTGTATTTCATAGTCATATTTAATCTACAGAGGTTGTAATTCTAAGTATACCTGTATTTCATGGTCATATTTAATCTACAGAGGTTGTAATTCTAAGTATACCTGTATTTCATGGTCATATTTAATCTACAGAGGTAGTAATTCTAAGTATACCTGTATTTCATAATCATATTTAATCTACAGAGGTAGTAATTCTAAGCATACCTGTATTTCATGGTCATATTTAATCTACAGAGGTTGTAATTCTAAGTATACCTGTATTTCATAGTCATATTTAATCTACAGAGGTTGTAATTCTAAGTATACCTGTATTTCATAGTCATATTTATTCTAGAGAGGTAGTAATTCTAAGTATACCTGTATTTCATAATCATATTTAATCTACAGAGGTAGTAATTCTAAGCATACCTGTATTTCATGGTCATATTTAATCTACAGAGGTTGTAATTCTAAGAATACCTGTATTTCATAGTCATATTTAATCTCCAGAGGTTGTAATTCTAAGTATACCTGTATTTCATAGTCATATTTATTCTACAGAGGTAGTAATTCTAACTATACCTGTATTTCATGGTCATATTTAATCTCCAGAGGTTGTAATTCTAAGTATACCTGTATTTCATAATCATATTTAATCTACAGAGGTAGTAATTCTAAGAATACCTGTATTTCATGGTCATAGTTAATCTACAGAGGCTGTAATTCTAAGTATACCTGTATTTCATAGTCATATCTAATCTACAGAGGTAGTAATTCTAAGTATACCTGTATTTCATGGTCATATTTAATCTACAGAGGTAGTAATTCTAAGTATACCTGTATTTCATGGTCATATATAATCTACAGAGGTAGTAATTCTAAGTATACCTGTATTTCATAGTCATATTTAATCTACAGAGGTTGTAATTCTAAGCATACCTGTATTTCATAGTCATATTTAATCAATAGAGGTTGTAATTCTAAGTATACCTGTATTTCATGGTCATATATAATCTACAGAGGTAGTAATTCTAAGTATACCTGTATTTCATAATCATATTTAATCTACAGAGGTAGTAATTCTAACAATACCTGTATTTCATGGTCATATTTAATCTCCAGAGGTTGTAATTCTAAGCATACCTGTATTTCATGGTCATATATAATCTACAGAGGTAGTAATTCTAAGCATACCTGTATTTCATAGTCATATTTAATCTACAGAGGTTGTAATTCTAAGTATACCTGTATTTCATGGTCATATTTAATCTACAGAGGTTGTAATTCTAAGTATACCTGTATTTCATAGTCATATTTAATCTCCAGAGGTTGTAATTCTAAGTATACCTGTATTTCATGGTCATATTTAATCTACAGAGGTTGTAATTCTAAGCATACCTGTATTTCATGGTCATATTTAATCTACAGAGGTTGTAATTCTAAGTATACCTGTATTTCATGGTCATATTGAATCTACAGAGGTTGTAATTCTAACTATACCTGTATTTCATGGTCATATTTAATCTCCAGAGGTTGTAATTCTAAGTATACCTGTATTTCATGGTCATATATAATCTACAGAGGTAGTAATTCTAAGCATACCTGTATTTCATAGTCATATTTAATCTACAGAGGTTGTAATTCTAAGTATACCTGTATTTCATGGTCATATTTAATCTCCAGAGGTTGTAATTCTAAGCATACCTGTATTTCATAGTCATATTTAATCTCCAGAGGTTGTAATTCTAAGCATACCTGTATTTCATGGTCATATTTAATCTACAGAGGTTGTAATTCTAAGCATACCTGTATTTCATGGTCATATTTAATCTACAGAGGTTGTAATTCTAAGAATACCTGTATTTCATGGTCATATTTAATCTACAGAGGTTGTAATTCTAAGTATACCTGTATTTCATAGTCATATTTAATCTACAGAGGTTGTAATTCTAACTATACCTGTATTTCATGGTCATATATAATCTACAGAGGTTGTAATTCTAACCTGTATTTCATAGTCATATTTAATCTCCAGAGGTTGTAATTCTAAGTATACCTGTATTTCATGGTCATATTTAATCTACAGAGGCTGTAATTCTAAGTATACCTGTATTTCATAGTCATATCTAATCTACAGAGGTAGTAATTCTAACTATACCTGTATTTCATGGTCATATTTAATCTACAGAGGTTGTAATTCTAAGTATACCTGTATTTCATGGTCATATTTAATCTACAGAGGTTGTAATTCTAAGTATACCTGTATTTCATGGTCATATTTAATCTACAGAGGTAGTAATTCTAAGTATACCTGTATTTCATAATCATATTTAATCTACAGAGGTAGTAATTCTAAGCATACCTGTATTTCATGGTCATATTTAATCTACAGAGGTTGTAATTCTAAGTATACCTGTATTTCATAGTCATATTTAATCTACAGAGGTTGTAATTCTAAGTATACCTGTATTTCATAGTCATATTTATTCTACAGAGGTAGTAATTCTAAGTATACCTGTATTTCATAATCATATTTAATCTACAGAGGTAGTAATTCTAAGCATACCTGTATTTCATGGTCATATTTAATCTACAGAGGTTGTAATTCTAAGAATACCTGTATTTCATAGTCATATTTAATCTCCAGAGGTTGTAATTCTAAGTATACCTGTATTTCATAGTCATATTTATTCTACAGAGGTAGTAATTCTAAGAATACCTGTATTTCATGGTCATATTTAATCTCCAGAGGTTGTAATTCTAAGTATACCTGTATTTCATAATCATATTTAATCTACAGAGGTAGTAATTCTAAGCATACCTGTATTTCATGGTCATATTTAATCTACAGAGGCTGTAATTCTAAGTATACCTGTATTTCATAGTCATATCTAATCTACAGAGGTAGTAATTCTAAGTATACCTGTATTTCATGGTCATATTTAATCTACAGAGGTAGTAATTCTAAGTATACCTGTATTTCATGGTCATATATAATCTACAGAGGTAGTAATTCTAAGTATACCTGTATTTCATAGTCATATTTAATCTACAGAGGTTGTAATTCTAAGTATACCTGTATTTCATAGTCATATTTAATCTATAGAGGTTGTAATTCTAAGTATACCTGTATTTCATGGTCATATATAATCTACAGAGGTAGTAATTCTAAGTATACCTGTATTTCATAATCATATTTAATCTACAGAGGTAGTAATTCTAACTATACCTGTATTTCATGGTCATATTTAATCTCCAGAGGTTGTAATTTTAAGTATACCTGTATTTCATGGTCATATTTAATCTCCAGAGGTTGTAATTCTAAGTATACCTGTATTTCATAGTCATATTTAATCTACAGAGGTAGTAATTCTAACTATACCTGTATTTCATGGTCATATTTAATCTACAGAGGTTGTAATTCTAAGTATACCTGTATTTCATGGTCATATTTAATCTACAGAGGTTGTAATTCTAAGTATACCTGTATTTCATGGTCATATTTAATCTACAGAGGTAGTAATTCTAAGTATACCTGTATTTCATAATCATATTTAATCTACAGAGGTAGTAATTCTAAGCATACCTGTATTTCATGGTCATATTTAATCTACAGAGGTTGTAATTCTAAGTATACCTGTATTTCATAGTCATATTTAATCTACAGAGGTTGTAATTCTAAGTATACCTGTATTTCATAGTCATATTTATTCTAGAGAGGTAGTAATTCTAAGTATACCTGTATTTCATAATCATATTTAATCTACAGAGGTAGTAATTCTAAGCATACCTGTATTTCATGGTCATATTTAATCTACAGAGGTTGTAATTCTAAGAATACCTGTATTTCATAGTCATATTTAATCTCCAGAGGTTGTAATTCTAAGTATACCTGTATTTCATAGTCATATTTATTCTACAGAGGTAGTAATTCTAACTATACCTGTATTTCATGGTCATATTTAATCTCCAGAGGTTGTAATTCTAAGTATACCTGTATTTCATAATCATATTTAATCTACAGAGGTAGTAATTCTAAGAATACCTGTATTTCATGGTCATAGTTAATCTACAGAGGCTGTAATTCTAAGTATACCTGTATTTCATAGTCATATCTAATCTACAGAGGTAGTAATTCTAAGTATACCTGTATTTCATGGTCATATTTAATCTACAGAGGTAGTAATTCTAAGTATACCTGTATTTCATGGTCATATATAATCTACAGAGGTAGTAATTCTAAGTATACCTGTATTTCATAATCATATTTAATCTACAGAGGTAGTAATTCTAACAATACCTGTATTTCATGGTCATATTTAATCTCCAGAGGTTGTAATTCTAAGCATACCTGTATTTCATGGTCATATATAATCTACAGAGGTAGTAATTCTAAGCATACCTGTATTTCATAGTCATATTTAATCTACAGAGGTTGTAATTCTAAGTATACCTGTATTTCATGGTCATATTTAATCTACAGTAGTACAGAGGTTGTAATTCTAAGCATACCTGTATTTCATAGTCATATTTAATCTCCAGAGGTTGTAATTCTAAGTATACCTGTATTTCATGGTCATATTTAATCTACAGAGGTTGTAATTCTAAGCATACCTGTATTTCATGGTCATATTTAATCTACAGAGGTTGTAATTCTAAGTATACCTGTATTTCATGGTCATATTGAATCTACAGAGGTTGTAATTCTAACTATACCTGTATTTCATGGTCATATTTAATCTCCAGAGGTTGTAATTCTAAGTATACCTGTATTTCATGGTCATATATAATCTACAGAGGTAGTAATTCTAAGCATACCTGTATTTCATAGTCATATTTAATCTACAGAGGTTGTAATTCTAAGTATACCTGTATTTCATGGTCATATTTAATCTCCAGAGGTTGTAATTCTAAGCATACCTGTATTTCATAGTCATATTTAATCTCCAGAGGTTGTAATTCTAAGCATACCTGTATTTCATAGTCATATTTAATCTACAGAGGTAGTAATTCTAACTATACCTGTATTTCATGGTCATATTTAATCTACAGAGGTTGTAATTCTAAGTATACCTGTATTTCATGGTCATATTTAATCTACAGAGGTTGTAATTCTAAGTATACCTGTATTTCATGGTCATATTTAATCTACAGAGGTAGTAATTCTAAGTATACCTGTATTTCATAATCATATTTAATCTACAGAGGTAGTAATTCTAAGCATACCTGTATTTCATGGTCATATTTAATCTACAGAGGTTGTAATTCTAAGTATACCTGTATTTCATAGTCATATTTAATCTACAGAGGTTGTAATTCTAAGTATACCTGTATTTCATAGTCATATTTATTCTAGAGAGGTAGTAATTCTAAGTATACCTGTATTTCATAATCATATTTAATCTACAGAGGTAGTAATTCTAAGCATACCTGTATTTCATGGTCATATTTAATCTACAGAGGTTGTAATTCTAAGAATACCTGTATTTCATAGTCATATTTAATCTCCAGAGGTTGTAATTCTAAGTATACCTGTATTTCATAGTCATATTTATTCTACAGAGGTAGTAATTCTAACTATACCTGTATTTCATGGTCATATTTAATCTCCAGAGGTTGTAATTCTAAGTATACCTGTATTTCATAATCATATTTAATCTACAGAGGTAGTAATTCTAAGAATACCTGTATTTCATGGTCATAGTTAATCTACAGAGGCTGTAATTCTAAGTATACCTGTATTTCATAGTCATATCTAATCTACAGAGGTAGTAATTCTAAGTATACCTGTATTTCATGGTCATATTTAATCTACAGAGGTAGTAATTCTAAGTATACCTGTATTTCATGGTCATATATAATCTACAGAGGTAGTAATTCTAAGTATACCTGTATTTCATAGTCATATTTAATCTACAGAGGTTGTAATTCTAAGCATACCTGTATTTCATAGTCATATTTAATCTATAGAGGTTGTAATTCTAAGCATACCTGTATTTCATGGTCATATATAATCTACAGAGGTAGTAATTCTAAGTATACCTGTATTTCATAATCATATTTAATCTACAGAGGTAGTAATTCTAACAATACCTGTATTTCATGGTCATATTTAATCTCCAGAGGTTGTAATTCTAAGCATACCTGTATTTCATGGTCATATATAATCTACAGAGGTAGTAATTCTAAGCATACCTGTATTTCATAGTCATATTTAATCTACAGAGGTTGTAATTCTAAGTATACCTGTATTTCATGGTCATATTTAATCTACAGAGGTTGTAATTCTAAGCATACCTGTATTTCATAGTCATATTTAATCTCCAGAGGTTGTAATTCTAAGTATACCTGTATTTCATGGTCATATTTAATCTACAGAGGTTGTAATTCTAAGCATACCTGTATTTCATGGTCATATTTAATCTACAGAGGTTGTAATTCTAAGTATACCTGTATTTCATGGTCATATTGAATCTACAGAGGTTGTAATTCTAACTATACCTGTATTTCATGGTCATATTTAATCTCCAGAGGTTGTAATTCTAAGTATACCTGTATTTCATGGTCATATATAATCTACAGAGGTAGTAATTCTAAGCATACCTGTATTTCATAGTCATATTTAATCTACAGAGGTTGTAATTCTAAGTATACCTGTATTTCATGGTCATATTTAATCTCCAGAGGTTGTAATTCTAAGCATACCTGTATTTCATAGTCATATTTAATCTCCAGAGGTTGTAATTCTAAGCATACCTGTATTTCATGGTCATATTTAATCTACAGAGGTTGTAATTCTAAGCATACCTGTATTTCATGGTCATATTTAATCTACAGAGGTTGTAATTCTAAGTATACCTGTATTTCATGGTCATATTTAATCTACAGAGGTTGTAATTCTAAGTATACCTGTATTTCATAGTCATATTTAATCTACAGAGGTTGTAATTCTAACTATACCTGTATTTCATGGTCATATATAATCTACAGAGGTTGTAATTCTAACCTGTATTTCATAGTCATATTTAATCTCCAGAGGTTGTAATTCTAAGTATACCTGTATTTCATGGTCATATTTAATCTACAGAGGTTGTAATTCTAAGCATACCTGTATTTCATGGTCATATTTAATCTACAGAGGTTGTAATTCTAAGTATACCTGTATTTCATGGTCATATTTAATCTACAGAGGTTGTAATTCTAAGTATACCTGTATTTCATAGTCATATTTAATCTACAGAGGTTGTAATTCTAACTATACCTGTATTTCATGGTCATATATAATCTACAGAGGTTGTAATTCTAACCTGTATTTCATGGTCATATTTAATCTACAGAGGTTGTAATTCTAAGTATACCTGTATTTCATGGTCATATTTAATCTCCAGAGGTTGTAATTCTAAGTATACCTGTATTTCAGTCATATTTAATCTACAGAGGTTGTAATTCTAAGTATACCTGTATTTCATGGTCATATTTAATCTACAGAGGTTGTAATTCTAACCTTACCTGTATTTCATAGTCATATATAATCTACAGAGGTTGTAATTCTAAGTATACCTGTATTTCATGGTCATATTTAATCTACAGAGGTTGTAATTCTAACCTTACCTGTATTTCATAGTCATATATAATCTACAGAGGTTGTAATTCTAACTATACCTGTATTTCATGGTCATATTTAATCTACAGAGGTTGTAATTCCAACCTTACCTGTATTTCATGGTCATATTTAATCTAGAGGTTGTAATTCTAACCTTGCCTGTATTTCATAGTCATATATAATCTACAGAGGTTGTAATTCTAAGGATACCTGTATTTCATGGTCATATTTAATCTACAGAGGTTGTAATTCTAAGTAAACCTGTATTTCATGGTCATATTTAATCTACAGAGGTTGTAATTCTAACCTTACCTGTATTTCGTTGTCATATTTAATCTGTAGTAGTTGTAATTCTAACATATAATGTTCTTTATCTTGTTCAAGTCGACTCACTCTCTGTTGGAAACTTGTTAACTACAAATAGAAATATTGTATTATTTTATATCAATTCAATCAATTCAATGAAATAAACTTTTGATGATTTTTTTTTCTAACGTAGAAAAAAGAAACAACTTTTGACTTGTAGTCTAACACATACACTCTGTTTACTCTATCTGTTTAGAAATACCTTGTTTACTCTATCTGTTTAACTAGAGTGGGCTGAGCCTGTGTCGCTCACCTTTCATTCTGCTTTGCGGAAACTTAACACAGAACCTTCCATAGGTGCTTCCCACCAAATTTCGGTTCATTTGGCTAAGCAGTTTCAGAGAAGAAGTTTTTTAGAAATCGACTAACCAGAAATAAGAATTGCCTATGGCAGCCATGTTTGTTAACGGATCGGGACAAAATTAGCAATCTTTATAGAGTACCTTCCATATATGTTTCCTACAAAGTTTCGGTTCATTTGGCAAAGCGGTTTCAGAGGAGAAGATTTTTAGAAATCGACCAATCAGAAACAAGAACTGCCTGTGGCAGCCATGTTTATTAATGGATCGGGACGAAATGATGAATCTTTATAGATGACCTTCCATCGATGCTTCCTACCAAGTTTCGGTTCGTTTAGCAAAGCGGTTACAGAGGAGAAGATTTTTAGAAATCGACCAATTAGAAACAAGAATTGCCTGTGGCGGCCATGTTTGTCAATGGATCGGGACGAAATTAGCAATCTTTACAGAGGACCTGCCATAGATGCTTCCTACTAAGTTTTGGTTCATTTGGCAAACTGTTTCAGAGGAGAAGAATTTTCAAAATCAGCCAATCAGAAACAAGAATCGCCTGTGGTGGCCATGTTTGTTAATGGATCGGGACGAAATGAGCAATCTTTATAGAGGACTGCCCATAGATGATACGTACCAAGTTTCGGTTCATTTGGCTAAGCGGTTTCAGAGGAAAAGATTATTTAGAAATCAACCAATCAGAAACAAGAATTGTCTGTGGTGGTCATGTTTGTTAATGGATCAGGACGAAATGAGCAATCTTTACAGAGGACCTTCCAAAGATGCTTCCTATCAAGTTTTGGTTCATTTGGCCAAGCAGTTTCAGAGGAGAAGATTCTTAAAAATCGGCCAATCAGAAACAAGAATTGCCTGTGGCGTCCATGTTTGTTAATGGATCGGGACAAAATGAGCAAACTTTATAGAGGACCTTCCATAGATGTTTCCTACCAAGTTTCATTTCATTTGGCTAAGGGGTTTCAGAGGAGAAGATTAAAATGTGAAAAGTTAACGGACGACAGACAACGTATGCCAAGTGATGGCAAAAGTTCACATTGCCTTTGGCAAGGTGAGCTAAAAAGACCTTGTTTACTCTATCTGTTTAAAAAGACCTTGTTTACTCTATCTGTTTTTAAAAAGACCTTGTTTACTCTATCTGTTTAGAAAGACTTTGTTCATTATATCTGTTTACTTAGACCTTGTTTACTTTATCTGTTTAGAAAGACCTTGTTTACTTTATCTGTTTAGAAAGACCTTGTTTACTTTACCTGTTTAGAAAGACCTTGCTTACTTTCAGCTGAACTGACCAATGTTCTTCTGTTCTGTACAGCTACCTTATGTGGAACTGAATCAGAACATGGCTGAAAATCAACATAAAATTAATTAAGGCAAATTTCTTACAAAACATTGTTTAACAAAAAATTAATGTTTTCATACTATAGAGAACTGATGTACTTACCTTTTCATTACAACACCACAACAAGATGTTGCACGCTACGTCGTGCTAAGAATACCCCCCACTCGTTTGGTACAATTCACCATGCAAAAGCCATATATCAAATATAAAATCATTTCTTCCAGTAGAAGCTGAGATATCTGTTACAAAAGTTATTATTACGGCAAACATGAAAAATTCTAAGTCGCACTGTAAACAGGAAGTAGATGTGCAGTAAACCTGGAAAGGAGAGATACGGCACAAGTCACCATGCCAAAGCCATATATCAAATATAAAATCATTTCTCCCAGTAGAAGCTGAGATATCTGTTACGAAAATTTTCATTATGGCAAATATGAAAAATTCTAAGTCACATGGTAAACAGGAAGTAGATGTGCAGTAAACCTGGAAAGGGGAGACAAGGTACAAGTCACCATGCCAAAGCTACATATCAAATATAAAATCATTTCTTCCAGTAGAAGCTGAGATATCTGTTACAAAGGTTTTCATTACGGCAATCATCAAAAATTCTAAGTCGCGTGGTAAACAGGAAGTAGATGTGCGGTAAGCCTGGAAAGGGGAGACACGGTACAAGTCACTATGCCAAAGTCATATATCAAATATAAAATAATTTCTTCCTGTAGCAGCTGAGACATAATTGACGAAAGTGTGAACGGATGGACAAACGGACAGACTAACGGACGGACAGACAAGGTGATTGCAATATAGCCCACTCTCTATGAGTGGGGGTATAATATAGTTGAAATACTGCTAAAGTTGGCTTTAAACACCAATCAAACAATCAATCATTACAACAACACTCAAATTCAAAACTTTCTTAATACTGGAATCAAACCTTTGCATTAAAATTCTTACTCTATTTTTCTATTTTTATCAATTTTAACTTAGAAGTGAGTCTCCCATGGAAGACATATATTGCCTGCTTCTTGTTACTGGTAATATGTATCTAGGAAGATTTTTGGATTAGAGATGTTTCCTCCCTCTTTTGTGAACAAACTGAAAATCCATGTTTGCCTTTGGAAATCCACAATAATGTTATATATTTAGCAGCATTCTGTCTAAACACTTACAACAGTCAAAAATGTTAGATAATTAGCAGCCTTCTGTCTAAACACTTACAACAGTCAATAATGTTATATAATTAGCAGCCTTCTGTCTAAACACTTACAACAGTCAATAGTGTTATATAATTAGCAGCCTTCTGTCTAAACACTTACAACAGTCAATAGTGTTATATAATTAACAGCCTTGTAAACACTTACAACAATCAATAATGTTTTATAATTAGCAGCCTTCTGTCTAAACACTTACAACAGTCAATAGTGTTAGATAATTAACTGCCTTCTGTCTAAACACTTACAACAGTCAATAATGTTATATAATTAGCAGCCTTGTGTCTAAACACTTACACCAGTCAATAGATTAGTGTTATATAATTAACAGCCTTGCATACACTTACAACAGTCAATAATGTTATATAATTAGCAGCTTTTTGTCTAAAAACTTACAACAGTCAATAGTGTTATATAATTAGCTGCCTTCTGTCTAAACACTTACAACAGTCAATAATGTTATAGAATTAGCAGCCTTCTGTCTAAACACTTACAATAGTCAATAATGCTATATAACTATCAGCCTTCTGTCTAAACACTTACAACAGTCAACAGTATTATATAATTAGCTGCCTTCTGTCTAAACACTTACAACAGTCAATAATGTTACATAATTAGCAGTTTTCTGTCTAAACACTTACAACAGTCAATAGTGTTATATAATTAGCAGCCTGCTGTCTAAACACTTACAAGTCAATAATGTTACATAATTAGCAGCCTTCTGTCTAAACACTTACAACAGTCAATAGTGTTATATAAATAGCAGTTTTCTGTCTAAACACTTACAACCATCAATGGTGTTATATAATTAGAAGCCTGCTGTCTAAACACTTACAACAGTCAATAATGTTACATAATTAGCAGCCTTCTGTCTAAACACTTACAATAGTCAATAGTGTTATATAATTAGCAGCTTTCTGTCTAAACACTAACAACAGTCAATAGTGTTATATAATTAGCAGCTTGCTGTCTAAGCACTGACAACAGTCAATAATGTTATATAATTAGCAGCCTTCTGTCTAAACACTTACAACAGTCAATAATGTTATATAATTAGTAGCCTTCTGTCTAAACACTTACAACAGTCAATAGTGTTATATAAATAGCAGCCTTCTGTCTAAACACTTACAACAGTCAATAATGTTATATAATTAGCAGCTTTCTGTCTAAACACTTACAACAGTCAATAATGTTATATAATTAGCAGCCTTCTGTCTAAATACTTACAACAGTCAATTATGTTATATAATTAGCAGCCTTCTGTCTAAATACTTACAACAGTCAATTATGTTATATAATTAGCAGCATTCTGTCTAAACACTTACAACAGTCAATAATGTTATATAATTAGCAGCCTTCTGTCTAAACACTTACAACAGTCGATAGTGGTATATAATTAGCAGCCTTCTGCCTAAACACTTACAACAGTCAATAATGTTATAGAATTAGCAGCCTTCTGTCTAAACACTTACAACAGTCAATAATGCTATATAACTATCAGCCTTCTGTCTAAACACTTACAACAGTCAACAGTATTATATAATTAGCTGCCTTCTGTCTAAACACTTACAACAGTCAATAATGTTACATAATTAGCAGCCTTCTGTCTAAACACTTACAACAGTCAATACTGTTATATAATTAGCAGTTTTCTGTCTAAACACTTACAACAGTCAATAGTGTTATATAATTAGCAGCCTGCTGTCTAAACACTTACAAGTCAATAATGTTACATAATTAGCAGCCTTCTGTCTAAACACTTACAATAGTCAATAGTGTTATATAATTAGCAGCTTTCTGTATAAACACTTACAACAGTCAATAGTGTTATATAATTAGCAGCCTGCTGTCTAAACACTGACAACAGTCAATAATGTTATATAATTAGCAGCCTTCTGTCTAAACACTTACAACAGTCAATAATGTTATATAATTAGCAGCCTTCTCTCTAAACACTTACAACAGTCAATAGTGTTACATAAATAGCAGCCTTCTGTCTAAACACTTACAACAGTCAATAATGTTATATAATTAGCAGCTTTCTGTCTAAACACTTACAACAGTCAATAATGTTATATAATTAGCAGCTTTCTGTCTAAACACTTACAACAGTCAATAATGTTATATAATTAGCAGCCTTCTGTCTAAATACTTACAACAGTCAATTATGTTATATAATTAGCAGCCTTCTGTCTAAACACTTACAACAGTCGATAGTGGTATATAATTAGCAGCTTTCTGTCTAAACACTTACAACAGTCAATAATGTTATATAATTAGCAGTCTTCTGTCTAAACACTTACAAGTCAATAATGTTATATAATTAGCAGCTTTCTGTCTAAACACTTACAACAGTCAATAATGTTATATAATTAGCTGCCTTCTGTCTAAACACTTACAACAGTCAACAATGTTATATAATTAGCAGCATTCTGTTTAAACACTTACAACAGTCAATAGTGGTATATAATTAGCAGCCTTCTGTCTAAACATTGACAACAGTCAATAATGTTATATAATTAGCAGCTTTCTGTCTAAACACTTACAACAGTCAATAATGTTATATAATTAGCAGCCTTCTGTCTAAACACTTACAACAGTCAATAATGTTATATAATTAGCAGCCGTCTGTCTAAACACTTACAATAGTCAATAGTGTTATATAATTAGCAGCCTTGTAAACACTTACAACAATCAATAATGTTATATAATTAGCAGCCTTCTGTCTAAACACTTACAACAGTCAATAATGTTATATAATTAGCAGCCTTCTGTCTAAACACTTACAACAGTCAATAATGTTATATAATTAGCAGCCTTCTGTCTAAACACTTACAACAGTCAATAATATTATATAATTAGCAGCCTTCTGTCTAAACACTTACAACAGTCAATAGTGTTATATAATTAGCAGCCTTCTGTCTAAACACTTACAACAGTCAATAATGCTATATAACTATCAGCCTTCTGACTAAACACTTACAACAGTCAACAGTATTATATAATTAACTGCCTTCTGTCTAAACACTTACAACAGTCAATAATGTTACATAATTAGCAGCCTTCTGTCTAAACACTTATAACAGTCAATAGTGTTATATAATTAGCAGTTTTCTGTCTAAACACTTACAACAGTCAATAGTGTTATATAATTAGCAGCCTGCTGTTTAAACACTTACAACAGTCAATAGTGTTATATAAATAGCAGTTTTCTGTTTAAACACTTACAAGCATCAATAGTGTTATATAATTAGCAGCCTGCATAACAGCCTGCTGTCTAAACACTTACAACAGTCAATAATGTTACATAATTAGCAGCCTTCTGTCTAAACACTTACAATAGTCAATAGTGTTATATAATTAGCAGCTTTCTGTCTAAACACTTACAACAGTCAATAGTGTTATATAATTAGCAGCCTGCTGTCTAAACACTGACAACAGTCAATAATGTTATGTAATTAGCAGCCTTCTGTCTAAACATTTACAACAGTCAATAATGTTATATAATTAGCAGCCTTCTGTCTAAACACTTACAACAGTCAATAGTGTTATATAAATAGCAGCCTTCTGTCTAAACACTTACAACAGTCAATAATGTTATATAATTAGCAGCTTTCTGTCTAAACACTTACAACAGTCAATAATGTTATTTTATTAGCAGCTTTCTGTCTAAACACTTACAACAGTCAATAATGTTATATAATTAGCAGCCTTCTGTCTAAATACTTACAACAGTCAATAATGTTATATAATTAGCAGTGTTCTGTCTAAACACTTACAACAGTCAATAATGTTATATAATTAGCAGCCTTCTGTCTAAACACTTACAACAGTCAATAGTGGTATATAATTAGCAGCCTTCTGTCTAAACACTTACAACAGTCAATAATGTTATATAATTAGCAGCCTTCTGTCTAAACACTTACAACAGTCAATAATGTTATATAATGAGCAGCTTTCTGTCTAAATACTTACAACAGTCAATAATGTTATATAATTAGCAGCCTTCTGTCTAAACACTTACAACAGTCAACAATGTTATATAATTAGCAGCCTTCTGTCTAAACACTTACAACAGTCAATAGTGGTATATAATTAGCAGCCTTCTGTCTAAACACTTACAACAGTCAATAATGTTATATAATTAGCAGCTTTCTGTCTAAACACTTACAACAGTCAATAATGTTATATAATTAGCAGCTTTCTGTCTAAACACTTACAACAGTCAATAATGTTATATAATTAGCAGCTTTCTGTCTAAACACTTACAACAGTCAATAATGTTATATAATTAGCAGCTTTCTGTCTAAACACTTACAACAGTCAATAATGTTATATAATTAGCAGCCGTCTGTCTAAACACTTACAATAGTCAATAGTGTTATATAATTAGCAGCCTTGTAAACACTTACAACAATCAATAATGTTATATAATTAGCAGCCTTCTGTCTAAACACTTACAACAGTCAATAATGTTATATAAATAGCAGCCTCCTGTCTAAACACTTACAACAGTCAATAATGTTATATAATTAGCAGCCTTCTGTCTAAACACTTACAACAGTCAATAATATTATATAATTAGCAGCCTTCTGTCTAAACACTTACAACAGTCAATAGTGTTATATAATTAGCAGCCTTCTGTCTAAAAACACTTAAAACAGTCAATAATGTTATATAGTTAGCAGCCTTCTGTCTAAACACTTACAACAGTCAATAGTGTTATATAATTAGCAGCCTTCTGTCTAAACATTGGCAAGAGTCAATAATGTTATATAATTAGCAGTCTTCTGTCTAAACACTTACAACAGTCAATAATGTTATATAATTAGCAGCCTTCTGTCTAAACACTTACAACAGTCAATGGTGTTATATAATTAGCAGCCTTGTAAACACTTACAACAGTCAATAATGTTATATAATTAGCAGCCTTCTGTCTAAACATTTACAACAGTCAATAATGTTATATAATTAGCAGTCTTCTGTCTAAACACTTACAACAGTCAATAATGTTATATAATTAGCAGCCTTCTGTCTAAACACTTACAACAGTCAATAATGTTATATAATTAGCAGTCTTCTGTCTAAACACTTACAACAGTCAATAGTGTTATATAATTAGCAGCCTTCTGTCTAAACATTGACAACAGTCAATAATGTTATATAATTAGCAGTCTTCTGTCTAAACACTTACAACAGTCAATAATGTTATATAATTAGCAGCCTTCTGTCTAAACACTTACAACAGTCAATAGTGTTATATAATTAGCAGCCTTCTGTCTAAACACTTACAACAGTCAATAATGTTATATAATTAGCAGCCTTCTGTCTAAACACTTACAACCATCAATAATGTTATATAATTAGCAGCTTTCTGTCTAAACACTTACAACAGTCAATAATGTTATATAATTAGCAGTCTTCTGTCTAAACACTTACAACAGTCAATAATGTTATATAATTAGCAGTCTTCTGTCTAAACACTTACAACAGTCAATAGTGTTATATAATTAGCAGTCTTCTGTCTAAACACTTACAAGTCAATAGTGTTATATAATTAGCAGCCTTCTGTCTAAACATTGACAACAGTCAATAATGTTATATAATTAGCAGTCTTCTGTCTAAACACTTACAAGTCAATAGTGTTATATAATTAGCAGCCTTCTGTCTAAACATTGACAACAGTCAATAATGTTATATAATTAGCAGTCTTCTGTCTAAACACTTACAACAGTCAATAATGTTATATAATTAGCAGCCTTCTGTCTAAACACTTACAACAGTCAATAATGTTATAAAATTAGCAGCCTTCTGTCTAAACTGTACAGTAGCTGGGTTAGATCGTGGTCCTTCTACTGTAGAATCATTACCAATACTACTACCTCTTGTCCTGTAACCACCACTCTGACTGAAGAAATCTATATTACCTGACAGGAAGGAAGACAACTGTAAAACAAATTGTTAGTTATTGAAAATAAAATGTTTCCATTTAATCCATACGTTTGATCCAATATAGATATTTCTTAAGATACAAGCAGTTCTAATGTTTGTGTTATATGTCATTATACTGTACAAATACAGGACATAATTGAACATAGACAACCGCCATGAACAAAAATAATAATAGCTTCATCTACTTCAAGATGCTAACAATTCACTAAACCCTATCCTATCTCTTCCCACCTGTTGATTAATTTTACTTACCACTGATATAGTTATCATTCATTTCTGAATAAATTAATTTTAGAGTCACATGTCATTTTATACGTGCTTTGATTGGTTTAAAAAGTTGAGGTTGTTTGTCAATGACCGGAATCTAAAAACAGACGTCATTCTCAAGGCGTTGTGTGCCGTCGTCATCAGGTGATTTTCTTTAAATGAGGCACTTTTGGGGTTATTTAAATCTATTTCCGATTATTTGCCTTATTTTGAAATAGTTTTCAATATCATAACAAAAAAAGTTTGAGTTAATTTATAAGGATTGATCAAAATTATTTGTTCGGTTCATTCGAAATAACCTTGTTTATAAACACCCTTACAGTTTGATGGAAGGAAATGTGGAAAAATATTGAAAATATCTACCAATGGCTAACATAGGTGTCATATAGAGTTGATAATAAAAATGATCATAAAAGCAGTCTTCACCCAGGCAATTTCACAATAAGGTGAAAGGACAAACACAATTTTTCTAACATCTATTTTTGTGTGCATGATATTTAATTGTATTAATATTAGAATAACAACTGAAATACAAAATTTTCCATTGAATATGAGTAAAATATTGCTTGGGGGTATGTCATGAAAATGGGGTGAAAATAATGACAGATGACATCAGAGTTTGTATACGATTGGTCTACGTCATATAACAAACATTAACAAATACTACGTTATGGGGAAATATTCAATCCTCCTTACTGTTACCTTGAAATGAAATATGGCAAAGTATAAGATGGTAAAGCCCCATTCGGATGCCCAAACAAATGCTTTGTAGCAGTAAAAAATGGAGAAATCAGCTTAAAACGTTTGACAATAAAATGGAAAGGTCAATTAACAAACTTTTTTAACACAAAACTATCGAAATAAAAAAAAACTTGGTCATTTTAGTGTGGAAATTATGACATGACTGCAATTATAGAGATATTAAGAAGGACCTTACCTTACTTGTACAGGTGACTAGAGATATTAAGAAGGACCTTACCTTACTTGTACAGGTGACTAGAGATATTAAGAAGGACCTTACCTTACTTGTACAGGTGACTAGAGATATTAAGAAGGACCTTACCTTACTTGTACAGGTGACTAGAGATATTAAGAAGGACCTTACCTTCCTTGTACAGGTGACTAGAGATATTAAGAAGGACCTTACCTTACTTGTACAGGTGACTAGAGATATTAAGAAGGACCTTACTTGTACAGGTGACTAGAGATATTAAGAAGGACATTACCTTACTTGTACAGGTGACTAGTGATATTAAGAAGGACCTTACCTTACTTGTACAGGTGACTAGAGATATTAAGAAGGACCTTACCTTACTTGTACAGGTGACTAGAGATATTAAGAAGGACTTTACCTTACTTGTACAGGTGACTAGTGATATTAAGAAGGACCTTACCTTACTTGTACAGGTGACTAGAGATATTAAGAAGGACATTACCTTACTTGTACAGGTGACTAGAGATATTAAGAAGGACTTTACCTTACTTGTACAGGTGACTAGAGATATTAAGAAGGACCTTACCTTACTTGTACAGGTGACTAGAGATATTAAGAAGGACATTACCTTACTTGTACAGGTGACTAGAGATATTAAGAAGGACCTTACCTTACTTGTACAGGTGACTAGAGATATTAAGAAGGACCTTACCTTACTTGTACAGGTGACTAGTGATATTAAGAAGGACCTTACCTTACTTGTACAGGTGACTAGAGATATTAAGAAGGACCTTACCTTACTTGTACAGGTGACTAGAGATATTAAGAAGGACATTACCTTACTTGTACAGGTGACTAGAGATATTAAGAAGGACATTACCTTACTTGTACAGGTGACTAGAGATATTAAGAAGGACATTACCTTACTTGTACAGGTGACTAGTGATATTAAGAAGGACCTTACCTTACTTGTACAGGTGACTAGAGATATTAAGAAGGACCTTACCTTACTTGTACAGGTGACTAGAGATATTAAGAAGGACATTACCTTACTTGTACAGGTGACTAGAGATATTAAGAAGGACATTACCTTACTTGTACAGGTGACTAGAGATATTAAGAAGGACATTACCTTACTTGTACAGGTGACTAGAGATATTAAGAAGGACCTCACCTTACTTGTACAGGTGACTAGAGATATTAAGAAGGACCTTACCTTACTTGTACAGGTGACTAGAGATATTAAGTAGGACATTACCTTACTTGTACAGGTGACTAGTGATATTAAGAAGGACTTTACCTTACTTGTACAGGTGACTAGTGATATTAAGAAGGACCTTACCTTACTTGTACAGGTGACTAGAGATATTAAGAAGGACATTACCTTACTTGTACAGGTGACTAGAGATATTAAGAAGGACCTTACCTTACTTGTACAGGTGACTAGTGATATTAAGAAGGACATTACCTTACTTGTACAGGTGACTAGAGATATTAAGAAGGACATTACCTTACTTGTACAGGTGACTAGAGATATTAAGAAGGACTTTACCTTACTTGTACAGGTGACTAGTGATATTAAGAAGGACATTACCTTACTTGTACAGGTGACTAGAGATATTAAGAAGGACCTTACCTTACTTGTACAGGTGACTAGAGATATTAAGAAGGACCTTACCTTACTTGTACAGGTGACTAGAGATATTAAGAAGGACATTACCTTACTTGTACAGGTGACTAGAGATATTAAGAAGGACATTACCTTACTTGTACAGGTGACTAGTGATATTAAGAAGGACATTACCTTACTTGTACAGGTGACTAGAGATATTAAGAAGGACATTATCTTACTTGTACAGGTGACTAGAGATATTAAGAAGGACATTACCTTACTTGTACAGGTGACTAGAGATATTAAGAAGGACCTTACCTTACTTGTACAGGTGACTAGAGATATTAAGAAGGACATTACCTTACTTGTACAGGTGACTAGAGATATTAAGAAGGACATTACCTTACTTGTACAGGTGACTAGTGATATTAAGAAGGACATTACCTTACTTGTACAGGTGACTAGAGATATTAAGAAGGACATTATCTCACTTGTACAGGTGACTAGAGATATTAAGAAGGACATTACCTTACTTGTACAGGTGACTAGAGATATTAAGAAGGACCTTACCTTACTTGTACAGGTGACTAGAGATATTAAGAAGGACATTACCTTACTTGTACAGGTGACTAGAGATATTAAGAAGGACCTCACCTTACTTGTACAGGTGACTAGAGATATTAAGAAGGACCTTACCTTACTTGTACAGGTGACTAGAGATATTAAGTAGGACATTACCTTACTTGTACAGGTGACTAGTGATATTAAGAAGGACTTTACCTTACTTGTACAGGTGACTAGTGATATTAAGAAGGACCTTACCTTACTTGTACAGGTGACTAGAGATATTAAGAAGGACCTTACCTTACTTGTACAGGTGACTAGAGATATTAAGAAGGACATTACCTTACTTGTACAGGTGACTAGAGATATTAAGAAGGACCTTACCTTACTTGTACAGGTGACTAGAGATATTAAGAAGGACATTACCTTACTTGTACAGGTGACTAGAGATATTAAGAAGGACATTACCTTACTTGTACAGGTGACTAGAGATATTAAGAAGGACATTACCTTACTTGTACAGGTGACTAGAGATATTAAGAAGGACATTACCTTACTTGTACAGGTGACTAGAGATATTAAGAAGGACATTACCTTACTTGTACAGGTGACTAGAGATATTAAGAAGGACATTATCTTACTTGTACAGGTGACTAGAGATATTAAGAAGGACCTTACCTTACTTGTACAGGTGACTAGAGATATTAAGAAGGACATTACCTTACTTGTACAGGTGACTAGAGATATTAAGAAGGACATTATCTTACTTGTACAGGTGACTAGTGATATTAAGAAGGACCTTACCTTACTTGTACAGGTGACTAGAGATATTAAGAAGGACATTACCTTACTTGTACAGGTGACTAGTGATATTAAGAAGGACATTACCTTACTTGTACAGGTGACTAGAGATATTAAGAAGGACTTTACCTTACTTGTACAGGTGACTAGAGATATTAAGAAGGACATTATCTTACTTGTACAGGTGACTAGTGATATTAAGAAGGACCTTACCTTACTTGTACAGGTGACTAGTGATATTAAGAAGGACTTTACCTTACTTGTACAGGTGACTAGAGATATTAAGAAGGACATTACCTTACTTGTACAGGTGACTAGAGATATTAAGAAGGACCTTACCTTACTTGTACAGGTGACTAGAGATATTAAGAAGGACCTTACCTTACTTGTACAGGTGACTAGAGATATTAAGAAGGACATTACCTTACTTGTACAGGTGACTAGTGATATTAAGAAGGACCTTACCTTACTTGTACAGGTGACTAGTGATATTAAGAAGGACTTTACCTTACTTGTACAGGTGACTAGAGATATTAAGAAGGACATTACCTTACTTGTACAGGTGACTAGAGATATTAAGAAGGACCTTACCTTACTTGTACAGGTGACTAGTGATATTAAGAAGGACTTTACCTTACTTGTACAGGTGACTAGAGATATTAAGAAGGACATTACCTTACTTGTACAGGTGACTAGAGATATTAAGAAGGACTTTACCTTACTTGTACAGGTGACTAGTGATATTAAGAAGGACTTTACCTTACTTGTACAGGTGACTAGAGATATTAAGAAGGACCTTACCTTACTTGTACAGGTGACTAGAGATATTAAGAAGGACCTTACCTTACTTGTACAGGTGACTAGAGATATTAAGAAGGACTTTACCTTACTTGTACAGGTGACTAGAGATATTAAGTAGGACATTACCTTACTTGTACAGGTGACTAGAGATATTAAGAAGGACCTTACCTTACTTGTACAGGTGACTAGTGATATTAAGAAGGATCTTACCTTACTTGTACAGGTGACTAGTGATATTAAGAAGGACATTACCTTACTTGTACAGGTGACTAGAGATATTAAGAAGGACATTATCTTACTTGTACAGGTGACTAGAGATATTAAGAAGGACCTTACCTTACTTGTACAGGTGACTAGTGATATTAAGAAGGACATTACCTTACTTGTACAGGTGACTAGAGATATTAAGAAGGACATTACCTTACTTGTACAGGTGACTAGTGATATTAATGAGGACACAATACATTCATCTGTTGTCTTCAATTTGGACCTTACCTTACTTGTACAGGTGACTAGTGATATTAATGAGGACACAATACATTCATCTGTTGTCTTCAATTTTTGTGAAGCTGTTGGAAGTTGATGTTCCAAGGAAACTTTAGAGTTATAATGCTTTGATACATCTGAAATAATAAATGACATGTAACACTATTTCATCTGTACAGTATTTCTGAACATGTATTTTATCAATCAATTTTGAAATTTAAGTATCTAAATTTACATTTTTATAGATTAATTTCAGTGAGTGAGTGATTGCTGTTTAATGCTAATTTAAAATAATTTGAAAGCATAATAAATTGGTATATATTAAATATAAACAAGTTCTGCCGGTTAATCTTGGACTTGAAAGGATGATTGTTAAGGTTAGACTTGAAAGGATGATTGTTAAGGTTGGACTTGAAAGGATGATTGTTAAGGTTAGACATGAAAGGATGATTGTTAAGATTGGACTTGAAAGGATGATTGTTAAGGTTGGACATGAAAGGATGATTGTTAAGGTTAGACTTGAAAGGATGATTGTTAAGGTTAGACTTGAAAGGATGATTGTTAAGGTTGGACATGAAAGGATGATTGTTAAGGTTGGACTTGAAAGGATGATTGTTAAGGTTGGACATGAAAGGATGATTGTTAAGGTTAAACTTGAAAGGATGATTGTTAAGGTTAGACATGAAAGGATGATTGTTAAGGTTGGACTTGAAAGGATGATTGTTAAGGTTGGACATGAAAGGATGATTGTTAAGGTTAGACATGAAAGGATGATTGTTAAGGTTGGACATGAAAGGATGATTGTTAAGGTTGGACTTGAAAGGATGATTGTTAAGGTTGGACATGAAAGGATGATTGTTAAGGTTGGACTTGAAAGGATGATTGTTAAGGTTGGACATGAAAGGATGATTGTTAAGGTTGGACTTGAAAGGATGATTGTTAAGGTTAGACATGAAAGGATGATTGTTAAGGTTAGACTTGAAAGGATGATTGTTAAGGTTGGACTTGAAAGGATGATTGTTAAGGTTGGACATGAAAGGATGATTGTTAAGGTTGGACATGAAAGGATGATTGTTAAGGTTAGACTTGAAAGGATGATTGTTAAGGTTAGACTTGAAAGGATGATTGTTAAGGTTAGACATGAAAGGATGATTGTTAAGGTTGGACATGAAAGGATGATTGTTAAGGTTGGACTTGAAAGGATGATTGTTAAGGTTGGACATGAAAGGATGATTGTTAAGGTTAGACTTGAAAGGATGATTGTTAAGGTTGGACTTGGAAAGATGATTGTTAAGGTTGGACTTGAAAGGATGATTGTTAAGGTTGGACATGAAAGGATGATTGTTAAGGTTGGACATGAAAGGATGATTGTTAAGGTTGGACATGAAAGGATGATTGTTAAGGTTGGACATGAAAGGATGATTGTTAAGGTTGGACATGAAAGAATGATTGTTAAGGTTAGACTTGAAAGGATGATTGTTAAGGTTAGACTTGAAAGGATGATTGTTAAGGTTGGACTTGAAAGGATGATTGTTAAGGTTAGACTTGAAAGGATGATTGTTAAGGTTAGACTTGAAAGGATGATTGTTAAGGTTAGACTTGAAAGGATGATTGTTAAGGTTAGACTTGAAAGGATGATTGTTAAGGTTAGACTTGAAAGAATGATTGTTAAGGCTGGACATGAAAGGATGATTGTTAAGGTTGGACATGAAAGGATGATTGTTAAGGTTGGACTTGAAAGGATGATTGTTAAGGTTGGACTTGAAAGGATGATTGTTAAGGTTGGACTTGAAAGGATGATTGTTAAGGTTGGACTTGAAAGGATGATTGTTAAGGTTGGACTTGAAAGGATGATTGTTAAGGTTGGACTTGAAAGGATGATTGTTAAGGTTGGACTTGAAAGGATGATTGTTAAGGTTGGACATGAAAGGATGATTGTTAAGGTTGGACATGAAAGGATGATTGTTAAGGTTGGACATGAAACGATGATTGTTAAGGTTGGACATGAAAGGATGATTGTTAAGGTTGGACTTGAAAGGATGATTGTTAAGGTTGGACATGAAAGGATGATTGTTAAGGTTGGACTTGAAAGGATGATTGTTAAGGTTAGACTTGAAAGGATGATTGTTAAGGTTGGACATGAAAGGATGATTGTTAAGGTTAGACATGAAAGGATGATTGTTAAGGTTGGACATGAAAGGATGATTGTTAAGGTTGGACATGAAAGGATGATTGTTAAGGTTGGACTTGAAAGGATGATTGTTAAGGTTGGACTTGAAAGGATGATTGTTAAGGTTGGACTTGAAAGGATGATTGTTAAGGTTGGACTTGAAAGAATGATTGTTAAGGTTGGACTTGAAAGGATGATTGTTAAGGTTGGACTTGAAAGGATGATTGTTAAGGTTGGACATGAAAGGATGATTGTTAAGGATGGACATGAAAGGATGATTGTTAAGGTTGGACATGAAAGGATGATTGTTAAGGTTGGACTTGAAAGGATGATTGTTAAGGTTGGACTTGAAAAGATGTTTGTTAATGTTGGACTTGAAAGGATGATTGTTAAGGTTAGACATGAAAGGATGATTGTTAAGGTTAGACTTGAAAAGATGATTGTTAAGGTTGGACTTGAAAGGATGATTGTTAAGGTTGGACTTGAAAAGATGATTGTTAAGGTTGGACTTGAAAGGATGATTGTTAAGGTTAGACATGAAAGGATGATTGTTAAGGTTGGACTTGAAAGGATGATTGTTAAGGTTGGACATGAAAGGATGATTGTTAAGGTTAGACATGAAAGGATGATTGTTAAGGTTAGACTTGAAAGGATGATTGTTAAGGTTGGACATGAAAGGATGATTGTTAAGGTTAGACTTGAAAGGATGATTGTTAAGGTTGGACATGAAAGGATGATTGTTAAGGTTAGACTTGAAAGGATGATTGTTAAGGTTAGACTTGAAAGGATGATTGTTAAGGTTAGACTTGAAAGGATGATTGTTAAGGTTGGACATGAAAGGATGATTGTTAAGGTTAGACTTGAAAGGATGATTGTTAAGGTTGGACATGAAAGGATGATTGTTAAGGTTAGACTTGAAAGGATGATTGTTAAGGTTGGACATGAAAGGATGATTGTTAAGGTTGGACATGAAAGGATGATTGTTAAGGTTGGACTTGAAAGGATGATTGTTAAGGTTGGACATGAAAGGATGATTGTTAAGGTTGGACATGAAAGAATGATTGTTAAGGTTGGACATGAAAGGATGATTGTTAAGGTTAGACTTGAAAGGATGATTGGTAAGGTTGGACATGAAAGGATGATTGTTAAGGTTAGACTTGAAAGGATGATTGTTAAGGTTGGACATGAAAGGATGATTGTTAAGGTTGGACATGAAAGGATGATTGTTAAGGTTGGACTTGAAAGGATGATTGTTAAGGTTGGACATGAAAGGATGATTGTTAAGGTTGGACATGAAAGGATGATTGTTAAGGTTGGACTTGAAAGGATGATTGTTAAGGTTAGACATGAAAGGATGATTGTTAAGGTTGGACTTGAAAGGATGATTGTTAAGGTTGGACTTGAAAGGATGATTGTTAAGGTTAGACTTGAAAGGATGATTGTTAAGGTTGGACATGAAAGGATGATTGTTAAGGTTGGACATGAAAGGATGATTGTTAAGGTTGGACTTGAAAGGATGATTGTTAAGGTTGGACTTGAAAGGATGATTGTTAAGGTTGGACATGAAAGGATGATTGTTAAGGTTAGACTTGAAAGGATGATTGTTAAGGTTGGACTTGAAAGAATGATTGTTAAGGTTGGACATGAAAGGATGATTGTTAAGGTTGGACTTGAAAGGATGATTGTTAAGGTTAGACTTGAAAGGATGATTGTTAAGGTTGGACATGAAAGGATGATTGTTAAGGTTGGACATGAAAGGATGATTGTTAAGGTTGGACATGAAAGGATGATTGTTAAGGTTGGACTTGAAAGGATGATTGTTAAGGTTGGACATGAAAGGATGATTGTTAAGGTTGGACATGAAAGGATGATTGTTAAGGTTGGACATGAAAGGATGATTGTTAAGGTTAGACTTGAAAGGATGATTGTTAAGGTTAGACTTGAAAGGATGATTGTTAAGGTTGGACTTGAAAAGATGATTGTTCAGGTTGGACTTGAAAGGATGATTGTTAAGGTTGGACATGAAAGGATGATTGTTAAGGTTGGACTTGAAAGGATGATTGTTAAGGTTGGACTTGAAAGGATGATTGTTAAGGTTAGACATGAAAGGATGATTGTTAAGGTTAGACTTGAAAGGATGATTGTTAAGGTTAGACATGAAAGGATGATTGTTAAGGTTAGACATGAAAGGATGATTGTTAAGGTTAGACATGAAAGGATGATTGTTAAGGTTGGACTTGAAAGGATGATTGTTAAGGTTAGACTTGAAAGGATGATTGTTAAGGTTAGACTTGAAAGGATGATTGTTAAGGTTAGACTTGAAAGGATGATTGTTAAGGTTGGACTTGAAAGGATGATTGTTAAGGTTGGACTTGAAAGGATGATTGTTAAGGTTGGACATGAAAGGATGATTGTTAAGGTTAGACTTGAAAGGATGATTGTTAAGGTTAGACTTGAAAGGATGATTGTTAAGGTTAGACTTGAAAGGATGACTGTTAAGGTTGGACATGAAAGGATGATTGTTACGGTTGGACTTGAAAGGGTGATTGTTAAGGTTAGACTTGAAAGGATGATTGTTAAGGTTGGACATGAAAGGATGATTGTTAAGGTTAGACATGAAAGGATGATTGTTAAGGTTGGACTTGAAAGGATGATTGTTAAGGTTAGACTTGAAAGGATGATTGTTAAGGTTAGACTTGAAAGGATGATTGTTAAGGTTAGACTTGAAAGGATGATTGTTAAGGTTGGACATGAAAGGATGATTGTTAAGGTTAGACTTGAAAGGATGATTGTTAAGGTTGGACATGAAAGGATGATTGTTAAGGTTGGACATGAAAGGATGATTGTTAAGGTTGGACTTGAAAGGATGATTGTTAAGGTTGGACATGAAAGGATGATTGTTAAGGTTGGACATGAAAGAATGATTGTTAAGGTTGGACATGAAAGGATGATTGTTAAGGTTAGACTTGAAAGGATGATTGTTAAGGTTGGACATGAAAGGATGATTGTTAAGGTTAGACTTGAAAGGATGATTGTTAAGGTTGGACATGAAAGGATGATTGTTAAGGTTGGACATGAAAGGATGATTGTTAAGGTTGGACTTGAAAGGATGATTGTTAAGGTTGGACATGAAAGGATGATTGTTAAGGTTGGACATGAAAGGATGATTGTTAAGGTTGGACTTGAAAGGATGATTGTTAAGGTTAGACATGAAAGGATGATTGTTAAGGTTGGACTTGAAAGGATGATTGTTAAAGTTGGACTTGAAAGGATGATTGTTAAGGTTAGACTTGAAAGGATGATTGTTAAGGTTGGACATGAAAGGATGATTGTTAAGGTTGGACATGAAAGGATGATTGTTAAGGTTGGACTTGAAAGGATGATTGTTAAGGTTGGACTTGAAAGGATGATTGTTAAGGTTGGACATGAAAGGATGATTGTTAAGGTTAGACTTGAAAGGATGATTGTTAAGGTTGGACTTGAAAGAATGATTGTTAAGGTTGGACATGAAAGGATGATTGTTAAGGTTGGACTTGAAAGGATGATTGTTAAGGTTAGACTTGAAAGGATGATTGTTAAGGTTGGACTTGAAAGGATGATTGTTAAGGTTGGACATGAAAGGATGATTGTTAAGGTTGGACATGAAAGGATGATTGTTAAGGTTAGACTTGAAAGGATGATTGTTAAGGTTGGACATGAAAGGATGATTGTTAAGGTTGGACATGAAAGGATGATTGTTAAGGTTAGACTTGAAAGGATGATTGTTAAGGTTGGACTTGAAAGAATGATTGTTAAGGTTGGACATGAAAGGATGATTGTTAAGGTTGGACTTGAAAGGATGATTGTTAAGGTTGGACATGAAAGGATGATTGTTAAGGTTGGACATGAAAGGATGATTGTTAAGGTTGGACATGAAAGGATGATTGTTAAGGTTAGACTTGAAAGGATGATTGTTAAGGTTAGACTTGAAAGGATGATTGTTAAGGTTGGACTTGAAAAGATGATTGTTCAGGTTGGACTTGAAAGGATGATTGTTAAGGTTGGACATGAAAGGATGATTGTTAAGGTTGGACTTGAAAGGATGATTGTTAAGGTTGGACTTGAAAGGATGATTGTTAAGGTTAGACATGAAAGGATGATTGTTAAGGTTAGACTTGAAAGGATGATTGTTAAGGTTAGACATGAAAGGATGATTGTTAAGGTTAGACATGAAAGGATGATTGTTAAGGTTAGACATGAAAGGATGATTGTTAAGGTTGGACTTGAAAGGATGATTGTTAAGGTTAGACTTGAAAGGATGATTGTTAAGGTTAGACTTGAAAGGATGATTGTTAAGGTTAGACTTGAAAGGATGATTGTTAAGGTTGGACTTGAAAGGATGATTGTTAAGGTTGGACTTGAAAGGATGATTGTTAAGGTTGGACATGAAAGGATGATTGTTAAGGTTAGACTTGAAAGGATGATTGTTAAGGTTAGACTTGAAAGGATGATTGTTAAGGTTAGACTTGAAAGGATGACTGTTAAGGTTGGACATGAAAGGATGATTGTTACGGTTGGACTTGAAAGGGTGATTGTTAAGGTTAGACTTGAAAGGATGATTGTTAAGGTTGGACATGAAAGGATGATTGTTAAGGTTAGACATGAAAGGATGATTGTTAAGGTTGGACTTGAAAGGATGATTGTTAAGGTTAGACTTGAAAGGATGATTGTTAAGGTTAGACTTGAAAGGATGATTGTTAAGGTTAGACTTGAAAGGATGATTGTTAAGGTTGGACTTGAAAGGATGATTGTTAAGGCTGGACATGAAAGGATGATTGTTAAGGTTAGACATGAAAGGATGATTGTTAAGGTTGGACATGAAAGGATGATTGTTAAGGTTAGACTTGAAAGGATGATTGTTAAGGTTGGACTTGAAAGGATGATTGTTAAGGTTGGACATGAAAAGATGATTGTTAAGGTTGGACTTGAAATGATGATTGTTAAGGTTGGACATGAAAGGATGATTGCTAAGGTTAGACTTGAAAGGATGATTGTTAAGGTTGGACTTGAAAAGATGATTGTTAAGGTTGGACTTGAAAGGATGATTGTTAAGGTTGGACATGAAAGGATGATTGTTAAGGTTAGACATGAAAGGATGATTGTTAAGGTTAGACATGAAAGGATGATTGTTAAGGTTGGACTTGAAAGGATGATTGTTAAGGTTGGACTTGAAAAGATGATTGTTAAGGTTGGACTTGAAAGGATGATTGTTAAGGTCTGACTTGAAAGGATGATTGTTAAGGTTAGACTTGAAAGGATGATTGTTAAGGTTGGACATGAAAGGATGATTGTTAAGGTTGGACTTGAAAAGATGATTGTTAAGGTTGGACATGAAAGGATGATTGTTAAGGTTGGACATGAAAGGATGATTGTTAAGGTTGGACTTGAAAAGATGATTGTTAAGGTTGGACTTGAAAGGATGATTGTTAAGGTTGGACATGAAAGGATGATTGTTAAGGTTGGACATGAAAGGATGATTGTTAAGGTTGGACTTGAAAAGATGATTGTTAAGGCTGGACTTGAAAGGATGATTGTTAAGGTTGGACATGAAAGGATGATTGTTAAGGTTGGACATGAAAGGATGATTGTTAAGGTTGGACATGAAAGGATGATTGTTAAGGTTGGACTTGAAAGGATGATTGTTAAGGTTGGACTTGAAAGGATGATTGTTAAGGTTAGACTTGAAAGGATGATTGTTAAGGTTAGACATGAAAGGATGATTGTTAAGGTTAGACTTGAAAGGATGATTGTTAAGGTTAGACTTGAAAAGATGATTGTTAAGGTTGGACTTGAAAGGATGATTGTTAAGGTTGGACTTGAAAAGATGATTGTTAAGGTTGGACTTGAAAGGATGATTGTTAAGGTTGGACTTGAAAGAATGATTGTTAAGGTTAGACTTGAAAGGATGATTGTTAAGGTTGGACTTGAAAGGATGATTGTTAAGGTTGGACATGAAAGGATGATTGTTAAGGTTAGACTTGAAAGGATGATTGTTAAGGTTAGACATGAAAGGATGATTGTTAAGGTTGGACTTGAAAGGATGATTGTTAAGGTTGGACATGAAAGGATGATTGTTAAGGTTAGACATGAAAGGATGATTGTTAAGGTTGGACATGAAAGGATGATTGTTAAGGTTGGACTTGAAAGGATGATTGTTAAGGTTGGACATGAAAGGATGATTGTTAAGGTTGGACTTGAAAGGATGATTGTTAAGGTTGGACATGAAAGGATGATTGTTAAGGTTGGACTTGAAAGGATGATTGTTAAGGTTAGACATGAAAGGATGATTGTTAAGGTTAGACATGAAAGGATGATTGTTAAGGTTAGACATGAAAGGATGATTGTTAAGGTTGGACTTGAAAGGATGATTGTTAAGGTTGGACATGAAAGGATGATTGTTAAGGTTGGACATGAAAGGATGATTGTTAAGGTTGGACATGAAAGGATGATTGTTAAGGTTAGACTTGAAAGGATGATTGTTAAGGTTAGACTTGAAAGGATGATTGTTAAGGTTGGACTTGAAAAGATGATTGTTCAGGTTGGACTTGAAAGGATGATTGTTAAGGTTGGACATGAAAGGATGATTGTTAAGGTTGGACTTGAAAGGATGATTGTTAAGGTTGGACTTGAAAGGATGATTGTTAAGGTTAGACATGAAAGGATGATTGTTAAGGTTAGACTTGAAAGGATGATTGTTAAGGTTAGACATGAAAGGATGATTGTTAAGGTTAGACATGAAAGGATGATTGTTAAGGTTAGACATGAAAGGATGATTGTTAAGGTTGGACTTGAAAGGATGATTGTTAAGGTTAGACTTGAAAGGATGATTGTTAAGGTTAGACTTGAAAGGATGATTGTTAAGGTTAGACTTGAAAGGATGATTGTTAAGGTTGGACTTGAAAGGATGATTGTTAAGGTTGGACTTGAAAGGATGATTGTTAAGGTTGGACATGAAAGGATGATTGTTAAGGTTAGACTTGAAAGGATGATTGTTAAGGTTAGACTTGAAAGGATGATTGTTAAGGTTAGACTTGAAAGGATGACTGTTAAGGTTGGACATGAAAGGATGATTGTTACGGTTGGACTTGAAAGGGTGATTGTTAAGGTTAGACTTGAAAGGATGATTGTTAAGGTTGGACATGAAAGGATGATTCTTAAGGTTAGACATGAAAGGATGATTGTTAAGGTTGGACTTGAAAGGATGATTGTTAAGGTTAGACTTGAAAGGATGATTGTTAAGGTTAGACTTGAAAGGATGATTGTTAAGGTTAGACTTGAAAGGATGATTGTTAAGGTTGGACTTGAAAGGATGATTGTTAAGGCTGGACATGAAAGGATGATTGTTAAGGTTAGACATGAAAGGATGATTGTTAAGGTTGGACATGAAAGGATGATTGTTAAGGTTAGACTTGAAAGGATGATTGTTAAGGTTGGACTTGAAAGGATGATTGTTAAGGTTGGACATGAAAAGATGATTGTTAAGGTTGGACTTGAAATGATGATTGTTAAGGTTGGACATGAAAGGATGATTGCTAAGGTTAGACTTGAAAGGATGATTGTTAAGGTTGGACTTGAAAAGATGATTGTTAAGGTTGGACTTGAAAGGATGATTGTTAAGGTTGGACATGAAAGGATGATTGTTAAGGTTAGACATGAAAGGATGATTGTTAAGGTTAGACATGAAAGGATGATTGTTAAGGTTGGACTTGAAAGGATGATTGTTAAGGTTGGACTTGAAAAGATGATTGTTAAGGTTGGACTTGAAAGGATGATTGTTAAGGTCTGACTTGAAAGGATGATTGTTAAGGTTAGACTTGAAAGGATGATTGTTAAGGTTGGACATGAAAGGATGATTGTTAAGGTTGGACTTGAAAAGATGATTGTTAAGGTTGGACATGAAAGGATGATTGTTAAGGTTGGACATGAAAGGATGATTGTTAAGGTTGGACTTGAAAAGATGATTGTTAAGGTTGGACTTGAAAGGATGATTGTTAAGGTTGGACATGAAAGGATGATTGTTAAGGTTGGACATGAAAGGATGATTGTTAAGGTTGGACTTGAAAAGATGATTGTTAAGGCTGGACTTGAAAGGATGATTGTTAAGGTTGGACATGAAAGGATGATTGTTAAGGTTGGACATGAAAGGATGATTGTTAAGGTTGGACATGAAAGGATGATTGTTAAGGTTGGACTTGAAAGGATGATTGTTAAGGTTGGACTTGAAAGGATGATTGTTAAGGTTAGACTTGAAAGGATGATTGTTAAGGTTAGACATGAAAGGATGATTGTTAAGGTTAGACTTGAAAGGATGATTGTTAAGGTTAGACTTGAAAAGATGATTGTTAAGGTTGGACTTGAAAGGATGATTGTTAAGGTTGGACTTGAAAAGATGATTGTTAAGGTTGGACTTGAAAGGATGATTGTTAAGGTTGGACTTGAAAGAATGATTGTTAAGGTTAGACTTGAAAGGATGATTGTTAAGGTTGGACTTGAAAGGATGATTGTTAAGGTTGGACATGAAAGGATGATTGTTAAGGTTAGACTTGAAAGGATGATTGTTAAGGTTAGACATGAAAGGATGATTGTTAAGGTTGGACTTGAAAGGATGATTGTTAAGGTTGGACATGAAAGGATGATTGTTAAGGTTAGACATGAAAGGATGATTGTTAAGGTTGGACATGAAAGGATGATTGTTAAGGTTGGACTTGAAAGGATGATTGTTAAGGTTGGACATGAAAGGATGATTGTTAAGGTTGGACTTGAAAGGATGATTGTTAAGGTTGGACATGAAAGGATGATTGTTAAGGTTGGACTTGAAAGGATGATTGTTAAGGTTAGACATGAAAGGATGATTGTTAAGGTTAGACATGAAAGGATGATTGTTAAGGTTAGACATGAAAGGATGATTGTTAAGGTTGGACTTGAAAGGATGATTGTTAAGGTTAGACTTGAAAGGATGATTGTTAAGGTTAGACTTGAAAGGATGATTGTTAAGGTTGGACTTGAAAGGATGATTGTTAAGGTTGGACATGAAAGGATGATTGTTAAGGTTGGACATGAAAGGATGATTGTTAAGGTTAGACTTGAAAGGATGATTGTTAAGGTTAGACTTGAAAGGATGATTGTTAAGGTTAGACTTGAAAGGATGATTGTTAAGGTTAGACTTGAAAGGATGACTGTTAAGGTTGGACATGAAAGGATGATTGTTAAGGTTGGACATGAAAGGATGATTGTTAAGGTTGGACATGAAAGGATGATTGTTAAGGTTAGACTTGAAAGGATGATTGTTAAGGTTAGACTTGAAAGGATGATTGTTAAGGTTAGACTTGAAAGGATGACTGTTAAGGTTGGACTTGAAAGGATGATTGTTAAGGTTGGACATGAAAGGATGATTGTTAAGGTTGGACATGAAAGGATGATTGTTAAGGTTAGACTTGAAAGGATGATTGTTAAGGTTAGACTTGAAAGGATGATTGTTAAGGTTAGACTTGAAAGGATGACTGTTAAGGTTGGACATGAAAGGATGATTGTTACGGTTGGACTTGAAAGGATGATTGTTAAGGTTGGACATGAAAGGATGATTGTTACGGTTGGACTTGAAAGGATGATTGTTAAGGTTAGACATGAAAGGATGATTGTTAAGGTTAGACATGAAAGGATGATTGTTAAGGTTGGACTTGAAAGGATGATTGTTAAGGTTAGACTTGAAAGGATGATTGTTAAGGTTAGACTTGAAAGGATGATTGTTAAGGTTAGACTTGAAAGGATGATTGTTAAGGTTGGACTTGAAAGGATGATTGTTAAGGCTGGACATGAAAGGATGATTGTTAAGGTTAGACATGAAAGGATGATTGTTAAGGTTGGACATGAAAGGATGATTGTTAAGGTTAGACTTGAAAGGATGATTGTTAAGGTTGGACTTGAAAGGATGATTGTTAAGGTTGGACATGAAAAGATGATTGTTAAGGTTGGACTTGAAATGATGATTGTTAAGGTTGGACATGAAAGGATGATTGTTAAGGTTAGACTTGAAAGGATGATTGTTAAGGTTGGACTTGAAAAGATGATTGTTAAGGTTGGACTTGAAAGGATGATTGTTAAGGTTGGACATGAAAGGATGATTGTTAAGGTTAGACATGAAAGGATGATTGTTAAGGTTAGACATGAAAGGATGATTGTTAAGGTTGGACTTGAAAGGATGATTTTTAAGGTTGGACTTGAAAAGATGATTGTTAAGGTTGGACTTGAAAGGATGATTGTTAAGGTCTGACTTGAAAGGATGATTGTTAAGGTT
The DNA here is from genome assembly GCA_963383655.1 of Bathymodiolus septemdierum. Lineage (NCBI taxonomy): Eukaryota > Metazoa > Mollusca > Bivalvia > Mytilida > Modiolidae > Bathymodiolus > Bathymodiolus septemdierum. The sequence goes on along the minus strand of OY726519.1, from coordinate 128,568,462 downwards.
AGACTTGAAAGGATGATTGTTAAGGTTGGACATGAAAGGATGATTGTTAAGGTTGGACTTGAAAAGATGATTGTTAAGGTTGGACATGAAAGGATGATTGTTAAGGTTGGACATGAAAGGATGATTGTTAAGGTTGGACTTGAAAAGATGATTGTTAAGGTTGGACTTGAAAGGATGATTGTTAAGGTTGGACATGAAAGGATGATTGTTAAGGTTGGACATGAAAGGATGATTGTTAAGGTTGGACTTGAAAAGATGATTGTTAAGGTTGGACTTGAAAGGATGATTGTTAAGGTTGGACATGAAAGGATGATTGTTAAGGTTGGACATGAAAGGATGATTGTTAAGGTTGGACATGAAAGGATGATTGTTAAGGTTGGACTTGAAAGGATGATTGTTAAGGTTGGACTTGAAAGGATGATTGTTAAGGTTAGACTTGAAAGGATGATTGTTAAGGTTAGACATGAAAGGATGATTGTTAAGGTTAGACTTGAAAGGATGATTGTTAAGGTTAGACTTGAAAAGATGATTGTTAAGGTTGGACTTGAAAGGATGATTGTTAAGGTTGGACTTGAAAAGATGATTGTTAAGGTTGGACTTGAAAGGATGATTGTTAAGGTTGGACTTGAAAGAATGATTGTTAAGGTTAGACTTGAAAGGATGATTGTTAAGGTTGGACTTGAAAGGATGATTGTTAAGGTTGGATATGAAAGGATGATTGTTAAGGTTAGACTTGAAAGGATGATTGTTAAGGTTAGACATGAAAGGATGATTGTTAAGGTTGGACTTGAAAGGATGATTGTTAAGGTTGGACATGAAAGGATGATTGTTAAGGTTAGACATGAAAGGATGATTGTTAAGGTTGGACATGAAAGGATGATTGTTAAGGTTGGACTTGAAAGGATGATTGTTAAGGTTGGACATGAAAGGATGATTGTTAAGGTTGGACTTGAAAGGATGATTGTTAAGGTTGGACATGAAAGGATGATTGTTAAGGTTGGACTTGAAAGGATGATTGTTAAGGTTAGACATGAAAGGATGATTGTTAAGGTTAGACTTGAAAGGATGATTGTTAAGGTTGGACTTGAAAGGATGATTGTTAAGGTTGGACATGAAAGGATGATTGTTAAGGTTGGACATGAAAGGATGATTGTTAAGGTTAGACTTGAAAGGATGATTGTTAAGGTTAGACTTGAAAGGATGATTGTTAAGGTTAGACATGAAAGGATGATTGTTAAGGTTGGACATGAAAGGATGATTGTTAAGGTTGGACTTGAAAGGATGATTGTTAAGGTTGGACATGAAAGGATGATTGTTAAGGTTAGACTTGAAAGGATGATTGTTAAGGTTGGACTTGGAAAGATGATTGTTAAGGTTGGACTTGAAAGGATGATTGTTAAGGTTAGACATGAAAGGATGATTGTTAAGATTGGACTTGAAAGGATGATTGTTAAGGTTGGACATGAAAGGATGATTGTTAAGGTTGGACATGAAAGGATGATTGTTAAGGTTGGACATGAAAGGATGATTGTTAAGGTTGGACATGAAAGGATGATTGTTAAGGTTGGACATGAAAGAATGATTGTTAAGGTTAGACTTGAAAGGATGATTGTTAAGGTTAGACTTGAAAGGATGATTGTTAAGGTTGGACTTGAAAGGATGATTGTTAAGGTTAGACTTGAAAGGATGATTGTTAAGGTTAGACTTGAAAGGATGATTGTTAAGGTTAGACTTGAAAGGATGATTGTTAAGGTTAGACTTGAAAGGATGATTGTTAAGGTTAGACTTGAAAGAATGATTGTTAAGGCTGGACATGAAAGGATGATTGTTAAGGTTGGACATGAAAGGATGATTGTTAAGGTTGGACTTGAAAGGATGATTGTTAAGGTTGGACTTGAAAGGATGATTGTTAAGGTTGGACTTGAAAGGATGATTGTTAAGGTTGGACTTGAAAGGATGATTGTTAAGGTTGGACTTGAAAGGATGATTGTTAAGGTTGGACATGAAAGGATGATTGTTAAGGTTGGACATGAAAGGATGATTGTTAAGGTTGGACATGAAAGGATGATTGTTAAGGTTGGACATGAAAGGATGATTGTTAAGGTTGGACTTGAAAGGATGATTGTTAAGGTTGGACATGAAAGGATGATTGTTAAGGTTGGACATGAAAGGATGATTGTTAAGGTTAGACATGAAAGGATGATTGTTAAGGTTGGACATGAAAGGATGATTGTTAAGGTTGGACATGAAAGGATGATTGTTAAGGTTGGACATGAAAAGATGATTGTTAAGGTTGGACTTGAAAGGATGATTGTTAAGGTTGGACTTGAAAGGATGATTGTTAAGGTTGGACTTGAAAGGATGATTGTTAAGGTTGGACTTGAAAGGATGATTGTTAAGGTTGGACTTGAAAGGATGATTGTTAAGGTTGGACATGAAAGGATGATTGTTAAGGTTGGACATGAAAGGATGATTGTTAAGGTTGGACATGAAAGGATGATTGTTAAGGTTGGACATGAAAGGATGATTGTTAAGGTTGGACTTGAAAGGATGATTGTTAAGGTTGGACATGAAAGGATGATTGTTAAGGTTGGACATGAAAGGATGATTGTTAAGGTTAGACATGAAAGGATGATTGTTAAGGTTAGACTTGAAAGGATGATTGTTAAGGTTGGACATGAAAGGATGATTGTTAAGGTTGGACATGAAAGGATGATTGTTAAGGTTAGACATGAAAGGATGATTGTTAAGGTTGGACATGAAAGGATGATTGTTAAGGTTAGACTTGAAAGGATGATTGTTAAGGTTGGACATGAAAGGATGATTGTTAAGGTTAGACATGAAAGGATGATTGTTAAGGTTGGACATGAAAGGATGATTGTTAAGGTTGGACATGAAAGGATGATTGTTAAGGTTAGACATGAAAGGATGATTGTTAAGGTTGGACATGAAAGGATGATTGTTAAGGTTAGACTTGAAAGGATGATTGTTAAGGTTGGACTTGAAAGGATGATTGTTAAGGTTGGACTTGAAAGGATGATTGTTAAGGTTGGACTTGAAAGGATGATTGTTAAGGTTGGACTTGAAAGAATGATTGTTAAGGTTGGACTTGAAAGGATGATTGTTAAGGTTGGACTTGAAAGGATGATTGTTAAGGTTGGACATGAAAGGATGATTGTTAAGGATGGACATGAAAGGATGATTGTTAAGGTTGGACATGAAAGGATGATTGTTAAGGTTGGACTTGAAAGGATGATTGTTAAGGTTGGACTTGAAAAGATGTTTGTTAATGTTGGACTTGAAAGGATGATTGTTAAGGTTAGACATGAAAGGATGATTGTTAAGGTTAGACTTGAAAAGATGATTGTTAAGGTTGGACTTGAAAGGATGATTGTTAAGGTTGGACTTGAAAAGATGATTGTTAAGGTTGGACTTGAAAGGATGATTGTTAAGGTTAGACATGAAAGGATGATTGTTAAGGTTGGACTTGAAAGGATGATTGTTAAGGTTGGACATGAAAGGATGATTGTTAAGGTTAGACATGAAAGGATGATTGTTAAGGTTAGACTTGAAAGAATGATTGTTAAGGTTGGACATGAAAGGATGATTGTTAAGGTTAGACTTGAAAGGATGATTGTTAAGGTTGGACATGAAAGGATGATTGTTAAGGTTAGACTTGAAAGAATGATTGTTAAGGTTGGACATGAAAGGATGATTGTTAAGGTTGGACATGAAAGGATGATTGTTAAGGTTGGACTTGAAAGGATGATTGTTAAGGTTGGACATGAAAGGATGATTGTTAAGGTTGGACATGAAAGAATGATTGTTAAGGTTGGACATGAAAGGATGATTGTTAAGGTTAGACTTGAAAGGATGATTGTTAAGGTTGGACATGAAAGGATGATTGTTAAGGTTAGACTTGAAAGGATGATTGTTAAGGTTGGACATGAAAGGATGATTGTTAAGGTTGGACATGAAAGGATAATTGTTAAGGTTGGACTTGAAAGGATGATTGTTAAGGATGGACATGAAAGGATGATTGTTAAGGTTGGACATGAAAGGATGATTGTTAAGGTTGGACTTGAAAGGATGATTGTTAAGGTTAGACATGAAAGGATGATTGTTAAGGTTGGACTTGAAAGGATGATTGTTAAGGTTGGACTTGAAAGGATGATTGTTAAGGTTAGACTTGAAAGGATGATTGTTAAGGTTGGACATGAAAGGATGATTGTTAAGGTTGGACATGAAAGGATGATTGTTAAGGTTGGACTTGAAAGGATGGTTGTTAAGGTTGGACTTGAAAGGATGATTGTTAAGGTTGGACATGAAAGGATGATTGTTAAGGTTGGACATGAAAGGATGATTGTTAAGGTTGGACATGAAAGGATGATTGTTAAGGTTAGACTTGAAAGGATGATTGTTAAGGTTGGACATGAAAGAATGATTGTTAAGGTTGGACATGAAAGGATGATTGTTAAGGTTGGACATGAAAGGATGATTGTTAAGGTTAGACTTGAAAGGATGATTGTTAAGGTTGGACTTGAAAGAATGATTGTTAAGGTTGGACATGAAAGGATGATTGTTAAGGTTGGACTTGAAAAGATGATTGTTAAGGTTAGACATGAAAGGATGATTGTTAAGGTTAGACTTGAAAGGATGATTGTTAAGGTTAGACTTGAAAGGATGATTGTTAAGGTTGGACATGAAAGGATGATTGTTAAGGTTAGACTTGAAAGGATGATTGTTAAGGTTGGACATGAAAGGATGATTGTTAAGGTTGGACATGAAAGGATGATTGTTAAGGTTGGACATGAAAGGATGATTGTTAAGGTTAGACTTGAAAGGATGATTGTTAAGGTTAGACTTGAAAGGATGATTGTTAAGGTTGGACATGAAAGGATGATTGTTAAGGTTGGACTTGAAAGGATGATTGTTAAGGTTGGACATGAAAGGATGATTGTTAAGGTTGGACTTGAAAGGATGATTGTTAAGGTTGGACATGAAAGGATGATTGTTAAGGTTAGACTTGAAAGGATGATTGTTAAGGTTAGATTTGAAAGGATGATTGTTAAGGTTGGACATGAAAGGATGATTGTTAAGGTTGGACATGAAAGGATGATTGTTAAGGTTGGACTTGAAAAGATGATTGTTAAGGTTGGACTTGAAAGGATGATTGTTAAGGTTGGACATGAAAGGATGATTGTTAAGGTTAGACTTGAAAGGATGATTGTTAAGGTTAGACATGAAAGGATGATTGTTAAGGTTGGACTTGAAAGGATGATTGTTAAGGTTGGACTTGAAAGGATGATTGTTAAGGTTAGACTTGAAAGGATGATTGTTAAGGTTGGACTTGAAAGAATGATTGTTAAGGTTAGACTTGAAAGGATGATTGTTAAGGTTGGACATGAAAGGATGATTGTTAAGGTTGGACTTGAAAGGATGATTGTTAAGGTTGGACATGAAAGGATGATTGTTAAGGTTAGACTTGAAAGGATGATTGTTAAGGTTGGACTTGAAAGAATGATTGTTACGGTTGGACATGAAAGGATGATTGTTAAGGTTGGACTTGAAAGGATGATTGTTAAGGTTAGACTTGAAAGGATGATTGTTAAGGTTGGACTTGAAAGAATGATTGTTAAGGTTGGACATGAAAGGATGATTGTTAAGGTTGGACATGAAAGGATGATTGTTAAGGTTGGACTTGAAAGGATGATTGTTAAGGTTAGACTTGAAAGGATGATTGTTAAGGTTGGACTTGAAAGAATGATTGTTAAGGTTGGACATGAAAGGATGATTGTTAAGGTTGGACATGAAAGGATGATTGTTAAGGTTAGACTTGAAAGGATGATTGTTAAGGTTGGACTTGAAAGAATGATTGTTAAGGTTGGACATGAAAGGATGATTGTTAAGGTTGGACTTGAAAGGATGATTGTTAAGGTTAGACTTGAAAGGATGATTGTTAAGGTTGGACATGAAAGGATGATTGTTAAGGTTGGACATGAAAGGATGATTGTTAAGGTTGGACTTGAAAGAATGATTGTTAAGGTTGGACTTGAAAGGATGATTGTTACGGTTGGACTTGAAAGGATGATTGTTAAGGTTAGACTTGAAAGGATGATTGTTAAGGTTGGACTTGAAAGAATGATTGTTAAGGTTGGACTTGAAAGGATGATTGTTAAGGTTGGACTTGAAAGAATGATTGTTAAGGTTGGACATGAAAGGATGATTGTTAAGGTTGGACATGAAAGGATGATTGTTAAGGTTGGACTTGAAAGGATGATTGTTAAGGTTAGACTTGAAAGGATGATTGTTAAGGTTGGACATGAAAGGATGATTGTTAAGGTTGGACTTGAAAGGATGATTGTTAAGGTTAGACATGAAAGGATGATTGTTAAGGTTGGACATGAAAGGATGATTGTTAAGGTTGGACTTGAAAGGATGATTGTTAAGGTTGGACTTGAAAGAATGATTGTTAAGGTTGGACATGAAAGGATGATTGTTAAGGTTGGACTTGAAAGGATGATTGTTAAGGTTGGACTTGAAAGAATGATTGTTAAGGTTGGACATGAAAGAATGATTGTTAAGGTTGGACTTGAAAGAATGATTGTTAAGGTTGGACTTGAAAGGATGATTGTTAAGGTTGGACTTGAAAGAATGATTGTTAAGGTTGGACATGAAAGGATGATTGTTAAGGTTGGACTTGAAAGGATGATTGTTAAGGTTAGACTTGAAAGGATGATTGTTAAGGTTGGACATGAAAGGATGATTGTTAAGGTTGGACTTGAAAGGATGATTGTTAAGGTTGGACATGAAAGGATGATTGTTAAGGTTGGACTTGAAAGGATGATTGTTAAGGTTGGACTTGAAAGGATGATTGTTAAGGTTGGACATGAAAGGATGATTGTTAAGGTTGGACTTGAAAAGATGATTGTTAAGGTTAGATTTGAAAAGATGATTGTTAAGGTTAGACATGAAAGGATGATTGTTAAGGTTAGACTTGAAAAGATGATTGTTAAGGTTAGACTTGAAAAGATGATTGTTAAGGTTAGACTTGAAAGGATGATTGTTAAGGTTGGACATGAAAGGATGATTGTTAAGGTTGGACTTGAAAGGATGATTGTTAAGGTTGGACATGAAAGGATGATTGTTAAGGTTGGACTTGAAAGGATGATTGTTAAGGTTGGACTTGAAAGGATGATTGTTAAGGTTAGACTTGAAAGGATGATTGTTAAGGTTGGACATGAAAGGATGATTGTTAAGGTTGGACTTGAAAGGATGATTGTTAAGGTTGGACATGAAAGGATGATTGTTAAGGTTGGACTTGAAAGGATGATTGTTAAGGTTGGACTTGAAAGGATGATTGTTAAGGTTGGACATGAAAGGATGATTGTTAAGGTTGGACTTGAAAAGATGATTGTTAAGGTTAGATTTGAAAAGATGATTGTTAAGGTTAGACATGAAAGGATGATTGTTAAGGTTAGACTTGAAAAGATGATTGTTAAGGTTAGACTTGAAAAGATGATTGTTAAGGTTAGACATGAAAGGATGATTGTTAAGGTTAGACTTGAAAGGATGATTGTTAAGGTTAGACTTGAAAAGATGATTGTTAAGGTTAGACATGAAAGGATGATTGTTAAGGTTGGACATGAAAGGATGATTGTTAAGGTTGGACATGAAAGAATGATTGTTAAGGTTAGACATGAAAGGATGATTGTTAAGGTTGGACTTGAAAGGATGATTGTTAAGGTTAGACTTGAAAGGATGATTGTTAAGGTTGGACATGAAAGGATGATTGTTAAGGTTGGACTTGAAAGGATGATTGTTAAGGTTGGACATGAAAGGATGATTGTTAAGGTTAGACATGAAAGGATGATTGTTAAGGTTAGACTTGAAAGGATGATTGTTAAGGTTGGACATGAAAGGATGATTGTTAAGGTTAGACATGAAAGGATGATTGTTAAGGTTAGACATGAAAGGATGATTGTTAAGGTTGGACATGAAAGGATGATTGTTAAGGTTAGACTTGAAAGGATGATTGTTAAGGTTAGACTTGAAAGGATGATTGTTAAGGTTGGACATGAAAGGATGATTGTTAAGGTTGGACTTGAAAGGATGATTGTTAAGGTTGGACATGAAAGGATGATTGTTAAGGTTAGACATGAAAGGATGATTGTTAAGGTTGGACTTGAAAAGATGATTGTTAAGGTTGGACTTGAAAGGATGATTGTTAAGGTTAGACTTGAAAGGATGATTGTTAAGGTTAAAGGTTAGACTTGGATGATTGTTAAGGTTAAAGGTTAGACTTGGATGATTGTTAAGGTTAAAGGTCAGACTTGGATGATTGTTAAGGTTAAAGGTCAGACTTGATGATTGCTAAGGTTAAAGGTCAGACTTGATGATTGCTAAGGTCACTTAAGTTAAGATATATTGCCACACAAGAAGAAAATCTTTACATAATTTATTAAAAATTTTTGAATTTTCCAAAAATATAATTGTGTGCGCATCACCCCTTCATTGTGCAGTTATTCACTAAAAAAAATTGGCTCATGATCATAAATGGTTTAACTTAAACATATTTTATTGTTCATATAAAACAAATGGATCAGACACAAGTTTTACAACTTAGTATCATTTTCTCCAAAATAAACATTAATATACATAATATTGAGTGAGTGATTTAGTGTAGCGGCTAACATAAAAAATTCACCCAAATATTTCACTTGTGGAGAAAAGCATGAAATTTGGCACACATATCTGTCAGATAATATTGTTTCTAAAATCATCATTGGCCATCGCAATTTCCGCCATTTTCAAGATGACTACCGCTAAAACAAAATGGCGACATTTTCATACTGCCTGGCTTCAAGTACTGTCTATTTACTGTTATATTTATCATTGTTTGGGCGTTTTGTGGTATATTTTTGTATAACTAAGCTTTGTACAAGATATTTTAATCATCCTGCTTAAAAAAAAAAGGCAAAATGACTTTCTTATAATGCATTTCAGATCTGAAATATATCGATTTCTACTTGTGAATTAATAAAAGAGTAAATTGCATACACTACCATGGCACAATGGTGCAATTTATTACCGTGAAACTCGGCATGGGGTTCAGTGTTAGCTTTGTTTTATCTTAAAACAAAGTCTCCCAAATACATCACGATCCGCCCCGTAGATGGTTGTGATGTTGTACCCGAATTGACGGAGTGTGCCAACGCAGGAGAGCCGAGCCAAGAGGGACGGGGCTTTAGTCCCTCGGATGGTGTACAGATCGCACGGGAGTTGAATAACACTGGATGAACGATAGGACTGGGTGTAGGAATTCCATCATCGAACCCAGTTGTATCCCATACAAAAAAGTGTGTAAGTTGTAGGTGGTAAAAGGATAATCCCTCGGCCTTTCAAATTAATATTTGAGATATCGTCTATAATATATTACAAATCCATTTCTTTATTCAATTGTTTTTGTCTATTTGTTTTTCATATTTTTGTTTTTGATTATTGGTTACTATGTCGAAAAGAATTCGGCTTTCTTTGTCTGCTCAGGAGAAGCAGAGCACAGATTGGTCGAAGTGTTTTATTTGTCAGAAAGACAAACATGAGGCACTCAAATCACCTCCAATGAAAATTGATTTGGAAAAATCAGGATACAGAACCTTGTCAAAAAATATTCCCGAGTTTGCCGAGATCAACGAAATGCCAATTCCTCTCGATATACGTCGAATCGACGAAGGAGATGGAATAGAGGCTGCTTTGTTAAAAAATGAGGCAAAATATCATGAGTCATGCAGGCTGATGTTTCAATAACACAAAACTTCAAAAAGCCCAAAAAAGACATCAGCCTCCCGATACGAGCCTTTCCGATGTACCATCGTCATTCAAATTTACAAGAAAAAGTTCGACTGCACCAACAGAAGAGCGATCATTACATCTTGAAGAATGTTTCATCTGTGAGAAACAAGCATCGCATTCTGAACTCCATGAAGCTATGACGATGCAACTCAACACAAGACTCCATCAGTGTGCACAGAACTTGCAAGATCAAAACCTTTTGTCAAAATTAAGTGCAGGAGATGTTGTGGCACAAGAGCTAAAGTATCACAGGGCATGTCTAACATCGTTGTACAACAAGGAAAGGGCCCATTTAAGGATGAAACAATCGATGACAGAAGATGCAGACGCCGAAGGTGAAATCCATCAGATTGTTTTTGCGGAGTTAGTGACTCACGTAGTGGAAACACAATGCGGAAGCACAGGCGGTGTGGTATTTAAACTAGCTGACCTGTGCAATTTATACGAATCCAGATTTAAACAGTTTGAAACTAATTCGACATTTAACAGAACACGTCTGAAAAATAAATTGCTGTCAAAAATCCCAGAGCTAAAACCATTTCACAAAGGACGAGAGGTTTTACTGGTTTTTGAAAAAGATGTTGGACCAGCACTTGTTTTTGCCTGTGACTATACTGATGCCATGCATCTTGCTAAAGCAAGTGAAATTGTCCGCAGAGAAATATTCGCTGAACAAAATAAATTCTGTGGTCATTTTGATGAGATTCTGTCGTTGATTCTGTTCCACATTGTTTAGTTGAACTTGTGTCAATGATTGAGCACGGACCTGATATTTAGTCTCAAATAGAAAATGGTCTAGCAAAGTCAGATTTTGCTATAGCACAACTTTTGTATTTCAACAGTCAAAAAAGGGACCAAGAACACAAGTGAACACTCGAGACATTCAAGAGACCGCGAACCACCTTTTGCTATATATGTAGGTTTTCTCTTGTATGCAAAGACAAGAAAACGGCAACTCATAGACGCCCTGTTTCAGCATGGCATTTGCATCTCATATGACCGAGTGTTGGAAATATCTACTCAGTTTGAGGAATTTGTTCTTAGTCAATTTATGGAAGATGGCGTTGTTTGTCCAACCATTTTGCAAAAAGGTTTATTCACAACGTCTACAGTTGACAACATAGATCATAATCATTCTGCAACAACAGCAACAACTTCATTTCATGGCACCGGTATATCTGTTTTTCAGCATCCAGTTTCGCCAACATTCTCTGATTCCCGAACTTTTGAATTCAAAGGTCAAAAGCCAAAGTCAAAAGCTATCAGTTGTCTCCCTGAAACATACACAAATGTAAAACCAGCATTCTTGAAATAAAAAACAAATCCACCGATCCTACAAACACCAATGAGCATGTCTGATCTCGACTATCTCGTTCGAAACCTCCGTCTTGAGTATGAGTGGCTTCAATTTGTAAGCTTAACCAATGAAGTGTTAGATGTTGAGACAGTGTCATGGTCAGCATATCATTCGTCGAAAGGGAGAGGACCACACGTTAACATCAGCATTTCATCATTGATGCCAATATTGCAAGAACAAGCTCATTCAGTAGCCACAATAAAGCATGCCATGGATAAAGTGAAGGAGGTAACATCCTTTTTGAATCCAAGACAAACGCCTGTGATGGCTTGTGACCAACCTTTATTTGTTCTTGCCAAACAGATACAATGGGAATGGCCGGAAATTTATGGTGAGGATAGATTTGTTGTTATGTTTGGTGGGTTGCATATTGAAATGGCAGCTTTTAAGCTGCTTGGTGATTTGTTGAAAGGAACGGGGTGGGTAACAGCATTATCTGAAGCAGACATTGTATCTCTTGGAACTGCCGAATCCTTCCTCACAGTTTCTAACCTTGTTAAAACAAGGCAAGCGCATCAGATTACTGCCTGTTGTTTGTATGACTTGATCAAAAAGGCATACCAACATGCAACGGACCACGCTAATCCTGATGACATCGAAATAAGTGATATATTTTCTTGGTGTTCCGAACAAGAAAAAACGATTCCTCAATTTCAATTTTGGACTACTATCCTAAATTTGGAACTCCTTGTCCTTTCTTTTGTCAGGTCTTACAGATAATCAGATTTCAAGCTATACAAGGAATCTTTATCATCTCTAATTCCATATTTCTTTGCCCTGGATCACATCAATTATGCTCGATGGCTACCGATTCACCTTCGGAATATGCTTGCATTACAAAGAAAACACCCGGAAATTTACGCAGAATTTGATAAAGGAAACTTTACTGTTAGAAAGTCTGATAGCAAGTTTTCCAACATTGCCATTGACCAAGCCCATGAGTAAAACAATGCTATTGTAAAAGGTGATGGTGGCGCAATAGGCTTAACTGAAGATCCAGCTGCGCTAAAGCGTTGGATGGTGGCTGGGCCAGAAATTAGCAGACTAATTGATGAGTTCACAGGAATATGTGGGAATGTTCACGAGAAGAAACAAAAACACCATGAGGAAACCCATGCTGCTCAGAAGAATTTCTATGCGAAAGTTAATCGGCTTCTGGTAACTATTTCGGAAATGGGAAATCCTTTTGAAGAAGAGTCACCAGATTTGTATAGTTTGGATACCAAGGATGTTGTCGAAAGTAGAATTGCAGATGAAATTTTGAAATTAGCCGACAAGGGAAGAGATCAATATAGGACATTCCTTTCAAGAATGCGTGATGGTGATAATCCAGGCTTTTATGAACCTCTTAAGAAGAATAAGTATCGCCTGTTTAACCCTAAACAAAAATCTGAATATTCAGTCAAAGTTGGAAAATTTAAAAGATGACTGTAACCTTTTTTCCAGGCTTTTCATTTCCTATCAGAGTAGGCAATGTGATTTACAAGAATTTTTCGAACATGAAAATCAGAAATTTCCGCCCTCACTATCACAAAATGGCTCGTTGAATACTGGTGTAAAATCACAGTTGATGTCTATATTGGAAACTGGTCACGAGATGCCAAATAGTGTACCAATGGTTGATTCATTGGTTATTGACGGTGCGTCATTAGTCTATTCAAAACAACCTGGACAAAGTCGGACCTTTGATGATTATACCAATGACATTATCCTTCCGCACATCAAATTTCTTGCACAAAGCCATTTGAGGGTAGATGTTGTCTTCGATGTTTACTATGACGATAGTCTAAAGGGCGAAACTAGAAGAAAGCGCGGCATAGGATCTAGACGAAAAGTGACCGGAAACACTAGACCACCAAAGTCATGGAACACTTTTCTTCGGTGTGATGAAAATAAAACCGAACTTTTTGTTTTTTTAGCAGACAAAATTGCATCCATGAATACAGATGCAACTATCGTCATTACTAAGGAAGAAAATGTTGTCAGCAACAAAGTTATAGATACCGACTTTATAGCACCTTGCACCCATGAGAAAGCTGACACTCATATGTTTTTGCATGCAAAACATGCAGCAATAGGTGGTAGCAAGTCGATTAACATAGTAAGTTCTGATACAGATGTTGTTGTTATAGGTTATGGCTGTGTTTGATGATTTGAATGTGGATCACTTATGGATGACTTTTGGAAAAGGCAAAGATTTGCGATGGATACCAATTCATGATATTGTTAGATCGCTAGGTCCTAGGTCGAAAGCATTACCCTTCTTTCATGCATTCACAGGTTGTGATACCGTGTCTGTATTTGTTGGAAAAGGTAAAAAGACAGCATGGCAAGGCCTGGAATGTGTTTGAGAATGCAACAGAAGTATTCCATTGCTTAAGTTCTCCATGTGACAATTTGACACAAAGTGAAATCGGTGTACTCGAAGAATTTGTTGTCATCATGTACGACCGGTCCAGCAGTACCAATAAAGTAAATGACGCGCACCTTGACCTTTTTGCTCGTAAACAGCGCCCATATAATGGCATTCCTCCCTCAAGAGCTGCTCTTGTTGAGCATATCAAAAGATCTGTCTTGCAAGCAGGACATACTTGGGGGCAGTCGCTATGTAAGTCGCAAACTTTACCGTCACCTTCCAGGTGGGGTTGGGAAAAAGATAGCAGAGTTTGGGTCCCACACTGGACATCATTGGTGCCAATAGCAGCATCATGTCAAGAACTACTTAGATGTGGGTGTAAAATAAGTTGTTCTGGCAACTGCAAATGTTTCAGGTAAGGATTACCTTGTACTGCTCTATGCAGCTGTAACTGCTCTGAATATTAGGTCTTTCGCGTCCTATAAAACCACTACAGCCTGTAGTTTGGCGCATGCGCAGAGCACATATATATGAAATGATACTTTAATCGTATGCTGGACCCCTTTTGATTGATTACTTTAAAGGAAATTGAAATGTTGCAAAAAAAACTTTAAAATACCAAATAAACGTTATGAAAATTGAAGCCATTTTGAAAATCGTGGCGGCCATTTTGAAAATGGCCGAAACCTGAATGGCCAACGATATTTCCTATTCAGGTACTAGACAAGGAACCTTCATGCCAAATTTGGTGCTTTTCTCACCAAGTGAAATATTTTACCAACTATCCGCTCCACTAATTGTTGTTTAACACCAATTCACCAATTTTTCATCTATATCATGGCGAGAACAAGTTAATTTTCAATGAGATGATGATGAGGTCCACTTTGTACTAGACCAACATGCTGAGTTGGATTTTCATAGTGCTAGCTCTCTGAAACAACAGTCCGCGGGTAGACATGTCGCTCCACTCGGACACATTATTCTGATTCCGAGCCAACCAGTCTTTATTCTTTCTCCTTAATGCTGTGTGCTTAGCGGAGAAGCACCAAATACCAATTTTATAGTCTTTGGTTTGACCCAACTGGGACTCGAACCCACGATTTACCGCGCTCGAGGCCAGCACACTAACCATTACACCACCGATGCTGTTACAAAATATTGAACATAGCAAATTCATATAAAAACACAAATATTATAAACATAAAGGTATGAAAAGAAAAAAAACAGGAAAGTGACCACAACAAATCAATGGATTTCTTTTTTCCAGTTATCTTACAATTGAACAGATTTTTTTCTTATATTAAACGAACACACAGGACTATTCAACACATGTACACCTCATAACAGTTAATGGATTGTATGTAACACATGGATAAAGTTAAATTCAGTGTGTAACATTATAATAAATTGGAGTAACTAGTTATAAAGAATTTACATATAATTACAAGATGACAGTTATTATCCCTCCAAGCGATTACGGTGAGTGCTTATTTGTTTTGTAATATTATCTTTGAAATCCATTGAGATGTAATGTATACTATTTGAACATCATCACGATCATTCAACATTACTGATCTTATACCACGTAAAAAATATTAATAATCAAATTTTGATTACAGAAAATCAAAGATTGTCAAAAAGAACAAATATATTTCCTTATTTCCTACATTGTCAAATTCTAAAACTTTGTCATGTGGTGGTAGCCATCTTGGATTTTAGATCAACACAAAATAGAGACCTTTGGTACAGGACCATCCAAAGAACATAAATTATGTCAAGATTGCTGTCAAACAGTTCAGAGTGGTATTAGATAAGAATAATTTAACTAGAGGCTCAGTGGGCTGAGCCTGTGTCGCTCACCTTTCATTCTGCTTTGAGGAAACTTAATACAGAACCTTCCATACATGTAGATGCTTCCTATCAAGTTTGGGTTCATATGGCTAAACAGTTTCAAAGGAGAAGATTTTTTAGAAATCGACCAATCAGAAACAAGAATTGTCTGTGGTGGCCATGTTTGGTAATGGATCATAACAAAATGTGCACTCTTTAGAGAGGACCTTCCATATATGCTTCCTACCAAGTTTCAGTTCATTTGGCTGAGGGTTTTCAGAGGAGAAGATTGAAATGTGAAAAGTAAACAGATGACAAACAACAGAGTGATGGCAAAAGCTCATATTGCCTTTGACAAGGTTTGCTAAAAATAATATTAAAATGTGAATACCTACTTGTAATGTATAGAATAAACATGTTACACTATATCAGCATTAGTTAATTTCTAAGGGAGATAATGGCAAGAGTTATCTTTCTTTTAACAGTTTAGGCAAGACTTATCTTTCTTTTAACAGAGGAGAAGATATTTTAGAAATCAACCAATCAGTAACAAGAATTGCCTGTGGTGGCCATATTTGTTAACCGATCGGAACGAAATCAGCAATCTTCATAGAGGACATTCCATAGATGCTTCCTACCAAGTTTCGGTTCATTTAGCCAAGCGGTTTCAGAGGAGAAGATTTTAAAACATCGGCCAATCAGAAACAAGAATTGCCTGTGGCGGCCATGTTTGTTAATGAATCGGGACATAATGTGCCATCTTTAGAGAGGACCTTCTATAGATGCTTCCTACCAAGTTTCAGCTCATTTGGCTGAGGGGTTTCAGAGGAGAAGATTAAAATGTGAAAAGTTAACGGACGACAGACAACGGACACCAATTGATGGCAAAAGCTAATGTTGCCTTTGGCAAGGTGAGCTAAAAAGATGCAAAGTGATGTCCATACCTCACATGGAACTTTAGTCTAGGTTGGCAGAATTAAAAAACCAGAGATTCAGTGGGTTGAGTGTGTGTCACTCACCTTTCATTCTGTTTTGAGGAAACTTTATACAGAACCTTTCATAGATGCTTCCTACCAAGTTATGGTTCATTTGGCCAAGCGGTTTCAGAGGAGAAGATATAAAAAATCAGCCAATCAGAAACAAGAATTGCCTGTGGCATCCATGTTTGTTAACGGATCAGGACAAAATGAGCAATCTTTATAGAGACCTTCCATAAATGCTTCCTACCAAGTTTCGGTTCATTTGGTCAAGCAGTTTCAGATAAGAACATCTTTTTAGAAATCGATCTATCAGAATTAAGAATTGCCTATGGGGGCCATGTTTGTTATCAACTCGAGCCAAAATGAGCAATCGCTATAGAGAACCTTCCATATATGCTTCCTACCAAGTTTCAGTTCATTTGGCCAAGCGGTTTCAGAGGAGATGATTTTTAGAAATCGACCAATCAGAAACAAGAATTGCCTGTGGTTTCAGAGGAGAAGATTAAAATGTAAAACGTTTACAGACGAACGACAATGACGGATGACTGAGGCCAAATGATGACAATAGTTCAAGTTGCCTTTAGCAAGGTGAACTGAAAAACACTTCATTACAGGGTTTTTGAGTGTTTAATATTTCTATATTCTAATCAATGTGAAAAATACCAATTAATAAATAATTATTTTAACATTTATAATTAGTGAATGAGAAAACACCACTTTTATCAGTGTCCTCAATATGATCTGATACTGTATCATTATACATTTGTGTATAATACTAATTATACCTCTGACAGAATCATCCAAATCTTTTAAAACATTACACAATAATTCTACTATACCTCTGACAGAATGATCCAAATCTTTTAAAACGTTACACAATAAAGAGAAAAACCGTGGATGATTTATCTTAGGGTGATGACATGTTTTTAAACCTGAAAACATAATAAAGGAGCTATTACAAAAGATGTGTACTTCTTATAAGACTGGTCAAAGGGGAAGTAACCCAATCATATTAAACCTGTAAACATAATAAAGTAGATATTACAAAAGATGTGTACTTCTTATAAGACTGGTCAAAGGGGAAGTAACCCAATCATATTAAACCTGTAAACATAATAAAGTAGATATTACAAAAGATGTGTACTTCTTATAAGACTGGTCAAAGGGGAAGTAACCCAATCATACTAAACCTGTAAACATAATAAAGTAGATATTACAAAAGATGTGTACTTCTTATAAGACTGGTCAAAGGGGAAGTAACCCAATCATATTAAACCTGTAAACATAATAAAGTAGATATTACAAAAGATGTGTACTTCTTATAAGACTGGTCAAAGGGGAAGTAACCCAATCATATTAAACCTGTAAACATAATAAAGTAGATATTACAAAAGATTTGTACTTCTTATAAGACTGGTCAAAGGAGAAGTAACCCAATCATACTAAACCTGTAAACATAATAAAGTAGATATTACAAAAGATGTGTACTTCTTATAAGACTGGTCAAAGGGGAAGTAACCCAATCATATTAAACCTGTAAACATAATAAAGTAGATATTACAAAAGATGTGTACTTCTTATAAGACTGGTCAAAGGGGAAGTAACCCAATCATATTAAACCTGTAAACATAATAAAGTAGATATTACAAAAGATGTGTACTTCTTATAAGACTGGTCAAAGGGGAAGTAACCCAATCATATTAAACCTGTAAACATAATAAAGTAGATATTACAAAAGATGTGTACTTGTTTAAAGAATGCTTAAATGGGAAGTAACCCAATCATAATGCATACCTGTTAACCTCTGGGAACTGCTAGGGGGAGATCTCCCCCCCCCCCCCTAACCAACTCTTCTAAGGGGGAGATTTTGTGCCACGCCTTTAAATGCACAAAATTGTACCTTGTAGTTGCATACATGTGATAGAGTTGCTATGCTACAACTGGAGATTTTTTATCGACGTATTTGATGCATGTTTTTATTGTTAATTGATGTTTTCCTTTTGTTTGTTTCAGTATTGAACCAACTGCATCCCATTTCAATATATATTGTTTACATTTCTGTCTTATTAGTAGTGTTTCATATGATGAATGAAGGATAAAAACTTTATTTATAATTTATCCATAATCATTCATAATCATAAGGCAATAACAATGAAGACAGAATGTTCTGAACAATAAAGTCATAGAGCACTAAAATTAAAAAGTCACATCAAAGGTTGTCCGACTCCTGTTTGCACAACGGTTTATAACTATTTTTAATTGCCGCTATCACACTTCTAATCATCTAAGCGTGTGCCACAAACCCACTTCCTTATCCCCAATTAACTGTCAATCAGTGGATAATTGTTGTATAATCATCAACACCTTAATTAATCTCCATGACCCAATTTACCTGTAAAGGTGTCAAACAGATCAATAACCGGATATCATTTAAACACCTTTACCATTCGTATTTCTCGACGCTTTTTGTCAGCGCAGGAGTTCCAAATGGGGAATTTCCAGAAATATTGATCGCAAAATGTAGGTCAAGATTTTATTGCACTTGATTTTTTTGTTGGGGGGAGATCGTGCGGGAGGAAAAGGTGTGTGCGGGAGATTAATGTCTCCTGCGCAGGAGACCCAGTCCATGCGGGAGATAAGGCTCTTATGCGGGAGACTCCCGTGCAAAGGGGGAGGGTTAACAGATATGCATAATGTAGAGTTAAAAAATGTACTTACTTACTATAAAAGTAATAAACTACATTTTCATGTTAAAAAAATCAAAGAAATCTATTAATTGGGTATATTAAATCAAATATTATAAATCTGGTAAGGCAGCTGCAATATTGACAAAAGTAGTGTTCATTTTTATGAGTTACCTTTGAATCAATATAGAAAATAGGTTCTTTTTTTATGGAAAGAATGTTAGAACAGCAATAAAACAGCTGTTTCTTAAGTTTATTACTTTATTTTTTGTCCAAGTGTAATGTTGGATAGTCTCTCAAATTCATTTACATCCACATCCTTTCTTACTGTTTAAAAGTGGGAAAAATTCAGAAATTTCTCAAATTTGGAAGATACACGCAAATTATATTTTTCCTCTAGTTTTGCCATGTTTGATGGATTTTTGTTCTTTGATTACATTTTTAAGAGGTTCTAGGTAGTTTTTATTACATTTCTAAGAGGTTCTAGGTAGTTTTTATTACATTTCTAAGAGGTTCTAGGTAGTTTTTATTACATTTTTAAGAGGTTCTAGGTAGTTTTTATTACATTTTTAAGAGGTTCTAGGTAGTTTTTATTACATTTTTAAGAGGTTCTAGGTAGTTTTTATTACATTTCTAAGAGGTTCTAGGTAGTTTTTATTACATTTCTAAGAGGTTCTAGGTAGTTTTTATTACATTTTTAAGAGGTTCTAGGTAGTTTGTATTACATTTCTAAGAGGTTCTAGGTAGTTTTTGTTACATTTTTAAGAGGTTCTAGGTAGTTTTTATTACATTTCTAAGAGGTTCTAGGTAGTTTTTATTACATTTCTAAGAGGTTCTAGGTAGTTTTTATTACATTTCTAAGAGGTTCTAGGTAGTTTTTATTACATTTCTAAGAGGTTCTAGGTAGTTTTTATTACATTTCTAAGAGGTTCTAGGTAGTTTTTATTACATTTTTAAGAGGTTCTAGGTAGTTTTTATTACATTTTTAAGAGGTTCTAGGTAGTTTTTATTACATTTTTAAGAGGTTCTAGGTAGTTTTTATTACATTTTTAAGAGGTTCTAGGTAGTTTTTATTACATTTTTAAGAGGTTCTAGGTAGTTTTTATTACATTTTTAAGAGGTTCTAGGTAGTTTTTATTACATTTTTAAGAGGTTCTAGGTAGTTTTTATTACCTTTTTAAGAGGTTCTAGGTAGTTTTTATTACATTTCTAAGAGGTTCTAGGTAGTTTTTTTTACATTTTTAAGAGGTTCTAGGTAGTTTTTGTTACATTTTTAAGAGGTTCTAGGTAGTTTTTATTACATTTTTAAGAGGTTCTAGGTAGTTTTTATTACATTTTTAAGAGGTTCTAGGTAGTTTTTGTTACATTTCTAAGAGGTTCTAGGTAGTTTTTATTACATTTTTAAGAGGTTCTAGGTAGTTTTTCTTACATTTTTAAGAGGTTCTAGGTAGTTTTTATTACATTTTTAAGAGGTTCTAGGTAGTTTTTATTACCTTTTTAAGAGGTTCTAGGTAGTTTTTATTACATTTTTAAGAGGTTCTAGGTAGTTTTTATTACATTTCTAAGAGGTTCTAGGTAGTTTTTGTTACATTTTTAAGAGGTTCTAGGTAGTTTTTATTACCTTTTTAAGAGGTTCTAGGTAGTTTTTATTACATTTCTAAGAGGTTCTAGGTAGTTTTTGTTACATTTTTAAGAGGTTCTAGGTAGTTTTTATTACCTTTTTAAGAGGTTCTAGGTAGTTTTTATCAGTTATGGTGTTTGAGTTAACTATAGGACTTCAGTTATTGTATCTACAGACACACAATGTTACTATCATATTTAAACATATTAGTTATAATATTGAAAAATAAACAAATTTCGGTTCTCTTGATAATACATAAATATAACCTATAGCACTACAAATCTTACTTTGTGAAGCCAATAAACTGACGTATGATTCTAATTTGTTGAATATTTTGTTTAAATGCTTCAAAGATTTGTGGAGGTCCCAGTTTTTGGATTCTAATGTTGATGTACATGATGAAACAGCACACTCTTCTTCTATACTGAAGTAAAGAAAAACAAAACAGGGCATCAATGAAAGCCTAAGTCAAATATGAAATGCTTCTATCACTAAACCAACAATTAAATGATTGTTGTATACATTGATCAAATTTTGAAGATGTGGGTCACTATTTTTTAAACACTTAAACTGTGTCATATGAATTTTTTTCCTCCAAAATATGGTACTTATTTTTTATATCCTCATTCCTTATTCTCTTGCATTTAAAATCAAATGATATACTCCATCACAAGGTAAATGGCCCATGTAATGAATGAATAAATCCTTCACTTTCTTCATGGAGACATGGTCACTATTATTGGTACACAGACTTTCTTACCTCGTTTTCATGAAATAAAATATTCATTGACTTTGAAATAGGCAGGCTGCTATCTGGTTTATCAACCTTTAAAAACATATATTCACCTCGCCTAAGGTTGATAAGTCGAGACAGCAAAGTCAATAATCGTATAATAATTACCTTGACAAATGGAAGGGTGACAGTTTATAGTTATTACCTTGACAACAGGTAATAGTTTATAGTTATTACCTTGACAACAGGTAATAGTTTATAGTTATTACCTTGACAACAGGTAATAGTTTATAGTTATTACCTTGACAACAGGTAATTGTTTATAGTTATTACCTTAAATCAATTTTCAAAATTATTGAATACCTGGAATGGTGGCTCATGCCATTGTAGTGCTTGCGTGTAAACAGTTTGTCTTGTTATGCTTTGTGTACTTAGTGATATATAGTTTTAATAGTTTTAATATTACCCTATCCTGATCTGCTATTATGCTCTTAGATTCAGTTCTGATTAATTTTATATGAAACTGTATTTATGTATGAATGAGTTTGCTTTTATGTATGTCTATGTATACATGAGCTTATGCTTTTAGATTGAGTTCTGATTAATTTTATATGTAACTGTGTTTTATGTATGCATAAGTTTGCTTTTATGTATGACTATGTATACATGAGCTTATGTTTTATACTAATGTCTATGCATGCATGTTTTTTTTAGTTGTTTTGCTTTGTGATGTCATGTAATATGTGCTTGTAAAGTTATTTTATACTTGTATGTGCTTTTTATGTAATAGTCGATTCAAAAGCTCACTAGAGCTTATGTTATGTGTTATAGATATTTCGACTTTAAATAAAACTTATTTGATTTGATTTGATTGATTACCTTGGCAACAGGTAATAGTTTATAGTTATTACCTTGTCAACAGGTAGGGTGATAGTTAATAACAATTACCTTAATAATTGATAAGGTAAAAGTTTGTTGAAATATTCTATACAATATCTGAATTTTCTGGAGAATATTTGGAGATCAGTGGCAGTTTCCTACAAAAAAAAAGAAAAATCTGTAAACATACATTGTACATGCTTTTTTAAATCCTCATTGCATGCTATAAGGAACCATTTTTTTGACCCATTTTGAAAAGCTCATATTACACTGTACAAAGATTATCAAACATTAACATAACAGCTTTATTACTAGATCAAATGTCTTTCATCTAAATAACATTAAATCGAGCGACAAAACGAATTAATTAGGGGAAGTAAATTTGGTCTGTGGGCAAGTGAATTCTTGGGATGCACTTTCCCGTGGAAAATTGCTGTTGCAGAAAAATCCTAGAAAACTTCAAGGAAAACTTTATGGAATACAAACCAATGTTGTCAAGGTGTCCTCATTAAGAGTACCAAGGAAAACTTTGAAAGACTGTTCTAATGGCCTTAAATACTGCACGTTGTCATGGAGATGTTTACAATACTGAAACAATAAAATAAAATATTATTTCCTTCTTGTAGTTTTCAATATAAATTTCCCACAATTTACAATTTTTGTAAATGTATTTTTGTTCATAGAGATAAGATTTTCTAATACAATAATTCATGTGTGGTATTTGTAAGAATCTTAATAATCCAGCATGTGCTGACTCAATTGTTAATTTCAAAACACAACATTTTTTTTCTTTCACTAAAAATTAAAATAATAATTAATAATTTATGTAAAAACAGCCAAGTTCTTACATAAAATAAATAAAGTTAAATCTTGAAATCTCAAAGATCACAGGAAAATTCGACTGAAGGGGAGGGTTAATGATTAAGTAAGATAGACAACTCTGTCAGGTAAGTTTGTCAATGTGGATGCATACTATTGTTGTCAATCATGTACAAAATGTCAGTCATCATTTGTATGTACCTGTATTGTGTATGTATTGTTTAACAAGTGTCAGTCATCATTTGTATATACCTGTATTGTGTATGTATTGTTTAACAAGATGTTGCACGCTACGTCGTGCTAAGAATACCCCTACTCGTTCATTTGTGTCAAATTTGTATATATCTCAACACTCATTACCAGAAAATACCATAAAACATGAAAAATTCTAAGTCACACGGTAAACAGGAAGTAGATGTGCAGTAAACCTGGAAAGGGGAGACACGGTACAAGTCACTATGCCAAAGCAACATATCATATATAAAATCATTTCTTCCAGTAGAAGCTGAGATATCTGTTAAGAAAGTTTTCATTACGGCAAACATGAAAATTTCTAAGTCGCACGGTAAACAGGAAGTAGATATGCAGTAAGCCTGGAAAGGGGAGACACGGTACAAGTCACCATGCCAAAGTCATATATCAAATATAAAATCATTTTTCCCAGTAGCAGCTGAGACATCTTTAACGAAAAAGTGGACGGACGGACAAACGGACGGACGGATGGACTAACGGATGGACGGACAAGGTGATTGCAATATAGCCCCCTCTCTATGAGTGGGGGTATAACAAGTGCATAAGTATTGATTTTTTTTTGTGTGATAATTTTCTTTAATGTTTAGATACAATAATAGTCAGGAAGTTTCCCAAAAACAAAAAAAAGAATCATGACAAAATGTTCAAATGCTATTTTGAACAATGCAACAGTTAAATGAATATTATCTAATAAAACAAATAAAAAATTGACTGATACTGTTGCCATACAACAACAGGCTGTTTCGTAGTTCTCACTACACTCAAGGTGTCAAGACATCAAATACTCTGAAATGTATCATTAAATAATATATAATTAATATGATCATCACTTCAATGTTTTAATGAAGAAATCAATTGTTTTCTTTACAAATGATAATTAACAGTTATCAAAATATAATCTCGTCTGATGCAGTGAAAACCAGAGGCCATGCTGTGGACATCTTGACAGGTTAATTGATTTTAAAATTTATAATCTTAGGAAAAGAAGTATTAATTATTTCATTCTCAGGCCTGCATGTATGTTATTTTCATTTTTGTTAATCAAAGCTATTCAATAGAAAAACTGCATACACATCTGACTTAAAAGTAAATAGAGGGCTATGCAGAGCGATGCATGATACGATCACAGCATGTCAACAAGAGAAAGTTGAACAAATGTATATTAAAAGAAAGTGTGGATACAGTTTTTACCTTGACACAGTAAATTGCTCGACACAAAAATATGCTGGACATAGTAATATGCTCGACCCATTGCATTTTGGACATCTGCCTTCCAAATATGCAAAATTTGGTATATGTGCCCCTTTTAGACCCCTTTTCAATATATATATAGTATACATTTTTTATGGTCCATCAATAATCCATAAAGACGATAATTTTGCAAAATCTGAATTTATATTGTATGAAAAACAAGAAAGTTCAAATTTTGGAATTCGTTGTTGGCCCCTTTCAGTTGTGTTTATTTCCCTAACCGTAAGAGACAGAGGAAATTCGTCAACATACTACAGGAAGCTCTCGGCCAATCAATTCAAAGATTTGTTTTTATTCAAAATTAAAATTTACCTGTATATTGTTTTGTCTTGTTAAGATTTACCTGTATATTGCTTTGTCTTGTTAAGATTTACCTGTATTTTGTTTTGTTGTCTTGTTAAGATTTACCTGTATATTGTTTTGTTGTCTTTTTAAGATTTACCTGTATATTGTTTTGTTGTCATGTTAAGATTTACCTGTATATTGTTTTGTTGTCATGTTAAGATTTACCTGTATATTGTTTTGTTGTCTTGTTAAGATTTACCTGTATATTGTTTTGTTGTCATGTTAAGATTTACCTGTATATTGTTTTGCTGTCTTGTTAAGATTTACCTGTATATTGTTTTGTTGTCATGTTAAGATTTACCTGTATATTGTTTTGTTGTCTTGTTAAGATTTACCTGTATATTGTTTTGTTGTCATGTTAAGATTTACCTGTATATTGTTTTGTTGTCTTGTTAAGATTTACCTGTATATTGTTTTGTTGTCATGTTAAGATTTACCTGTATATTGTTTTGTTGTCTTGTTAAGATTTACCTGTATATTGTTTTGTTGTCATGTTAAGATTTACCTGTATATTTATGGCACTCATAGGTTCATTTATACATTCAGCTGGATATATTTTAGACCTCTGTTCAGAGTATGTGAAGAAATTAGACAATGCCTGGACCATATCTGTTAGATGGTTAGCAGTTTGACTGACAAGTTCTCGAGCTCTCAGTTGATGTTTTCTGTCATGAGTGGGCAAATTTAATCCATTTAAGTCTCTGTTTTCTGAAAAAAAAACAAAAAAAACAAAAGACACTGTACTTCAATGTATGTACTGTCTTTTTAATGCTTAGTTATATTATTTGTCAAACCTTGGAAGAAGAATGTTGACTTTCTAAGAATCAAATAAGATGTACAGTCTATACTTCTGTAGAGGTTGATATTTAAATGTACCTTTTATTTAAATATTTCTCTGTAAAGAGGATAACGTAATTCGAATTTGCAGAACAAAATTAAGTGTAATTGGTGAACAAATTCAAACTCAGTTTATTTGTAAGAAAACAAATTAACAAGAATGTCTTACTTAAAAATGTCTATATTATCAATAAAAATATTTGTTCAGATGAACAAAAATCTTGTTAAAATGTGATATATAAAATGATTAGTTTTACAGACTAACTTGAATGGACTTGCTATGTATTATAAAGATTCTATAATGTACTTACTAGTATCTATAAATGGTAGTTTATCTATGATGATCTTGTTAGCAATCTCCAGCTCTCTTTCTAACTTGCACTGAACTTCCATTAAACTGCCTTCACTGCAGATTAGAACATCAAACATTAAGTTTATTTCATGAAAACATGCTATGAGGGACAGATGAGATCCTATTTGTTTTATATTCTTTTTTTTACCCCTCCCTACCCAGGAGCTATATCTCCATCTATCAGTAGATGTTATCGTCTAAGTGTTTTTTGCCCCTCCCAACCCAGGACTTATATTTTCATCATTAGTAGATGTTATTGTCTAAGCGTTTTTTGCCCCTCCCAACCCAGGATCTATATCTTCATTATCAGTAGATGTTATCGTCTAAGTGTTTTTTTGCCCCTCCCAACCCAGGACCTATATCTCCATCATCTGTATCTTTTTTCTTGTTCGTTTTGTTTGCCCCTCTCAAACCAGGAGCTATATCTCCTTCATCCATAGTCTTTTTCTTGTTAGTGTTTTTTTTTGCCCCTCTCAACCCAGGAGCTATATCTCCTTCAACTATAGCTTTTTTGTTGCTTGTTTTGGTTGCCCCTCTCAACCAAGAAGCTATATCTCCATCAACTATAGCTTTTTCTTTTTGTTAGTTTTTTGTTTGCCACTCCCAACCCAGGAGCTATATATCCTTCATCTATAGTGTTTTTCTTGTTAGTTTTGTTTTGCCCCTCTCAACCCAGGAGCTATATCTTCATCAACTATAACTTTTTTCTTGTTAGTTTTGTTTTGCCCCTCTCAACCCAGGAGCTATATCTTCATCAACTTTAGCTTTTTTCTTGTTAGTTTTGGTTGCCCCTCCCAACCCAGGAGCTATATCTCCTTCAACTATAGCTTTTTTCTTGTTAGTTTTGTTTGCCCCTCCCAACAAAGAAGCTATATCTCCATCAACTTTAGCTTTTTTCTTGTTAGTTTTGTTTGCCCCTCCAAACCCAGGAGCTATATCTCCTTCAACTATAGCTTTTTTCTTGTTAGTTTTGTTTGCCCCTCCCAACAAAGAAGCTATATCTCCATCAACTTTAGCTTTTTTCTTGTTAGTTTTGTTTGCCCCTCCCAACCCAGGAGCTATATCTCCTTCAACTATAGCTTTTTTCTTGTTAGTTTTGTTTGCCCCTCCCAACCAAGAAGCTATATCTCCATCAACTATAACTTTTTTCTTGTTAGTTTTGTTTTGCCCCTCCCAACCCAGGAGCTATATCCCCTTCAACTATAGCTTTTTTCTTGTTAGTTTTGTTTGCCCCTCCCAACCCAGGAGCTATATCTCCTTCAACTATAGCTTTTTTCTTGTTAGTTTTGTTTTGCCCCTCCCAACCCAGGAGCTATATCTCCTTCAACTATAGCTTTTTTCTTGTTAGTTTTGGTTGCCCCTCCCAACCCAGGAGCTATATCTCCATCAACTATAGCTTTTTTCTTGCTAGTTTTGTTTTGCCCCTCCCAACCAAGAAGCTATATCTCCATCAACTATAACTTTTTTCTTGTTAGTTTTGTTTTGCCCCTCCCAATCCAGGAGCTATATCTCCTTCAACTATAGCTTTTTCCTTGTTAGTTTTGTTTTGCCCCTCCCAACCCAGGAGCTATATCTCCATCAACAATAGCTTTTTTCTTGTTAGTTTTGTTTTGCCCCTCCCAACCAAGAAGCTATATCTCCATCAACTATAACTTTTTTCTTGTTAGTTTTGTTTGCCCCTCCCAACCCAGGAGCTATATCTCCATCAACTATAGTGTTTTTCTTGTTAGTTTTGTTTGCCCCTCCCAACCCAGGAGCTATATCTCCATCAACTATAGCTTTTTTCTTGTTAGTTTTGTTTTGCCCCTCCCAACCCAGGAGCTATATCTCCTTCAACTATAGCTTTTTTCTTGTTAGTTTTGGTTGCCCCTCCCAACCCAAGAGCTATATCTCCTTCAACTATAGCTTTTTTCTTGCTAGTTTTGTTTGCCCCTCCCAACCCAGGAGCTATATCTCCATCAACTATAGCTTTTTTCTTGTTAGTTTTTTGGTTGCCCCTCCCAACCCAGGAGTTATATCTCCTTCATCTCTAGTTGGTATCTTCTATTTGTTTGTTTTGTTTTGTTTTGTTTTGTTTTGTTTTGTTTTGTTTTTGCTTTTTGTTTTTTTGTTTGTTTGTTTTTTTTGTTTTGTTTGCTCATTAACTTTGAAATTTCACTGATATATATATTACAGGAATGAAGTAATATGGTACTTATGATATTTACAAATATTCATGACACGTACGCTTGTTCTGCTCGTGATCTGTATTTCTTTATGTCTGTCTCTAGTGTCCCTAATTTCACCTACAATTCACAATTTCTCCTGATTAATTGGTTCATTGTGTATCACACTGGAAACAATACCATACAAAAACATCCATTAAAATACTTGGTTTATATCCTTCTTTAAACAGACTTGTTTTAAATGATGATAGTTTTCAACTTACATTTTATAAATTACAATTCTATATGCAGAAAAACAAATATTCAAAACTCTAAACAGATACCCAAACATATAAACAGATAAGGAAAGATTATATTGGCAATTTAATTTTGGTTCAAAGTTGATAATTGTTTCACTATTATGTCTCACGATGGCCTTCTATATGATCTAATATCTAATAAACAGTTGAGGCCATCAGTTTTCTTTGATAGAACTAATATTATAAATATGACAACTTCTGTCTCAAAAGATTAAATATATTATGTATAATGGTCAAGATTATAGTGGGTTTTTTATAATAAAGAGGGTTGGCATTTTATTCACATGTGGAAGGCACTTGCATGGCTGCATCATTTCACAAATCATTAAAATTGACCTGCACAATATAAGTGATGTTGACAGTGTAACACGTTTATAATACATTGACATTTATAATACATTGACATTTATAATACATTAACATTAAGAAGGCAGGTACAAAGTTCTTCTACATTTTTATTGTTTAGTTTTCGTGTTCTGTGTCTGTTATTTTTCAGTCTTCAGGGATTTCGAATTTTAGATATCTCAGAAAAATTAGCTGACTTTATGAGGTGTGAGAATGTGTGAGCAATTTTTGATAATGCATGATACAGAGAAGTGTGCATTAAAAGATCTAAGGATCCACAGCTAACATTAAGTGATTACAATGGAATGGGACCAAACAGTTTTTAAATGACAATCAGATCAGAATATGACTTGGACTCAGATGAATCTACAGATGAAATGTAGGACCTATGTACTGTCAAAAACATCAATAAAAACAGATGGTAAACATCATATTGTTTGACATTTATTTAATGGGATTCACTCCAAGGCTAACAATCAAATTTATCTTAAATTAATATACAAATATCTTGATAGTTGTATGTATTCTAATAAATTCTCAATCATAGATATTTCTGATGAAAACCAAGTTATGTACAATTATATATATTTTAGGAATACTAATCTCAATCATGACCTTTTCTTCTTGAAGTCTGTTTATTTTAGGGATACTAACCTCAATCATGACCTTTTCTTCTTGAAGTCTGTTTATTTTAGGGATACTAATCTCAATCATGACCTTTTCTTCTTGAAGTTTGTTTATTTTAAGAATACTAAACTCAATCATGACCTTTTCTTCTTGAAGTCTGTTTATTTTAGGGATACTAACCTCAATCATGGCCTTTTCTTCTTGAAGTCTGTCTATTTTAGGGATACTAGCCTCAATCATGACCTTTTCTTCTTGAAGTCTGTTTATTTTAGGGATACTAATCTCAATCATGACCTTTTCTTCTTGAAGTCTGTTTATTTTAGGGATACTAACCTCAATCATGACCTTTTCTTCTTGAAGTTTGTTTATTTTAGGAATACTAACCTCAATCATGACCTTTTCTTCTTGAAGTCTGTCTATTTTAGGGATACTAACCTCAATCATGACCTTTTCTTCTTGAAGTCTGTTTATTTTAGGAATACTAACCTCAATCATGACCTTTTCTTCTTGAAGTCTGTTTATTTTAAGGATACTAACCTCAATCATGACCTTTTCTTCTTGAAGTCTGTTTATTTTAGGAATACTAACCTCAATCATGGCCTTTTCTTCTTGAAGTCTGTCTATTTTAGGGATACTAACCTCAATCATGACCTTTTCTTCTTGAAGTCTGTCTATTTTAGGGATACTAACCTCAATCATGACCTTTTCTTCTTGAAGTCTGTTTATTTTAGGGATACTAACCTCAATCATGACCTTTTCTTCTTGAAGTCTGTTTATTTTAAGGATACTAACCTCAATCATGACCTTTTCTTCTTGAAGTCTGTCTATTTTAGGGATACTAACCTCAATCATGACCTTTTCTTCTTGAAGTTTGTTTATTTTAGGGATACTAACCTCAATCATGACCTTTTCTTCTTGAAGTCTGTCTATTTTAAGGATACTAACCTCAATCATGACATTTTCTTCTTAAAGTCTGTTTATTTTAGGGATACTAACCTCAATCATGACCTTTTCTTCTTGAAGTCTGTTTATTTTAGGGATACTAACCTCAATCATGACCTTTTCTTCTTGAAGTTTGTTTATTTTAGGGATACTAACCTCAATCATGACCTTTTCTTCTTGAAGTTTGTTTATTTTAGGGATACTAACCTCAATCATGGCCTTTTCTTCTTGAAGTCTGTCTATTTTAGGAATACTAACCTCAATCATGACCTTTTCTTCTTGAAGTCTGTTTATTTTAGGAATACTAACCTCAATCATGACCTTTTCTTCTTGAAGTCTGTCTATTTTAAGGATACTAACCTCAATCATGACCTTTTCTTCTTGAAGTCTGTTTATTTTAGGGATACTAACCTCAATCATGACCTTTTCTTCTTGAAGTCTGTTTATTTTAGGGATATTAACCTCAATCATGACCTTTTCTTCTTGAAGTCTGTCTATTTTAAGGATACTAACCTCAATCATGACCTTTTCTTCTTGAAGTCTGTCTATTTTAGGAATACTAACCTCAATCATGGCCTTTTCTTCTTGAAGTCTGTCTATTTTAGGGATACTAACCTCAATCATGACCTTTTCTTCTTGAAGTCTGTTTATTTTAGGAATACTAACCTCAATCATGGCCTTTTCTTCTTGAAGTCTGTCTATTTTAGGGATACTAACATCAATCATGACCTTTTCTTCTTGAAGTCTGTTTATTTTAGGGATACTAACCTCAATCATGACCTTTTCTTCTTGAAGTCTGTCTATTTTAGGGATACTAACCTCAATCATGGCCTTTTCTTCTTGAAGTCTGTCTATTAAAGATTTACTTTTCTGTAGGTTGACATCGGTGATTTCCTGGTGATGACTAAATTTATCTTCGTATTCCTTGACTTTTCTTTCCAGTTCCTCTATACGTCCTTGGTAAAACCTATTACTGTCATCAACCTAATCACAAAATATTAACCATAATAATGAGAAAGTTTTACATTCCAGAATATATATGCATGTTAAACAGCTTATCAGCATGTAATTGCAGTTTAAATCTCAGCTAATTCCAGATCAAAAGGTAGACAATATCCATTTTAACCAAATTCTTTTTAAAACAACTAGCCATCTGTTAATAAATAATATTCTCTTTTTTATTTGGTTAATGAAATTGATAAATTACAAGAATGAAACAAATAAAAATTGATCCAATCTAGATCTGCTAACAATTACACCATCAATGTGGTTAAGATGTAAACGTTGTAAAGCTGAAAGATGGAAATAATAAACAACTATTGACACGTGTATCTCCTTAAATCATTACAATCAGTATATTAATGATACTCAATCAAAACTTGTATTTACTCTAGGACAAACATTACACAGAATGTGTTGTAAATCATGTCATATCATCACCTGCATTATCTCCCCTTGATGGCAGTATGTTATCAGCTAATTGAATACTCCAGTGATATGAATAAGATACTCTGACATTTACTGTATGTAAATAGGTAATACTCCAGACATTTCACTTTAAAGAATAAGGTTTAGATGGGAAACTATGGCAATATAAACACGATACAATGGGAAATTATGGAAATATAACTTTGATACAAGGGAGTTAACTCTACATGACTCACTGACATTTGACCTTAAAGAAAAGGGTTTAGATGAGAAAATATGGCAATATAACCATGATACAAGGGAGTTAACTCTACATGACTCACTGACATTTGACCTTAAAGAAAAGGGCTTAGATGAGAAACTATGGCAATATAACCATGATACAAGGGAGTTAACTCTACATGATTCACTTACATTTTGACCTTAAAGAAAAAGATTTAGGTGGGAAACTATGGCAATATAACCACAATACAATGGGAAATTATGGCAATATAACCATGATACAAGGGAGTTAACTCTACATGACTCACTGACATTTGACCTTAAAGAAAAGGGTTTAGATGAGAAACTATGGCAATATAACCATGATACAACGGAGTTAACTCTACATGATTCACTTACATTTTAACCTTAAAGAAAAAGATTTAGATGGGAAACTATGGCAATATAACCACGATACAATGGGAAATTATGGCAATATAACCATGATACAAGGGAGTTAACTCTACATGACTCACTGACATTTGACCTTAAAGAAAAGGGCTTAGATGAGAAACTATGGCAATATAACCATGATACAAGGGAGTTAACTCTACATGACTCACTGACATTTGACCTTAAAGAAAAGGGCTTAGATGAGAAACTATGGCAATATAACCATGATACAAGGGAGTTAACTCTACATGACACATTGAAATATCACATGCAAAAGATATCAAACATATAAATTACTTTTTTACTCAGCATAGCATTTTCCTCTATCTTTCTTTGAAGTTCTTCATTAAATACTCCTGGTGATATAGGAGGTGGTTGGTAACTGCCTTCAGATTGCTTATTCTGAAACAAAAACATTTGTTTTCATCAGATGATATATCAACTATGAACTGAAGACTACTACACAAAGTATTTTAATATGTATTAATGTTAGTGTTTCCATGGTAACCACTTGCAACTTGTACATTTAACAAAATAAGCAGAGTTGCTTTGCTTTACCTTACCTTTCTTGGTTAAGTTGAAGTCATCACTTTGAAAGTCTTATTGTCGGCACCATGACCTATTTTGTTCCTGTATTTAAATACTGTTACAGTGACAGCCGGAACCTTTGAACCGTAATGAGAGCGGGAGGTTTGGCGCCTTAAAATCTGATTCAACCCACCATTTCTTTAGAAATGCCTGTACCAAGTCAGGGTCATTACGGTTTTCACAGTTTTCCAGTTGTTGACTGATTTTGTCTGTTTATATAATTATGAGTTTTGACTTTCCCTTTGTGAGATTGTTCGGAGTTCGGTAATTTTGTTATTACCTTTATTTGGAATATCTGTGTCACAAATGACCACAGATATGTTCCATTTGTCGTAAACGCTTTCCAGTCCTTTCCTCATTCATGATATATCACCAGGTTTGTAACTAGATTAACATGACAGGTGCCACCAGTGGAGCAGGTACTGCTTACCCTTCCAGAACACCCCTGGGTTTTAGTGGGGTTCGTCTTACTCGATCTTTAGTTTTATGTGTATGTTTTGTAGATTGTTGTTTGTCCTTTTGTACTTTTTCTTTTGGCCATTGTGTTGTCTGTTCTTCTTCGATATACAGATTCCGATTACCTCCCTTTGGTATCTTCAAACTCTTCTTCCTATAGACGGGTTTATCCACAGCTTATCTCAAAACCATGGGCGCTGCCATTAGAGGTCACGTGCTACGTCGGCCATAACACTCGTGAAAGATAACACACGTGCATCAATAATCTATAGTATATCATTAGTAAACATTAGCTGTCTTTTATTTTCACATCAATTTTTTTGTATTATTTCTTGTATTTATATATGTGAAGTAAAATATAAAAAAAGGTGGTGGTAATTTGTGTGCCGTCAACGGTTCAAATAATCGCTGTAAATTAAATGAATGGAAACAAACTTTTTGTGAATTACATCAACAAAAACATGAAGACTGTTCTTGTATGGTTCCATATAGACTACATACGATGCCCTCTAAGGAGTCAATGCGATTACAGTGGGCAAACACTTTAAATAGAAAATCTCTCTCTAAGCAGGTATTTACTTGCTCGGAACATTTTTTGGACGGAAAGCCGACAGAAAGAAACCCAATTCCGGTGATGCTGTTTCTACATCTTCAGGACATAAAACGGAACACCTTCCAGAAGCTATCTGTGAGTTTAATGTTCTTGAATCGTCAAGTGTTAGCACCGGGACACAATACAAATATTCACTGTTTTAGGAAAAGATGATCACACATACGCGAAACCATGGACTGACAACCAGACTACGCATACACAGACAAAAATACTTTGCATAGACGAAAAGGGTGTTCAAGTTATCACTGAAACCGGTACGCTGTCGGCAAAAGGCACATATCCAGAAATTGAGGGTACTTTCCTCATAAATATTCATCATATTTAAATTAGATTTTGATCACGTGACTGCAGTTTCAAGCTTGATGGATCGTTTATTAGATTTGTCAAAAAATAGCCTATAGTACGGAAATTCAATGTGTCCGTCAATGATTCGAAAATTAAAAGTTATTGTTTATTTCCGCAAAGTTTTTCTTCTGTCAAAATTCAAATATTTTTGTTTTGTAACGATTTTAGACATGTCTTTGATATCGCAATCATGCAAAAATGATCATATTATATTTAATGTGGGAACCCCGAGTTTAGAAGCTAGAAATATAAGGTTAGTTAATATAATTACATATATTATTGAGGAATCTAAATTAATTTCAGAAAATATGTCACCAAATGTCATTCATTGTTAAATTTTGTGTCACACGCCACCAGTTTCATGTATTTCAGACATTTTTACATAGACTCTTCAGGCCAAAAAAGGGTTCGTCGCCTCGGATTTTCATTTAGTCCAGGAACCCCAAATATTTAATTGTTTTCGTTAATTTTCATTTCATTTAATTCAACTTGATTCAATGTATCATTTTCAAGTTCAGAAAATGACACACATGCAATTATGAATGATATCGTCTATATAGATCTTATGAAAATTGCAGACGTTCCAGCGTCGCCATCTTAGATATGCAAATGAGCAAAGTACCCATCATTTCTGGCTATGAGTATAGTGACAGATTGCGGCTCTTTGTTGTATACCTGGGTAACGAAAGATATATTTTTTAATTTGGTTAAACTATTGAAAATAGAAAATACATTTTCTTTCCAACTCGATGTCGCCGATCAGTTGCTTCTTGTGTTAATGAAACTAAAATTAAATTTACTGTTTAATGATTTAGCCCGTAGATTTGGAATTTCAAAAGGTTTAGCCAGTAGAATGTACAATTCACGGATGCCAGTTCTTGCTGAAAAGCTTCAAGGCTTGGTAGTTTGGTTGCCGCATGAAACTATACGAGCAGTCGTGCATACGAGTAAATCACTGAAATAAAAGTAAAAGGGGGGGGGGGGGGGGGTAGTGTGTGTTATAATTCACCCATGTTTTTTTTTAATGTGTATTGCATTGCCTTTTATATTAATTGTCAGTAAATTTAATATTATCAGAACAAAGTTGCAGTTTGTAAGATATTTCATGTTTACATGTGTTTAAATAGATTTTGTGTACACATAGGGAATACGTACCCTGTCATGGTTATAAATAAAACATCAATTGTTGTTCTTGTTTGTGTATATAAATATGTAGACCTGTGTGATTAATGATTTTTATTAAATAAACGTAATTTTACAAATATTCTGTATGAAGTGTATAATCTTATTAAATCACCACTTGGAATAATTTATCATAAATATAACGATATAGACATTTTTTCCCTAGGTTACACTATTATTTAGGTCAACGAACACACAATTTCAATGACAATATAAACAAACACTTTTATATAGAGTGGATCCATTGTGTCTTTTATTAAGATTAGGAAACAAGCACACATTTTCCTTCAAAAATCGTTAACTTCTGCGAGTATATAACGCTTGTTGTTTCTGCGTGTTTATCTACATTCACGACCTTAATGGCGGACGGAACAATTATGTCACCTAGCGGCGGTGTGCAGTACTAAGGGGGATAATTTGAAAAACCTGTCTATAGTACCATCAATATAATAAAACATCTACTTAACCTTTCCTTTCTTCCTATAGTACCATCATTATAATAAAATATCTACTTAACCTTTCCTTTCTTCCTATAGTACCATCATTATAATAAAACACCTATTTTACCTTTCCTTTCTTCCTATAGTACCATCATTATAATAAAACACCTATTTTACCTTTCCTTTCTTCCTATAGTACCATCATTATAATAAAACACCTATTTTACCTTTCCTTTCTTCCTATAGTACCATCATTATAATAAAACACATATTTTACCTTTCCTTTCTTCCTATAGTACCATCATTATAATAAAACACCTATTTTACCTTTCCTTTCTTCCTATAGTACCATCATTATAATAAAACACCTATTTTACCTTTCCTTTCTTCCTATAGTACCATCATTATAATAAAACACCTATTTTACCTTTCCTTTCTTCCTATAGTATCATCATTATAATAAAACACCTATTTTACCTTTCCTTTCTTCCTATAGTACCATCATTATAATACAACACCTATTTTACCTTTCCTTTCTTCCTATAGTACCATCATTATAATACAACACCTATTTTACCTTTCCTTTCTTCCTATAGTACCATCATTATAATAAAACACCTATTTTACCTTTCCTTTCTTCCTATAGTACCATCATTATAATAAAACACCTATTTTACCTTTCCTTTCTTCCTACAGTACCATTATTATAATAAAACACCTATTTTACCTTTCCTTTCTTCCTATAGTACCATCATTATAATAAAACACCTATTTTACCTTTCCTTTCTTCCTATAGTACCATCATTATAATAAAACACCTATTTTACCTTTCCTTTCTTCCTATAGTACCATCATTATAATAAAACACCTATTTTACCTTTCCTTTCTTCCTATAATACCATCATTAAAATAAAACACCTATTTTACCTTTCCTTTCTTCCTATAGTATCATCATTATAATAAAACACCTATTTTACCTTTCCTTTCTTCCTATAGTACCATCATTATAATAAAACACCTATTTTACCTTTCCTTTCTTCCTATAATACCATCATTAAAATAAAACACCTATTTTACCTTTCCTTTCTTCCTATAGTACCATCATTATAATAAAACACCTATTTTACCTTTCCTTTCTTCCTATAATACCATCATTAAAATAAAACACCTATTTTACCTTTCCTTTCTTCCTATAGTACCATCATTATAATAAAACACCTATTTTACCTTTCCTTTCTTCCTATAGTACCATCATTATAATAAAACACCTATTTTACCTTTCCTTTCTTCCTATAATACCATCATTAAAATAAAACACCTATTTTACCTTTCCTCTCTTCCTATAGTACCATCATTATAATAAAACATCTATTTTACCTTTCCTTTCTTCCTATAGTACCATCATTATAATAAAACACCTATTTTACCTTTCCTTTCTTCCTATAGTACCATCATTATAATACAACACCTATTTTACCTTTCCTTTCTTCCTATAGTACCATCATTATAATAAAACACCTATTTTACCTTTCCTTTCTTCCTATAGTACCATCATTATAATAAAACATCTATTTTACCTTTCCTTTCTTCTTATAGTACCATCATTATAATAAAACACCTATTTTACCTTTCCTTTCTTCCTATAGTACCATCATTATAATAAAACACCTATTTTACCTTTCCTTTCTTCCTACAGTACCATTATTATAATAAAACACCTATTTTACCTTTCCTTTCTTCCTATAGTACCATCATTATAATACAACACCTATTTTACCTTTCCTTTCTTCCTATAGTACCATCATTATAATAAAACATCTATTTTACCTTTCCTTTCTTCCTACAGTACCATTATTATAATAAAACACCTATTTTACCTTTCCTTTCTTCCTATAGTACCATCATTATAATAAAACACCTATTTTACCTTTCCTTTCTTCCTATAGTACCATCATTATAATACAACACCTATTTTACCTTTCCTTTCTTCCTATAGTACCATCATTATAATACAACACCTATTTTACCTTTCCTTTCTTCCTATAGTACCATCATTATAATAAAACACCTATTTTACCTTTCCTTTCTTCCTATAGTACCATCATTATAATAAAACACCTATTTTATCTTTCCTTTCTTCCTATAGTACCATCATTATAATAAAACATCTACTTAACCTTTCCTTTCTTCCTATAGTACCATCATTATAATAAAACACCTATTTTACCTTTCCATTCTTCCTATAGTACCATCATTATAATAAAACACCTATTTTACCTTTCCTTTCTTCCTATAGTACCATCATTATAATAAAACACCTATTTTACCTTTCCTTTCTTCCTATAGTACCATCATTATAATAAAACATCAACTTAACCTTTCCTTTCTTCCTATAGTACCATCATTATAATAAAACACCTATTTTACCTTTCCTTTCTTCCTATAGTACCATCATTATAATAAAACATCTACTTAACCTTTCCTTTCTTCCTATAGTACCATCATTATAATAAAACACCTATTTTACCTTTCCTTTCTTCCTATAGTACCATCATTATAATAAAACACCTATTTTACCTTTCCTTTCTTCCTATAGTACCATCATTATAATAAAACACCTATTTTACCTTTCCTTTCTTCCTATAGCATCATCATCATAATAAAACATCTATTTTACCTTTCCTTTCTTCCTATAGTACCATTATTATAATAAAACACCTATTTTACCTTTCCTTTCTTCCTATAGTACCATCATTATAATACAACACCTATTTTACCTTTCCTTTCTTCCTATAGTACCATCATTATAATAAAACACCTATTTTACCTTTCCTTTCTTCCTATAGTACCATCTTTATTAATAAAACACCTATTTTACCTTTCCTTTCTTCCTATTGTACCATCATTATAATACAACACCTATTTTACCTTTCCTTTCTTCCTATAGTACCATCATTATAATAAAACACCTATTTTACCTTTCTTTCTTCCTATAGTACCATCATTATAATAAAACACCTATTTTACCTTTCCTTTCTTCCTATAGTACCATCATTATAATAAAACATCTATTTTACCTTTTCTTTCTTCCTATAGTACCATCATTATAATAAAACACCTATTTTACCTTTCCTTTCTTCCTATAGTACCATCATTATAATAAAACATCTATTTTACCTTTCCTTTCTTCCTATAGTACCATCATTATAATAAAACATCTACTTAACCTTTCCTTTCTTCCTATAGTACCATCATTATAATAAAACACCTATTTTACCTTTCCTTTCTTCCTATAGTACCATCATCATAATAAAACACCTATTTTACCTTTCCTTTCTTCCTATTGTACCATCATTATAATAAAACACCTATTTTACCTTTCCTTTCTTCCTATATTACCATCATTATAATAAAACATCTACTTAACCTTTCCTTTCTTCCTATAGTACCATCATTATAATAAAACACCTATTTTACCTTTCCTTTCTTCCTATAGTACCATCATTATAATAAAACATCTACTTAACCTTTCCTTTCTTCCTATAGTACCATCATTATAATAAAACATCTATTTTACCTTTCCTTTCTTCCTATAGTACCATCATTATAATAAAACACCTATTTTACCTTTCCTTTCTTCCTATAGTACCATCATTATAATAAAACACCTATTTTACCTTTCCTTTCTTCCTATAATACCATCATTATAATAAAACACCTATTTTACCTTTCCTTTCTTCCTATAATACCATCATTATAATAAAACATCTACTTAACCTTTCCTTTCTTCCTATAGTACCATCATTAAATAAAACACCTATTTTACCTTTCCTTTCTTCCTATAGTACCATCATTATAATAAAACACCTATTTTACCTTTCCTTTCTTCCTATAATACCATCATTATAATAAAACATCTACTTAACCTTTCCTTTCTTCCTATAGTACCATCATTATAATAAAACACCTATTTTACCTTTCCTTTCTTCCTATAGTACCATCATTATAATAAAACACCTGTTTTACCTTTCCTTTCTTCCTATAGTACCATCATTATAATAAAACACCTATTTTACCTTTCCTTTCTTCCTATAGTATCATCATTATAATAAAACACCTATTTTACCTTTCCTTTCTTCCTATAGTACCATCATTATAATAAAACACCTGTTTTACCTTTCCTTTCTTCCTATAGTACCATCATTATAATAAAACACCTATTTTACCTTTCCTTTCTTCCTATAGTACCATCATTATAATAAAACACCTATTTTACCTTTCCTTTCTTCCTATAGTACCATCATTATAATAAAACACCTATTTTACCTTTCCTTTCTTCCTATAGTACCATCATTATAATAAAACACCTATTTTACCTTTCCTTTCTTCATATAGTACCATCATTATAATAAAACACCTATTT
Organism: Bathymodiolus septemdierum; assembly: GCA_963383655.1. Lineage (NCBI taxonomy): Eukaryota > Metazoa > Mollusca > Bivalvia > Mytilida > Modiolidae > Bathymodiolus > Bathymodiolus septemdierum. The sequence continues at coordinate 128,527,807 of OY726519.1, read as the reverse complement.
TACCTTTCCTTTCTTCCTATAGTACCATCATTATAATAAATCACCTATTTTACCATTCTTCCTTCTTCATATAGTACCATCATTATAATAAAATACCTATTTTACCTTTCCTTTCTTCCTATAGTACCATCATTATAATAAAACACCTATTTTACCTTTCCTTTCTTCCTATAGTACCATCATTATAATACAACACCTATTGTACCTTTCCTTTCTTCCTATAGTACCATCATTATAATAAAACACCTATTTTACCTTTCCTTTCTTCCTATAGTACCATCATTATAATAAAACACCTATTTTACCTTTCCTTTCTTCCTATAGTACCATCATTATAATAAAACATCTACTTAACCTTTCCTTTCTTCCTATAGTACCATCATTATAATAAAACACCTATTTTACCTTTCCTTTCTTCCTATAGTACCATCATTATAATAAAACACCTATTTTACCTTTCCTTTCTTCCTATAGTACCATCATTATAATAAAACATCTACTTAACCTTTCCTTTCTTCCTATAGTACCATCATTATAATAAAACACCTATTTTACCTTTCCTTTCTTCCTATAGTACCATCATTATAATAAAACATCTACTTAACCTTTCCTTTCTTCCTATAGTACCATCATTATAATAAAACACCTATTTTACCTTTCCTTTCTTCCTATAGTACCATCATTATAATAAAACACCTATTTTACCTTTCCTTTCTTCCTATAGTACCATCATTATAATAAAACACCTATTTTACCTTTCCTTTCTTCCTATAGTACCATCATTATAATAAAACACCTATTTTACCTTTCCTTTCTTCCTATAGTACCATCATTATAATAAAACATCTACTTAACCTTTCCTTTCTTCCTATAGTACCATCATTATAATAAAACACCTATTTTACCTTTCCTTTCTTCCTATAGTACCATCATTATAATAAAACATCTATTTTACCTTTCCTTTCTTCCTATAGTACCATCATTATAATAAAACACCTATTTTACCTTTCCTTTCTTCCTATAGTACCATCATTATAATAAAACATCTATTTTACCTTTCCTTTCTTCCTATAGTACCATCATTATAATAAAACACCTATTTTACCTTTCCTTTCTCCCTATAGTACCATCATTATAATAAAACACCTATTTTACCTTTCCTTTCTTCCTATAGTACCATCATTATAATAAAACACCTATTTTACCTTTCCTTTCTCCCTATATTACCATCATTATAATAAAACACCTATTTTACCTTTCCTTTCTTCCTATAGTACCATCATTATAATAAAACACCTATTTTACCTTTCCTTTCTTCCTATAGTACCATCATTATAATACAACACCTATTTTACCTTTCCTTTCTTCCTATACTACCATCATTATAATAAAACACCTATTTTACCTTTCCTTTCTTCCTATAGTACCATCATTATAATAAAACACCTATTGTACCTTTCCTTTCTTCCTATAGTACCATCATTATAATAAAACACCTATTTTACCTTTCCTTTCTTCCTATAGTACCATCATTATAATAAAACATCTATTTTACCTTTCCTTTCTTCCTATAGTACCATCATTATAATAAAACACCTATTTTACCTTTCCTTTCTTCCTATGTGACTGTGCTTCATCCAGTTCATCTTGTAATATGAGAACTCTTTTTGATAACTGTTGATTTCTAAATGTTAAACCGTCGATTTCTTGGTCAAATTTTCTCACTGCTTGTTCTTTCTCCTTAAGTTGCTCCTGCAAAATGTTTTCTTTAAAATGAAATGCTCATAGCACATTGATATATCAAAATGTAGCTATAAAAAATAGCTTTAGATATATACTTGTATTGATAGTGATAATTCTATCAACAAAAAGAGATCAATTCAGTGAGGAATGAACATCCTGCTGTGATTTAAACATCTAAGATCAATTCAGTGAGGAATGAACATCCTGCATTGATTTAAACATCTAAGATCAATTCAGTGAAGAATGAACATCTTGCTGTGATTTAAACATCTAAGATCAATTCAGTGAAGAATGAACATCCTGCTATGATTTAAACATCTAAGATCAATTCAGTGAAGAATGAACATCTTGCTGTGATTTAAACATCTAAGATCAATTCAGTGAAGAATGAACATCCTGCTATGATTTAAACATCTAAGATCAATTCAGTGAAGAATGAACATATTGCTGTGATTTAAACATCTAAGATCAATTCAGTGAAGAATGAACATCCTGCTGTGATTTAAACATCTAAGATCAATTCAGTGAAGAATGAACATCCTGCTATGATTTAAACATCTAAGATCAATTCAGTGAAGAATGAACATCCTGCTATGATTTAAACATCTAAGATCAATTCAGTGAAGAATGAACATCTTGCTGTGATTTAAACATCTAAGATCAATTCAGTGAAGAATGAACATCTTGCTGTGATTTAAACATCTAAGATCAATTCAGTGAAGAATGAACATCTTGCTATGATTTAAACATCTAAGATCAATTCAGTGAAGAATGAACATCTTGCTGTGATTTAAACATCTAAGATCAATTCAGTGAAGAATGAACATCCTGCTATGATTTAAACATCTAAGATCAATTCAGTGAAGAATGAACATCCTGCTATGATTTAAACATCTAAGATCAATTCAGTGAAGAATGAACATCCTGCTATGATTTAAACATCTAAGATCAATTCAGTGAAGAATGAACATCTTGCTGTGATTTAAACATCTAAGATCAATTCAGTGAAGAATGAACATATTGCTGTGATTTAAACATCTAAGATCAATTCAGTGAAGAATGAACATCTTGCTGTGATTTAAACATCTAAAATCAATTCAGTGAAGAATGAACATCTTGCTATGATTTAAACATCTAAGATCAATTCGGTGAAGAATGAACATCTTGCTGTGATTTAAACATCTAAGATCAATTCAGTGAAGAATGAACATCCTGCTGTGATTTAAACATCTAAGATCAATTCAGTGAAGAATGAACATCCTGCTGTGATTTAAACATCTAAGATCAATTCAGTGAAGAATGAACATCTTGCTGTGATTTAAACATCTAAAATCAATTCAGTGAAGAATGAACATCCTACTGTGATTTAAACATCTAAGATCAATTCAGTGAAGAATGAACATCTTGCTGTGATTTAAACATCTAAGATCAATTCAGTGAAGAATGAACATCCTGCTGTGATTTAAACATCTAAGATCAATTCAGTGAAGAATGAACATCTTGCTGTGATTTAAACATCTAAGATCAATTCAGTGAAGAATGAACATCTTGCTGTGATTTAAACATCTAAGATCAATTCAGTGAAGAATGAACATATTGCTGTGATTTAAACATCTAAGATCAATTCAGTGAAGAATGAACATCTTGCTGTGATTTAAACATCTAAGATCAATTCAGTGAAGAATGAACACCTTGCTGTGATTTAAACATCTAAGATCAATTCAGTGAAGAATGAACATCCTGCTGTGATTTAAACATCTAAGATCAATTCAGTGAAGAATGAACATCTTGCTGTGATTTAAACATCTAAGATCAATTCAGTGAAGAATGAACATCTTGCTGTGATTTAAACATCTAAGATCAATTCAGTGAAGAATGAACATCTTGCTGTGATTTAAACATCTAAGATCAATTCCGTGAAGAATGAACATCCTGCTGTGATTTAAACATCTAAGATCAATTCAGTGAAGAATGAACATCCTGCTGTGATTTAAACATCTAAGATCAATTCAGTGAAGAATGAACATCCTGCTATGATTTAAACATCTAAGATCAATTCAGTGAAGAATGAACATCTTGCTGTGATTTAAACATCTAAGATCAATTCAGTGAAGAATGAACATCTTGCTGTGATTTAAACATCTAAGATCAATTCAGTGAAGAATGAACATCTTGCTGTGATTTAAACATCTAAGATCAATTCAGTGAAGAATGAACATCTTGCTGTGATTTAAACATCTAAAATCAATTCAGTGAAGAATGAACATCCTGCTGTGATTTAAACATCTAAGATCAATTCAGTGAAGAATGAACATCCTGCTGTGATTTAAACATCTAAGATCAATTCAGTGAAGAATGAACATCTTGCTGTGATTTAAACATCTAAGATCAATTCAGTGAAGAATGAACATCTTGCTGTGATTTAAACATCTAAGATCAATTCAGTGAAGAATGAACATCTTGCTGTGATTTAAACATCTAAGATCAATTCAGTGAAGAATGAACATCTTGCTGTGATTTAAACATCAATTCAATGAAGAATGAACATCCTGCTATGATTTAAACGTCTAAGGAGAAAACTGTATGAACAATTCTGTGAAACAATCTGAACATTTTTTATACCAACAAGGAGAAAAATCTAGACAATTCCTTGTAAACTTCATAGATATTTGATGTTAAAGTATAATATTTATCTTTTCAATTCAATTCATTAAACAATTACAACACAAAGTCTCATGATCTTTTCAAACAGAGCATTTTTAGAAATATATAAAAAAAAAAATTACTCAAATCATATATTTTGGTTATTATGGTAACAAAAGAAACAGTTGGAGTATAACTTTAGAAAATAGATCATTGAAGCTTTATCTAGTAAATCATTTGATGTTTTACTTATTTTAGATATATTGAAATATACATTGTTGTACTTGTATATAATTTTTCAATGCATGTGCAAATTAAAATATATCAGGAGTTTTATCCCTGCATCATTTATATATAACCAATGAAGGACGTCATATGATAATTGTTTATATATAACCAATGAAGGACGTCATATGACAATTGTTTATATATAACCAATGAAGAACGTCATATGACAATTGTTTATATATAACCAATGAAGGACGTCATATGATAATTGTTTATATATAACCAATGAAGGACGTCATATGATAATTGTTTATATATAACCAATGAAGGACGTCATATGATAATTGTTTATATATAACCAATGAAGAACGTCATATGACAATTGTTTATATATAACCAATGAAGGACGTCATATGATAATTGTTTATATATAACCAATGAAGGACGTCATATGATAATTGTTTATATATAACCAATGAAGAATGTCATATGATAATTGTTTATATATAACCAATGAAGGACGTCATATGATAATTGTTTATATATAACCAATGAAGGACGTCATATGATAATTGTTTATATATAACCAATGAAGGACGTCATATGATAATTGTTTATATATAACCAATGAAGGACGTCATATGATAATTGTTTATATATAACCAATGAAGGACATCATATGATAATTGTTTATATATAACCAATGAAGGACGTCATATGATAATTGTTTATATATAACCAATGAAGGACGTCATATGATAATTGTTTATATATAACCAATGAAGGACGTCATATGATAATTGTTTATATATAACCAATGAAGGACGTCATATAATTGTTTATATATAACCAATGAAGGACGTCATATGATATTTGCTTATATATAACCAATGAAGGACGTCATATGATAATTGTTTATATATAACCAATGAAGGACGTCATATGATAATTGTTTATATATAACCAATGAAGGACGTCATATGATAATTGTTTAAATATAACCAATGAAGGACGTCATATGATAATTGTTTATATATAACCAATGAAGGACGTCATATGATACTTGTTTATATATAACCAATGAAGGACGTCATATGATAATTGTTTATATATAACCAATGAAGGACGTCATATGATAATTGTTTATATATAACCAATGAAGGACGTCATATGATAATTGTTTATATATAACCAATGAAGGACGTCATATGATAATTGTTTAAATATAACCAATGAAGGACGTCATATGATAATTGTTTATATATAACCAATGAAGGACGTCATATGATAATTGTTTATATATAACCAATGAAGGACGTCATATGATAATTGTTTATATATAACCAATGAAGGACGTCATATGATAATTGTTTATATATAACCAATGAAGAACGTCATATGATAATTGTTTATATATAACCAATGAAGAATGTCATATGATAATTGTTTATATATAACCAATGAAGGACGTCATATGATAATTGTTTATACCTTAAGCTCATTACAGGCTGCTTGCTCATCTATATAGGCTTTCTTCAAAACTGGAATCTGTGCCTTCAACTGGAGATCAAAAATATTAAAAAAATTAAAATTGTATATACTACAAAATGTATGTATGCCAGTACGTAATTATAATTCAATTAGAAGTCAGTAAACAGTCCTAGACAAAACAATAGGCCCAGTAAGCAACTACCCTTCCTCCTTAGTTTAGCATAAAAACCCTTAAACTAAAAAAATAGAAATACTGATGTTTTAATAAATGCCATAAATTAGGCCCTGATTGCATAGGTAGTTGTAAATCCAACTACCATACAATCACAACCACGACGGCCCATAATTACAGGTCATTATCAAATTTAAAAAAAGATCATCAAATTTGCTGACAACATTACTATTGGTGTCAACTGTCCAATACATGATGGCTATAATGAGGTGTCAGATTGATTGATGTTTATTTATTTATTGTGTTTAACGACACTTTCAGTAATATTTCAGCTATATCATGGCGACCAGTTTTAGTGGTGGAAGAAGCCGGAGTACCCAGAGAGAACCACCGACCATGGGTAAGCAACTGGTAAACTTTATCACTTGTGACTGAGTGTCGAGTGCACCCTTTTTTGTAATTTACAAAGCTGGGCGCAAACCCATGCCGTATTGGCGATAGGCTTGTATGAGTTGCTAGGTAATCCAACCACCTAACTCATCGAGCCACCCGGGCCCTATGAGATGCCAGAGCAATTAATTTGACTATGAAAATACAAATTATTGATAAATTAGAAATTGATTGAATGTGTATTATACAGGAATTTCCATCACCTGGGACGGTAAACATACATGTATATATTGGTATCAATTATCAATTAATTCGTCGCGGGGGCATAAAAAACATATGATCACAACCATGACAGTCTCACAGGGGGGTGGGGTTTCAACAGTATTTCAGCTATATCGTGGCAGTAACTTTTATTGGTGGAGGAAATTGGAGTACCAGGACTCAGGAGTAAAACACCAATCTGTCGCAGGTAACTGACAAACTTTATCACAAAATGTTGTATCGAGTACACCTCGCCATGAGTGGAATTTGAATTCACAACATCCGAATGCACCGGGGGTTCAGATTTTAAATTTCTAGAATACTTTTCTTAGGGCTTGAGAGGAGATTAGACTGGAGATACACAACAGAAAATTTCTTTGGAAGTCTAATCTCAATGAGAATAGACCATGACAAGCTCTACATGGATTGTAACATACATGTTAACATAGTAGAGTTAATCGAAACATCAACCTCAAATTTATTCAAATGAATTTATAACATCTCACCTCACACAAATGAAATATAGAGATTGTGTAAAATCACAAAATAAAAATCAAATATCTCTGATATATCATATATCTAAGTTTGTCTCCCTAATGCCTCATCAATAATTTCTATTATCATAAACGCTTGATTATATTTTACTTTGGTCTTATATCATTTATGCATTCTTTTCCTGCAATTAAGACACATTTTTGGTATAGCGGTATATATTTTTTTCAGTGCACCGTAAAAACGTAAAGAATGAAAACTAGGTCAAAACCATATCGTAAATAGATAGGCATAAAACAAAATTGATTCTGGTCAGGCAAACACAGAATCCGGATTCTGACGGCTTTCTTAACGTTTAAGAGAAAGAATCACTCAAATAAATACTAGTACCTTTAAAATATAGTCTATATAATCTATAAAATCTAATTATGATCACTGAATTACAAAAAAGCACAAACTTTCGCTAAAACTTCCAAAACAGAAATCCAGATCGTAGCTAAACCACCCTCAATTTTAAGAACTATTATATAAAACTGTTGACCAATTAGAGGCAAGCATTAGTGACTGGTACTAGTTCCTTTCCCGTAAGGTTCAATTCTACACACACATATACAAGTATTCAGTCGAATTAAAACAAACAGTCTAAGAATTACGACTGAAGGCAAAAACCAAATAACATGAACTTGTAAGGTTGAAGCACGGTCCGTCCTGACAACTAGTAATGTGTCTGGCCAGCTCACATTAGAATCATATTTCATTATAAACTGATTCATTGATGCTAAGCCACAGGGTAAAGTGATCCCTGTGCAAATGTGCATTAACTTGGTTGAAACGTTTCTTGACTTAAATCACATTAACGGAAAATAATCTTCATTGTGTTGAAAGTTTTCTGTAAATGAAGAAGTGTGGAAAATTGACGTCTGCAAACTAACCAGTTTTGCCAATGGTCGGAGACTGAAGGAACGCAGGCCTACACGTGAAAACGCAAATGTGACGAAGTTTTATACATGACGAAGTCAGATCCACAGATGCATTATCATTGAGGATACCACAAAAAAAATATGTAAAAGGGGGCGTTTCAACATATTCAATGATCACACCCATTATCTAAACGCGAAACAATCTTATCTGAAATTTTTTGTTCATGGATAAATTTGTGTTGTATCATATTGTCATGTAATCCAAAATCTGTACCTTGGCATACTCTCCAGTTAATCTTTGATACTTTGCAGCATCAGCCATCCTCCACCGGAAGACGGTATATGTTAAGTAAATTTAACTCAATTCCGGGCAAAATTCCGAGAGAAAAAATCCGACGACTTTTGCAGTCCCCTGGATGTCTATTTATTATATCTACTGCTGGATGTGACAACAAATATGCAAGAAACTTTTTACATTTTAAGAAAATATTTACATTTACACTTCAACACAACTGATTGGACTTACATACAGAACTTAACATCAACAATGGACAGCAAAATGCAAACAGATATGATTGTATTAGATTTCGCCAAAGCCTTTGATAAAGTTAGCCATCCACGCCTACTACACAAGTTAAGACACTATGGAATAAAGGGTAAAAACAATCAATGGATCACAGCTTTTCTAGAAAGCAGGACACAAACGTGTACAGTTGTCTTAGAAAACAAGTACTCGGATAAAGTGGACGTAACATCTGGCTTGCCTCAAGGCAGTGTAAAAGATGCCATTCAAGAGGCCCATCGAAAATACTTTGATGATATTCTTAATACCAGCATTACTGATAATCCAAAGAAGTTTTACTCATATATCAAACATAAAAAGTCAGGTCAAAGTAACATCCCAGTATTAAAACGAAACACGGAGATACTGAGTGAACCTAAGGACAAGGCCAACGTCTTAAACGATCAGTACACCTCGGTATTCACCAGAGAACCACCTGGACAGCTACCCGATATTGATGGCACACCTATCCCTCCAATGACGGACATTAAATTCACATCACCTGGAGTCGAAAAACTTTTACAAAATCTCAACCCAAACAAGGCAGCTGGCCCGGATCTCTTGCCAACTCGTATGCTCAAGGAGGTAGCAACGGAAATAGCCCCAGTATTAGCTTTTATCTTCCAGCAGTCGTATGATACCAGTCAAGTCCCATCAGATTGGCAGTTTGCAAATGTCACCGCAGTATTTAAAAAGGGAGAAAAGACAAATCCAGCTAACGACCGTCCTGTGTCTTTGACATGCATACTGTGTAAAACCATGGAGCACATAGTTTTCAGCCAAATTATGAACCATCTAGATCGCAAGAAGGTCCTGAGGAATTTCCAACATGGATTTAGAAGAAATCACTCTTGTGAGACCCAGTTACTAAATACAGCTGAGGAACTATCAAAAAGGCTTGATATGAGACAGACTATCGATCTGCTGATACTTGATTTCAGCAAGGCTTTTGATACCGTGCCCCACAGAAGACTACTTCACAAGATCCAACATTATGGAGTAGAAGGCTTGACAAATAAATGGATTTGTTCATGGTTATGCCAGCGAAAACAGAAAGTCGTACTAGACGGCTATTCATCTGAAGAATCCTCAGTCATATCAGGTGTCCCCCAGGGTACAGTACTGGGTCCTTTGATGTTTCTGCTCTACGTAAATGACATAGCAGATAAAATATCTCCACAAACCAGAATCAAGCTTTTTGCAGATGATTGTCTACTGTACAGGACCATTGACACCAAACAAGACCATAAACAACTACAACAAGATCTCAACACACTGGTAGATTGGTCACATACCTGGCTGATGACATTTAATGCAGCCAAATGCCACCTCCTTATGATCACACGGAAGACCAAGTTTTTAGACACTGAGTATAAAATTGCCCTCCTACGAGTACAACACCATCCGTACCTAGGAGTAGAATTGACATCAGACTTAACATGGAAACACCACATTGGACTTATAACTAGGAAAGCTCAGAAGATCCTCAACCTGCTTCGAAGACACCTTTATGGTTGTAACCCAGATGTTAAGAAGAGAGCATTTACTCCATTAGTACTACCACATCTCGAGTACACTTCAACAGTATGGGACCCATACCATAAACAAGACATTCAAGCTCTTGAAAAAGTCCAGCGAAAAGGGGCACGCTTTGTAGCAGGAAAATATTCCTACCAAGATAGCGTAACATCTATGCTCAACGACTTGAACTGGCAGCCCCTTCAGATTAGAAGAAAGAACAAGGGACTCATCGTCTTTCATAAAGCAGTAAACCAAAATTCGCCAGTTGAAATCCCGGACTATGTCACCCAGTCAACATACAGTGGTACAAGATCTCACTCCAATGCTTTCATTGAAATCAGAGTCAACTACGAACAGTACAAAAACAGCTTCCTGCCTAGGACTATCAAAGACTGGAATGCTCTGCCAACTCACCTAGTGCATGTCACCTCTGTAGACGAATTTGGTTCTCGTCTACAGAGTTTGACAACCTAGACATACACAGTGATTCCTATTTTTATTGTTTTTAATTGTATATACGCACCTTGGTGCTTTTATCCATGTTGTTGATGTCACTTGCCTGTGATGCGATAGCCCTAGGCAGTAATCAAGTAGAAGAAGTAGAAGTAGAGGTGTACCTGACCCCGTCCTTTTTCTGATCTACATAAATGACATCACAGACAACATGCAATCTACCATCCGTCTTTTTGCATATGACTGTACCATCTACCGTCCTATTAACAACAAGAACGACCAACAAATACTGCAATCTGATCTGACTAACTTAACAAAATGGGAACAGAAATGGAAAATGGCCTTTAATGTCAGCAAATGTAATGTGATGCACCTAACAAGATCCAAAAACCCAATTAAAGAACCATACTACATGCACGGCAAACAACTTGAAGTTGTTCAAGACACCAAGTACTTGGGAATTGCCACCAAAGACGATATAATTTGGAACCTACACATTAACAACATTGTGTCTAGTGCCAACCAAGTACAAGGGATGCTCAGTCGAAACATCAAGAAAGCTCCACAGCAAACTAAGATCACTGCTATTAACACACTAGTTCGACCAAGAGTGGAGAACAGTGCAGCAATATGGGATCCCTATACACAGGAAAATATAGACAAAATAGAACGAGTGCAAAGAAGGGCAGCTCGATATGTCTACAATGACTATAGAAATGACTCCAGTGTCACAGATATGCTAAACTGGCTTAATTGGAAACCTCTACAAGAGAGAAGACTTAACATCAGGCTTTGCTTGTTCTACAAGATTGTCAACAGACTTGTAGTAGTACCAACAGAGAACTACTTTGTACCACAATTACGACCATCGCGACATTACAATTCCATGGCCTACACCATCTTCAGTCCGAGACATGATTATTATAAGTACTCATTCTTTCCCAGAACCGTGATAGCCTGGAACCAACTACCGGTCATGACAGTGAAAGCTTCCACGTTGGAAACTTTCAAGACACAGATACATGCTTAGATGTCAGAATGTTTTTATCATGCACCTTTTGTACAGTATGCACAGTTTTGGATTTTCATGTAAATATTTTGTAACTAAACATTACCAGCACCTACGCATGACCAAAAGTATTGTGTACTCATTATTGAGTTTAACTATTATATCAAAGAAGAATGCATTCCATTATTGTTTACTTGTCCTAACTATACTGAAATAAGACTTATTATGATGAACAATTTAAATTGGGTACAGACAAGCGATCTGAATCTACTAACCTGTGGGTCCGATGATTTAACATACGAAGAAAATATTAATATCATCAAACACGTTTTCAATTTTATTAAATCTTCAAAAAGATTCCTTGTAGTATAATTACTCGATAATTATCTACTCTCCAACCTCGCATCCACCCAACACAACCTTTTTATTAATTCGTTAATTATTTACAATATATTTCTATATGTATTATATGCATGCTCAGAATGATCATTATACTATGTGAATTTATTGTATTAATGGGAGAAGACTTCATAAGGTGGTAAAACTTGTGTCCTATCCCTTTTGTTAATTTAACAAATAAAATCATCATAAACTAAAAAAAAGAAGTGTTTTACACAGGAACTAGAGGAAATGACCTTCATCATTTTTGTATTTTCCCCGGTTTTTTTGTTTACTGTTTAATTTTTAGTAACTAGCTTACAAGTAGATCATAATAGCAACATTTCCATTTAATACAATGTGTTATATAATAGCTAGTCAAGAGTCACTAAATAAACGACTGTTATATAAAATCTATTGTGTGAGAAACTCCATCTCATACAAGACAACAATCGTTACTAATTATAATTGATATAACCTGTACATTTGCTGTCATTTGATTTGTTTTATTTATGTTAATGTATTTGTATGGACAGGGACTGGTAAGTTGTAAAAACTTGTTCCCAATCTATATTGACAATAAAATCATTATAAAGTAAGTAAGACAACACTACAAATCTCTTATTTATCAATTATGACACCTTTAGATGAGTAAGACAACAATACAAACCTCTTATTTATCAATTATGACGCCTTTAGATGAGTAAGACATCAATACAAACCTCTTATTTATCAATTATGACGCCTTTAGATGAGTAAGACAACAGTACAAACCTCTTATTTATCAATTATGACGCCTTTAGATGAGTAAGACAACAATACAAACCTCTTATTTATCAATTATGACGCCTTTAGATGAGTAAGAAAACAATACAAATCTCTTATTTATCAATTATGACACCTTTAGATGAGTAAGACAACAATACAAACCTCTTATTTATCAATTATAACGTCTTTAGATGAGTAAGAAAACAATACAAACCTCTTATTTATCAATTATGACGTCTTTAGATGAGTAAGACAACACTACAAATCTCTTATTTATCAATTATGACGGCTTTAGATGAGTAAGACAACAATACAAATCTCTTATTTATCAATTATGAAGCCTTTAGATGAGTAAGACAACAATACAAACCTCTTATTTATCAATTATGACGCCTTTAGATGAGTAAGACAACAATACAAACCTCTTATTTATCAATTATGACGCCTTTAGATGAGTAAGACAACAGTACAAACCTCTTATTTATCAATTATGACGCCTTTAGATGAGTAAGACAACAATACAAACCTCTTATTTATCAATTATGACGCCTTTAGATGAGTAAGAAAACAATACAAACCTCTTATTTATCAATTATGACGTCTTTAGATGAGTAAGACAACAATACAAACCTCTTATTTATCAATTATGACACCTTTAGATAAGTAAGACAACACTACAAATCTCTTATTTATCAATTATGACACCTTTAGATGAGTAAGACAACAATACAAACCTCTTATTTATCAATTATGACACCTTTAGATGAGTAAGACAACAATACAAATCTCTTATTTATCAATTATGACGCCTTTAGATGAGTAAGACAACACTACAAACCTCTTATTTATCAATTATGACGCCTTTAGATGAGTAAGACAGCAATACAAACCTCTTATTTATCAATTATAACGTCTTTAGATGAGTAAGAAAACAATACAAACCTCTTATTTATCAATTATGACGTCTTTAGATGAGTAAGACAACACTACAAATCTCTTATTTATCAATTATGACGGCTTTAGATGAGTAAGACAACAATACAAACCTCTTATTTATCAATTATGACACCTTTAGATGAGTAAGACAACACTACAAATCTCTTATTTATCAATTATGACGCCTTTAGATGAGAAAGACAACACTACAAACCTCTTATTTATCAATTATGACGCCTTTAGATGAGTAAGACAACAATACAAATCTCTTATTTATCAATTATGACGCCTTTAGATGAGTAAGACAACAATACAAACCTCTTATTTATCAATTATGACGCCTTTAGATGAGTAAGACAACACTACAAATCTCTTATTTATCAATTATGACACCTTTAGATGAGTAAGACAACAATACAAACCTCTTATTTATCAATTATGACACCTTTAGATGAGTAAGACAACAATACAAATCTCTTATTTATCAATTATGACGCCTTTAGATGAGTAAGACAACACTACAAACCTCTTATTTATCAATTATGACGCCTTTAGATGAGTAAGACAGCAATACAAACCTCTTATTTATCAATTATAACGTCTTTAGATGAGTAAGAAAACAATACAAACCTCTTATTTATCAATTATGACGTCTTTAGATGAGTAAGACAACACTACAAATCTCTTATTTATCAATTATGACGGCTTTAGATGAGTAAGACAACAATACAAACCTCTTATTTATCAATTATGACACCTTTAGATGAGTAAGACAACACTACAAATCTCTTATTTATCAATTATGACGCCTTTAGATGAGAAAGACAACACTACAAACCTCTTATTTATCAATTATGACGCCTTTAGATGAGTAAGACAACAATACAAATCTCTTATTTATCAATTATGACGCCTTTAGATGAGTAAGACAACAATACAAACCTCTTATTTATCAATTATGACGCCTTTAGATGAGTAAGACAACAATACAAACCTCTTATTTATCAATTATGACGCCTTTAGATGAGTAAGACAACAATACAAATCTCTTATTTATCAATTATGACGCCTTTAGATGAGTAAGACAACAATACAAACCTCTTATTTATCAATTATGACGCCTTTAGATGAGTAAGACAACAATACAAACCTCTTATTTATCAATTATGACACCTTTAGATGAGTAAGACAACAATACAAACCTCTTATTTATCAATTATGACGTCTTTAGATGAGTAAGACAACAATACAAACCTCTTATTTATCAATTATGACGCCTTTAGATGAGTAAGACAACAATACAAACCTCTTATTTATCAATTATGACGCCTTTAGATGAGTAAGATAACAATACAAACCTCTTATTTATCAATTATGACGTCTTTAGATGAGTAAGACAACAATACAAACCTCTTATTTATCAATTATGACGCCTTTAGATGAGTAAGACAACAATACAAACCTCTTATTTATCAATTATGACGCCTTTAGATGAGTAAGATAACAATACAAACCTCTTATTTATCAATTATGACGCCTTTAGATGAGTAAGACAACAATACAAACCTCTTATTTATCAATTATGACGCCTTTAGATGAGTAAGACAACACTACAAACCTCTTATTTATCAATTATGACGTCTTTAGATGAGTAAGACAACACTACAAACCTCTTATTTATCAATTATGACGCCTTTAGATGAGTAAGACAACACTACAAACCTCTTATTTATCAATTATGACGCCTTTAGATGAGTAAGACAACAATACAAACCTCTTATTTATCAATTATGACGTCTTTAGATGAGTAAGACAACACTACAAACCTCTTATTTATCAATTATGACGTCTTTAGATGAGTAAGACAACACTACAAACCTCTTATTTATCAATTATGACGCCTTTAGATGAGTAAGACAACAATACAAACCTCTTATTTATCAATTATGACGTCTTTAGATGAGTAAGACAACAATACAAACCTCTTATTTATCAATTATGACGCCTTTAGATGAGTAAGACAACAATACAAACTTCTTATTTATCAATTATGACGTCTTTAGATGAGTAAGACAACACTACAAACCTCTTATTTATCAATTATGACGTCTTTAGATGAGTAAGACAACACTACAAACCTCTTATTTATCAATTATGACGCCTTTAGATGAGTAAGACAACAATACAAACCTCTTATTTATCAATTATGACGTCTTTAGATGAGTAAGACAACAATACAAACCTCTTATTTATCAATTATGACGCCTTTAGATGAGTAAGACAACAATACAAACCTCTTATTTATCAATTATGACGTCTTTAGATGAGTAAGACAACAATACAAACCTCTTATTTATCAATTATGACGCCTTTAGATGAGTAAGACAACAATACAAACCTCTTATTTATCAATTATGACGCCTTTAGATGAGTAAGACAACAATACAAACCTCTTATTTATCAATTATGACGCCTTTAGATGAGTAAGACAACAATACAAATCTCTTATTTATCAATTATGACGTCTTTAGATGAGTAAGACAACAATACAAACCTCTTATTTATCAATTATGACGCCTTTAGATGAGTAAGACAACAATACAAACCTCTTATTTATCAATTATGACGTCTTTAGATGAGTAAGACAACAATACAAACCTCTTATTTATCAATTATGACGTCTTTAGATGAGTAAGACAACAATACAAACCTCTTATTTATCAATTATGACGCCTTTAGATGAGTAAGACAACAATACAAACCTCTTATTTATCAATTATGACGCCTTTAGATGCTGCAAAATCACTAGGAATTGCATACAAAGATTAACAAAAGATTCCATTGATTAATCAATGCATCATATGATATATATTTTTTAATTAATCAAATAATAGTATATTAAGATAACTACGATAAGTCCACTTCTTAAGGTTTTATCTTTGAAGTATTACTCAGATGGGGTCGGGTCAGACCATTATTCTGACAGCCCATTATTACAACAACCCATTATTCCCACAGCACGCTAACGTAAGGACTGCTGCTAGAGGTTGTTTTCAACGTTTGTCAACCACTTACCACTTACAAATTGTCAGAACATTTTTCTAAAAACAGCTTAATAAATTGACCAACTGGAACCTGAGAACATACTCCTTTGGTATCTTCAATCTCTTCTTGGATTATATTGTATTGCATATTTGGATATATTTACTTCAGTGGAATCACGTGACTTGAACTATAAACAATTCCAAAGGACAATAAAGAAACTGTGTGGATTGGAACCACTTCCATAAGAATGGAATCCAACTACTTCCGGAAAGGAAAATGCAGAGCCTCCAAGAGAAATTTTGAAAGACGGAACAAGACTGCTTTCGGGTCCCGGGGACAGGCTGAGATTTCTCTCAAAATTGTCGATTTTAAGTCCAATAAAACTACTGGTAAACTTTCATAAGTGCTTTAATATTTCCTGTGCAGCAGAATGTTCAGATAACATATACTTTATATAAAGCAGTGACAAACATAATTCAGAAGTCTAAGTGAATTTTACATAATTATTTTTCTAAATAATATAAAAATAGTTGAAAATACAAATAAAAATGAAAAAAATCTATAGCTATGGCTCAGAGATTCACAGGAATCTTCTTGGATCTCCGGGCCCTGGAAAGATGTACCGGCTGAACCCCCAAGGGATTTAACTGTGAACATTCAGGCCAGTTGAAGACTTTATAAATTAGATTTTTTGTGTAAATGTATTCCCTTTGCGTAATTTATCTAGAAAAACATATCAACAATGTTGTGGTATTTATGTAATGATAAGAAAATCTATTTCATCTTATGATAAAATAATTAACATTACATATGAAACCTTGGTTTGGATGAGTAGCTAATGAGTTGTGAAAATGACTATTTAATAATAAAAATAAAAAGCAAAAACAATTCCCACGTAGATATCACATTTACTGCACGCGACGCGTCTTTCGCACAGCGTTCATTAGGTATGCTCAAAATTGAAAGATTGGAGAGCCAACATTATTTAATAGAAGTGTTTGGGAACAATAAAACAGAAGGACCTAAATTAAACAGGATAATCAAAATAGTTCTAAGGTCACCTATACCTGGGGGAGGAGAACCTTAGCTTTGATTGATAATTACTAACTAATATATACAACCTGTTATGTAATGATCTTGATGTATTATTTGTTCATGTGAAATATTTTTTGTTGAGAAACATAAAGATAAGAGTATATCATCACTGAAAATAGGTGGCCAAAATAGAACAAAAAAATGTTTACAAGAATTCAACATAACGACAACTCTGGATAGAGAATGTTATAAAATATGTAGAATTTATAGCATTGCATTTGGATGTATTTACGTCAGTAGTGAAGTCACGTATCTTGATCAACTATAAATGATTCCAACGGACAATAAAGAAACTTTGTGGATTGGAACCAAATGATACTATAATTCAATAGGAATTCAATTTCATAGGAAAGGAATCGAACTACTTCCGGAAAGGAAAGGGACATTTATTCAAAGGGTTTTAACTGTGAACATTCAGGCCAGTTGTACACTTTACTGAGATACTATATCTAGCTACTCTAGGGGTAGTGTGAATTCGATGAGGATTCTGAAGAACTTTAAAGATATGTTAGAGTACCTACAATCTAGGTCCCTCTTCTCCTGTAATAGTATTAAAACATTTGACTTCTCTACCCTCTACACTACTCGAGGGGTAGTGTGAATTCGATGAGGATTCTGAAGAACTTTAAAGATATGTTAGAGTACCTACAATCTAGGTCCCTCTTCTCCTGTAATAACATTAAAACATTTGACTTCTCTACCCTCTACACTACTCGAGGGGTAGTGTGAATTAGATGTGGATTCTGAAGAACTTTAAAGATATGTTAGAGTACCTACAATCTATGTCCCTCTTCTCCTGTAATAGTATTAAAACATTTGACTTCTCTACCCTCTACACTACTCGAGGGGTAGTGTGAATTAGATGTGGATTCTGAAGAACTTTAAAGATATGTTAGAGTACCTACAATCTATGTCCCTCTTCTCCTGTAATAGTATTAAAACATTTGACTTCTCTACCCTCTACACTACTCGAGGGGTAGTGTGAATTCGATGAGGATTCTGAAGAACTTTAAAGATATGTTAGAGTACCTACAATCTATGTCCCTCTTCTCCTGTAATAGTATTAAAACATTTGACTTCTCTACCCTCTACACTACTCGAGGGGTAGTGTGAATTCGATGAGGATTCTGAAGAACTTTAAAGATATGTTAGAGTACCTACAATCTATGTCCCTCTTCTCCTGTAATAGTATTAAAACATTTGACTTCTCTACCCTCTACACTACTCGAGGGGTAGTGTGAATTAGATGTGGATTCTGAAGAACTTTAAAGATATGTTAGAGTACCTACAATCTATGTCCCTCTTCTCCTGTAATAGTATTAAAACATTTGACTTCTCTACCCTCTACACTACTCGAGGGGTAGTGTGAATTCGATGAGGATTCTGAAGAACTTTAAAGATATGTTAGAGTACCTACAATCTATGTCCCTCTTCTCCTGTAATAGTATTAAAACATTTGACTTCTCTACCCTCTACACTACTCGAGGGGTAGTGTGAATTAGATGTGGATTCTGAAGAACTTTAAAGATATGTTAGAGTACCTACAATCTATGTCCCTCTTCTCCTGTAATAGTATTAAAACATTTGACTTCTCTACCCTCTACACTACTCGAGGGGTAGTGTGAATTAGATGTGGATTCTGAAGAACTTTAAAGATATGTTAGAGTACCTACAATCTATGTCCCTCTTCTCCTGTAATAGTATTAAAATATTTGACTTCTCTACCCTCTACACTACTCGAGGGGTAGTGTGAATTAGATGTGGATTCTGAAGAACTTTAAAGATATGTTAGAGTACCTACAATCTATGTCCATCTTCTCCTGTAATAGTATTAAAACATTTGACTTCTCTACCCTCTACACTACTCGAGGGGTAGTGTGAATTAGATGTGGATTCTGAAGAACTTTAAAGATATGTTAGAGTACCTACAATCTATGTCCCTCTTCTCCTGTAATAGTATTAAAACATTTGACTTCTCTACCCTCTACACTACTCGAGGGGTAGTGTGAATTAGATGTGGATTCTGAAGAACTTTAAAGATATGTTAGAGTACCTACAATCTATGTCCCTCTTCTCCTGTAATAGTATTAAAACATTTGACTTCTCTACCCTCTACACTACTCGAGGGGTAGTGTGAATTAGATGTGGATTCTGAAGAACTTTAAAGATATGTTAGAGTACCTACAATCTATGTCCCTCTTCTCCTGTAATAGTATTAAAACATTTGACTTCTCTACCCTCTACACTACTCGAGGGGTAGTGTGAATTAGATGTGGATTCTGAAGAACTTTTAAGATATGTTAGAGTACCTACAATCTATGTCCCTCTTCTCCTGTAATAGTATTAAAACATTTGACTTCTCTACCCTCTACACTACTCGAGGGGTAGTGTGAATTAGATGTGGATTCTGAAGAACTTTAAAGATATGTTAGAGTACCTACAATCTATGTCCCTCTTCTCCTGTAATAGTATTAAAACATTTGACTTCTCTACCCTCTACACTACTCGAGGGGTAGTGTGAATTAGATGTGGATTCTGAAGAACTTTAAAGATATGTTAGAGTACCTACACTCTATGTCCCTCTTCTCCTGTAATAGTATTAAAACATTTGACTTCTCTACCCTCTACACTACTCGAGGGGTAGTGTGAATTAGATGTGGATTCTGAAGAACTTTAAAGATATGTTAGAGTACCTACAATCTATGTCCCTCTTCTCCTGTAATAGTATTAAAATATTTGACTTCTCTACCCTCTACACTACTCGAGGGGTAGTGTGAATTAGATGTGGATTCTGAAGAACTTTAAAGATATGTTAGAGTACCTACAATCTATGTCCATCTTCTCCTGTAATAGTATTAAAACATTTGACTTCTCTACCCTCTACACTACTCGAGGGGTAGTGTGAATTAGATGTGGATTCTGAAGAACTTTAAAGATATGTTAGAGTACCTACAATCTATGTCCCTCTTCTCCTGTAATAGTATTAAAACATTTGACTTCTCTACCCTCTACACTACTCGAGGGGTAGTGTGAATTAGATGTGGATTCTGAAGAACTTTAAAGATATGTTAGAGTACCTACAATCTATGTCCCTCTTCTCCTGTAATAGTATTAAAACATTTGACTTCTCTACCCTCTACACTACTCGAGGGGTAGTGTGAATTAGATGTGGATTCTGAAGAACTTTAAAGATATGTTAGAGTACCTACAATCTATGTCCCTCTTCTCCTGTAATAGTATTAAAACATTTGACTTCTCTACCCTCTACACTACTCGAGGGGTAGTGTGAATTAGATGTGGATTCTGAAGAACTTTTAAGATATGTTAGAGTACCTACAATCTATGTCCCTCTTCTCCTGTAATAGTATTAAAACATTTGACTTCTCTACCCTCTACACTACTCGAGGGGTAGTGTGAATTAGATGTGGATTCTGAAGAACTTTAAAGATATGTTAGAGTACCTACAATCTATGTCCCTCTTCTCCTGTAATAGTATTAAAACATTTGACTTCTCTACCCTCTACACTACTCGAGGGGTAGTGTGAATTAGATGTGGATTCTGAAGAACTTTAAAGATATGTTAGAGTACCTACAATCTATGTCCCTCTTCTCCTGTAATAGTATTAAAACATTTGACTTCTCTACCCTCTACACTACTCGAGGGGTAGTGTGAATTAGATGTGGATTCTGAAGAACTTTAAAGATATGTTAGAGTACCTACAATCTATGTCCCTCTTCTCCTGTAATAGTATTAAAACATTTGACTTCTCTACCCTCTACACTACTCGAGGGGTAGTGTGAATTAGATGTGGATTCTGAAGAACTTTAAAGATATGTTAGAGTACCTACAATCTATGTCCCTCTTCTCCTGTAATAGTATTAAAACATTTGACTTCTCTACCCTCTACACTACTCGAGGGGTAGTGTGAATTAGATGTGGATTCTGAAGAACTTTAAAGATATGTTAGAGTACCTACAATCTATGTCCCTCTTCTCCTGTAATAGTATTAAAACATTTGACTTCTCTACCCTCTACACTACCCGAGGGGTAGTGTGAATTAGATGTGGATTCTGAAGAACTTTAAAGATATGTTAGAGTACCTACAATCTATGTCCCTCTTCTCCTGTAATAGTATTAAAACATTTGACTTCTCTACCCTCTACACTACTCGAGGGGTAGTGTGAATTAGATGTGGATTCTGAAGAACTTTTAAGATATGTTAGAGTACCTACAATCTATGTCCCTCTTCTCCTGTAATAGTATTAAAACATTTGACTTCTCTACCCTCTACACTACTCGAGGGGTATGTGAATTAGATGTGGATTCTGAAGAACTTTAAAGATATGTTAGAGTACCTACAATCTATGTCCCTCTTCTCCTGTAATAGTATTAAAACATTTGACTTCTCTACTCTCTACACAACTATTCCTCATTCTAAGCTGAAGGACAGATTAAGGGAGTTGGTCCAACTGTGTTTCACGAAAAAGAATGGCCAACGTATATACAAATACCTTGTGCTAGGAAGGGACAGAACTTATTTTGCAAAAAAAAACCTACTGATTCTACCAAAAAAGTTCTCTGAAACTGATATCATCAAAATGCTTGAGTTTTTGATTGACAACATATTTGTTATGTTTGGTGGACGTGTTTTTGAACAACAAACAGTCGGATACCTATGGATACAAACTGTGATCTTCTTCTCGCTGGCTTTCCCCCTTTATTCCTATGAGGCAGACTTCATACAGGGGCTTCTCAAGAAAAACGAAAATAAGCTAGCCCGATACTTTAATTTAACGTTCCGCTATATAGATGATATCCTTTCACTGAAAAATTATTTAGAACTTATAAATTATGAAATTTCTTATAAACATTATGTATTATTTTTGTTTGTATAAGATTCGTGGTTGTTGGAAAAGTTGCAAATGGCACAGGTGTGAAAAAAAATGTTAAATTACTGATTATCTTAATCACTTTAACACCTTTGAAATAACAGTGGGTGTCATTAAACAAAACATGAATTGAAAAAAAAAATAATATCTTAAAGATGACAATATGTAATATCAAGTTGTCTTTGATAAAAATTAAAATTAACAAAATTAAACTGTTAACAGGATTTTGTCAAAATTGGGTTTTGTTGTCCATACACGAAAATACATTTAAACTATTCAATCAAATAACATTTTTTTTTGCATATTTAATAGAATTTTAAGTGTTCTGTGCTAATTCTATAGTGTTCTGTGGTATTCGGTGGAGTTCTATGGTGTTCTGTGGTAAAAAGACTGAATAGTTCTAGGTTTGGCGATTTCGTTGATCGCATCTATCCCATCGAGCTTGAAATAAAGGATACCACAGATACAGATAGGTCTGCTTCATATCTTGACATACACCTCAAAATTGACAGTGAGGGGCGGTTAAGAACGAAACTTTACGACAAAATAGACTATTTCAATTTTCCCATTGTGAACTTTCCATTTATATGTAGCAACTGTATATGGAGAATATATCTCTCAGTTGATACGATATTCCAGAGCTTGTGGTTCCTATCAGGATTTCTTTGATAGAGGGTTGCTGCTAACAAGGAAGCTACTGAACCAAGGGTTCCTCTTGGTTAAGTTGAAGTCATCACTTTGAAAGATTCTGATTATCCCTTTGGTATCTTCAAACTCTTCTTACAGTCGCCATCATGAATTGGTTGACCGTTATGGAATATCGGTGTCACAAATGACCACAGATATGTTCCACTTGTCGTAAACACTTCCCGATCCTTTTCTCATTCATGACCTATCACCGGATTTGTACCTAGATTAACACGACAGGTGCCACTAGTGGGGCAGGAACGGTTTACCTTCCGGAGCACCTGAGTTCACCCCGGGTTATTAGTGGGGTTCGTGTTACTTGATCTTTAGTTTTATGTGTATGTTTTGTTGATCGTTGTTTGTCCTTTTGTGCTTTTTCTTTTGGCCATTGTGTTGACCGTTCTTCTTCGATATACAAATTCTGACTACCCCTTTGGTATCTTCAAACTCTTCTTATAAATTTGATTTTGCAATTGTATATTATCATTACGTATTTTTTTTAATTTGATTAGAGAAATTTAATTGTAGATTGCTCCTTTCTGTTACTAGAATATTCTGGAAACATTTTTATGTAACACAACTACAGAACTCATCTTTTGATAAAATATTCATCACTGATTTATGAACTAGAGAAATAATTAATTACCTGACTGAATGTCCACACATTTTTGTAATAGACGACTTAAATCCAAGAACTGCTAATATGAATGATGTTGTACAAGTTCTTATAATTGACTGTTACTGACTTTTAGAGAGAAAACAAAAGTTTGTAACAAATGTGTTTATAAGCAATAGTAGACCAGCAATACATATTAATGACCGTGTTTTTGAAGATCTGGATTTATAAACTGAAAAATACAACACTGTCGGAATAGTTCTAAAAATACAACACTGTCGGAATAGTTCTAAAAATACAACACTGTCGGAATAGTTCTAAAAATACAACACTGTCGGAATAGTTCTACAAATACAACACTGTCGGAATAGTTCTAAGAATACAACACTGTCGGAATAGTTCTAAGAATACAACACTGTCGGAATAGTTCTAAAAATACAACACTGTCGGAATAGTTCTAAAAATACAACACTGTCGGAATAGTTCTAAAATTCTATTACAAAAATAGTAGAGAGGTCAAATTGATAACAAACATATATACGACCGCTCACTTTCCTGTATCCCTAACAAACAAATACATGACCACTCACTTTCCTGTATCCCTAACAAACAAATACACGACCACTCACTTTCCTGTATCCCTAACAAACAAATACACGACCACTCACTTTCCTGTATCCCTAACAAACAAATACACGATCACTCACTTTCTTGTACCCCAAACAAAAAAATACACGACCGCTCCCTTTCCTGTATCCCTAACAAACAAATACACGACCACTCACTTTCCTGTATCCCTAACTAACAAATACACGACCGCTCACTTTCCTGTACCCCTAACAAACAAATACACGACCGCTCACTTTCCTGTATCCCTAACAAACAAATACACGACCGCTCACTTTCCTGTATCCCTAGCAAACAAATACACGACCGCTCACTTTCCTGTACCCCTAACAAACAAATACACGACCGCTCACTTTCCTGTATCCCTAACAAACAAATACACGACCACTCACTTTCCTGTATTCCTAACAAACAAATACACGACCACTCACTTTCCTGTACCCCTAACAAACAAATACACGACCACTCACTTTCCTGTACCCCTAACAAACAAATACACGACCACTCACTTTCCTGTATCCCTAACAAACAAATACACGACCACTCACTTTCCTGTATCCCTAACAAACAAATACACGACCACTCACTTTCCTGTATCCCTAACAAATACACGACCGCTCACTTTCCTGTATCAATAACAAACAAATACACGACCACTCACTTTCCTGTATCCCTAACAAATACACGACCACTCACTTTCCTGTATCCCTAACAAATACACGACCACTCACTTTCCTGTATCCCTAACAAACAAATACACGACCACTCACTTTCCTGTATCCCTAACAAATACACGACCACTCACTTTCTTGTATCCCTAACAAACAAATACACGACCACTCACTTTCCTGTATCCCTAACAAACAAATACACGACCACTCACTTTCCTCTATCCCCAACAAAAAAAATACACGACCGCTCACTTTCCTGTATCCCTAACAAATACACGACCACTCACTTTCCTGTATCCCTAACAAATACACGACCACTCATTTTCCTGTATCCCTAACAAACAAATACAAGACCACTCACTTTCCTGTATCCCTAACAAATACACGACCGTTCACTTTTCTGTATCCCTAACAAACAAATACACGACCACTCACTTTCCTGTATCCCTAACAAACAAATACACGACCACTCACTTTCCTGTATCCCTAACAAATACACGACCACTCACTTTCCTGTATCCCTAACAAATACACGACCACTCACTTTCCTGTATCCCTAACAAACAAATACACGACCACTTACTTTCCTGTATACCTAACAAACAAATACACGACCGCTCACTTTCCTCTATCCCTAACAAATACACGACCACTTACTTTCCTGTATCCCTAACAAACAAATACACGACCACTCACTTTCCTGTATCCCTAACAAACAAATACACGACCACTCACTTTCCTGTATCCCTAACAAACAAATACACGACCGCTCACTTTCCTTTATCCCTAACAAATACACGACCACTCACTTTCCTGTATCCCTAACAAACAAATACACGACCACTCACTTTCCTGTATCCCTAACAAACAAATACACGACCACTCACTTTCCTGTATCCCCAACAAACAAATACACGACCACTCACTTTCCTGTATCCCTAACAAACAAATACACGACCGCTCACTTTCCTGTACCCCTAACAAACAAATACACGACCGCTCACTTTCCTGTATTCCTAACAAACAAATACACGACCACTCACTTTCCTGTACCCCTAACAAACAAATACACGACCACTCACTTTCCTGTATCCCTAACAAACAAATACACGACCACTCACTTTCCTGTATTCCTAACAAACAAATACACGACCACTCACTTTCCTGTACCTCTAACAAACAAATACACGACCACTCACTTTCCTGTACCCCTAACAAACAAATACACGACCACTCACTTTCCTGTATCCCTAACAAACAAATACACGACCACTCACTTTCCTGTATCCCTAACAAACAAATACA
The DNA here is from genome assembly GCA_963383655.1 of Bathymodiolus septemdierum. NCBI lineage: Eukaryota > Metazoa > Mollusca > Bivalvia > Mytilida > Modiolidae > Bathymodiolus > Bathymodiolus septemdierum. The sequence continues at coordinate 128,500,904 of OY726519.1, read as the reverse complement.
CGACCGCTCACTTTCCTTTATCCCTAACAAATACACGACCACTTACTTTCCTGTATCCCTAACAAACAAATACACGACCACTCACTTTCCTGTATCCCTAACAAATACACGACCACTCTTTCCTGTATCCCTAACAAACAAATACACGACCACTCACTTTCCTGTATCCCTAACAAACAAATACACGACCACTCACTTTCCTATATCCCTAACAAACAAATACACGACCGCTCACTTTCCTGTGTCCCTAACAAGCAAATACACGACCGCTCACTTTCCTGTATCCCTAACAAACAAATACACGACCACTCACTTTCCTCTATTCCTAACAAACAAATACACGATCGCTCACTTTCCTGTATCCCTAACAAACAAATACACGACAGCTCACTTTCCTGTATCCCTAACAAACAAATACACGACCACTCACTTTCCTGTATCCCCAACAAACAAATACACGACCGCTCACTTTCCTGTATCCCTAACAAATACACGACCACTCTTTCCTGTATCCCTAACAAACAAATACACGACCACTCACTTTCCTGTATCCCTAACAAACAAATACATGACCACTCACCATGCTTAAATATATTTACTTTGTCTTTTATTTATTTGAAGAAGACCTCATACAAAGGGTTTCACAAGAACAACAAATAGAAGCTAGCCCGATCCCTTAATTTCACATTTTACAATATGATGTCCTTTCACTGAATAATTAAAAATGGTGATTATATTGATCACATGCACATCTATATCCCGTTGAACTTGAAATAAATGATGACAATGAAGATCAAAACTTTACAACAATAGAGATGATTATGATTTTCCAATTGTGAATTTTCCATTTATATGTAACAATAATCCAACAACACATGCATATGAAGTATGTATATTTCAGTTGATACAAATCTGTACTACATATGACAATGGATATATTTTGTTGTCATAGTGACACGATTCCTTCATCGTTTCTGACTTATCACCAGTAACACTACCAGGTTCATTGCTTAGTTTTTATTCAGGTTTGTGTTGCTCAATTATTAAATAAAAAGAAGGGGCAATCAAAAATGAGCAATCCAGAGAAACTGGCAGCATAGTGTACACAATACAAAGACAATCCAGAGAAACTGGCACCATAGTGTACACAAGACGAAGACAATCCAGAGAAACTGGCAGCATAGTGTACACAAGATGAAGACAATCCAGAGAAACTGGCAGCATAGTGTACACAATACAAAGACAAACAAGATGAAGACAATCCAGAGAAACTGGCAGCATAGTGTACACAATACAAAGACAATCCAGAGAAACTGGCAGCATAGTGTACACAAGAGGAAGACAATCCAGAGAAACTGGCAGCATAGTGTACACAAGATGAAGACAATCCAGAGAAACTGGCAGCATAGTGTACACAATACAAAGACAAACAAGATGAAGACAATCCAGAGAAACTGGCAGCATAGTGTACACAATACAAAGACAAACAAGATGAAGACAATCCAGAGAAACTGGCAGCATAGTGTACACAAGATGAAGACAATCCAGAGAAACTGGCAGCATAGTGTACACAATACAAAGACAAACAAGATGAAGACAATCCAGAGAAACTGGCAGCATAGTGTACACAATACAAAGACAAACAAGATGAAGACAATCCAGAGAAACTGGCAGCATAGTGTACACAATACAAAGACAAACAAAACAAAAACAATCCAGAGAAACTGGCAGCATAGTGTACACAAGATGAAGACAATCCAGAGAAACTGGCAGCATAGTGTACACAAGATGAAGACAATCCAGAGAAACTGGCAGCATAGTGTACACAAGATGAAGACAATCCAGAGAAACTGGCAGCATAGTGTACACAATACAAAGACAAACAAGATGAAGACAATCCAGAGAAACTGGCAGCATAGTGTACACAATACAAAGACAAACAAAACAAAAACAATCCAGAGAAACTGGCAGCATAGTGTACACAAGATGAAGACAATCCAGAGAAACTGGCAGCATAGTGTACACAAGATGAAGACAATCCAGAGAAACTGGCAGCATAGTGTACACAAGATGAAGACAATCCAGAGAAACTGGCAGCATAGTGTACACAAGATGAAGACAATCCAGAGAAACTGGCAGCATAGTGTACACAATACAAAGACAAACAAAACAAAAACAATCCAGAGAAACTGGCAGCATAGTGTACACAAGATGAAGACAATCCAGAGAAACTGGCAGCATAGTGTACACAATACAAAGACAAACAAAACAAAAACAATCCAGAGAAACTGGCAGCATAGTGTACACAAGATGAAGACAATCCAGAGAAACTGGCAGCATAGTGTACACAAGATGAAGACAATCCAGAGAAACTGGCAGCATAGTGTACACAAGATGAAGACAATCCAGAGAAACTGGCAGCATAGTGTACACAAGATGAAGACAATCCAGAGAAATTGGCAGCATAGTGTACACAAGATGAAGACAATCCAGAGAAACTGGCAGCATAGTGTACACAAGATGAAGACAATCCAGAGAAACTGGCAGCATAGTGTACACAAGATGAAGACAATCCAGAGAAACTGGCAGCATAGTGTACACAAGATGAAGACAATCCAGAGAAACTGGCAGCATAGTGTACACAATACAAAGACAAACAAAACAAAAACATTCCAGAGAAACTGGCAGCATAGTGTACACAATACAAAGACAATCCAGAGAAACTGGCAGCATAGTGTACACAAGATGAAGACAATCCAGAGAAACTGGCAGCATAGTGTACACAAGATGAAGACAATCCAGAGAAACTAGCAGCATAGTGTACACAATACAAAGACAAACAAGATGAAGACAATCCAGAGAAACTGGCAGCATAGTGTACACAAGATGAAGACAATCCAGAGAAACTGGCAGCATAGTGTACACAAGATGAAGACAATCCAGAGAAACTGGCAGCATAGTGTACACAAGACGAAGACAATCCAGAGAAACTGGCAGCATAGTGTACACAAGATGAAGACAATCCAGAGAAACTGGCAGCATAGTGTACACAAGATGAAGACAATCCAGAGAAACTGGTAGCATAGTGTACACAAGATGAAGACAATCCAGAGAAACTGGTAGCATAGTGTACACAAGATAAAGACAATCCAGAGAAACTGGCAGCATAGTGTACACAAGATGAAGACAATCCAGAGAAACTGGCAGCATAGTGTACACAAGATGAAGACAATCCAGAGAAACTGGCAGCATAGTGTACACAAGATGAAGACAATCCAGAGAAACTGGTAGCATAGTGTACACAAGATGAAGACAATCCAGAGAAACTGGCAGCATAGTGTACACAAGATGAAGACAATCCAGAGAAACTGGTAGCATAGTGTACACAAGATGAAGACAATCCAGAGAAACTGGCAGCATAGTGTACACAAGATGAAGACAATCCAGAGAAACTGGTAGCATAGTGTACACAAGATGAAGACAATCCAGAGAAACTGGCAGCATAGTGTACACAAGATGAAGACAATCCAGAGAAACTGGTAGCATAGTGTACACAAGATGAAGACAATCCAGAGAAACTGGTAGCATAGTGTACACAAGATGAAGATAATCCAGAGAAACTGGTAGCATAGTGTACACAAGATGAAGACAATCCAGAGAAACTGGTAGCATAGTGTACACAAGATGAAGACAATCCAGAGAAACTGGTAGCATAGTGTACACAAGATGAAGACAATCCAGAGAAACTGGCAGCATAGTGTACACAAGATGAAGACAATCCAGAGAAACTGGCAGCATAGTGTACACAAGATGAAGACAATCCAGAGAAACTGGCAGCATAGTGTACACAATACAAAGACAAACAAAACAAAAACAATCCAGAGAAACTGGCAGCATAGTGTACACAATACAAAGACAATCCAGAGAAACTGGCAGCATAGTGTAGACAAGACGAAGACAATCCAGAGAAACTGGCAGCATAGTGTACACAAGATGAAGACAATCCAGAGAAACTGGCAGCATAGTGTACACAAGATGAAGACAATCCAGAGAAACTGGCAGCATAGTGTACACAAGATGAAGACAATCCAGAGAAACTGGCAGCATAGTGTACACAAGACAAAGACAATCCAGAGAAACTGGCAGCATAGTGTACACAAGATGAAGACAATCCAGAGAAACTGGCAGCATAGTGTACACAAGATGAAGACAATCCAGAGAAACTGGCAGCATAGTGTACACAAGATGAAGACAATCCAGAGAAACTGGCAGCATAGTGTACACAAGATGAAGACAATCCAGAGAAACTGGCAGCATAGTGTACACAATACAAAGACAAACAAAACAAAAACAATCCAGAGAAACTGGCAGCATAGTGTACACAAGATGAAGACAATCCAGAGAAACTGGTAGCATAGTGTACACAAGATGAAGACAATCCAGAGAAACTGGCAGCATAGTGTACACAAGATGAAGACAATCCAGAGAAATTGGTAGCATAGTGTACACAAGATGAAGACAATCCAGAGAAACTGGCAGCATAGTGTACACAAGACGAAGACAATCCAGAGAAACTGGCAGCATAGTGTACACAAGATGAAGACAATCCAGAGAAACTGGCAGCATAGTGTACACAAGATGAAGACAATCCAGAGAAACTGGCAGCATAGTGTACACAAGATGAAGACAATCCAGAGAAACTGGCAGCATAGTGTACACAAGATGAAGACAATCCAGAGAAACTGGTAGCATAGTGTACACAAGATGAAGACAATCAAGAGAAACTGGCAGTATAGTGTACACAAGATGAAGACAATCCAGAGAAACTGGTAGCATAGTGTACACAAGATGAAGACAATCCAGAGAAACTGGCAGCATAGTGTACACAAGATGAAGACAATCCAGAGAAACTGGTAGCATAGTGTACACAAGATGAAGACAATCCAGAGAAACTGGCAGCATAGTGTACACAAGATGAAGACAATCCAGAGAAACTGGTAGCATAGTGTACACAAGATGAAGACAATCCAGAGAAACTGGTAGCATAGTGTACACAAGATGAAGACAATCCAGAGAAACTGGCAGCATAGTGTACACAAGATGAAGACAATCCAGAGAAACTGGCAGCATAGTGTACACAAGATGAAGACAATCCAGAGAAACTGGCAGCATAGTGTACACAAGATGAAGACAATCCAGAGAAACTGGCAGCATAGTGTACACAAGATGAAGACAATCCAGAGAAACTGGCAGCATAGTGTACACAAGATGAAGACAATCCAGAGAAACTGGTAGCATAGTGTACACAAGATGAAGACAATCCAGAGAAACTGGTAGCATAGTGTACACAATACAAAGACAATCCAAAGAAACTGGCAGCATAGTGTACACAAGATGAAGACAATCCAGAGAAACTGGCAGCATAGTGTACACAAGATGAAGACAATCCAGAGAAACTGGCAGCATAGTGTACACAATACAAAGACAAACAAAACAAAAACAATCCAGAGAAACTGGCAGCATAGTGTACACAAGATGAAGACAATCCAGAGAAACTGGTAGCATAGTGTACACAAGATGAAGACAATCCAGAGAAACTGGTAGCATAGTGTACACAAGATGAAGACAATCCAGAGAAACTGGCAGCATAGTGTACACAAGATGAAGACAATCCAGAGAAACTGGCAGCATAGTGTACACAAGATGAAGACAATCCAGAGAAATTGGCAGCATAGTGTACACAAGATGAAGACAATCCAGAGAAACTGGTAGCATAGTGTACACAAGATGAAGACAATCCAGAGAAACTGGCAGCAGTGTACACAAGATGAAGACAATCCAGAAAAACTGGCAGCATAGTGTACACAAGATGAACACAATCCAGAGAAACTGGCAGCATAGTGTACACAAGACAAAGACAAACAAAACAAAAACAATCCAGAGAAACTGGTAGCATAGTGTTCACAAGATGAAGACAATCCAGAGAAACTGGTAGCATAGTGTACACAATACAAAGACAATCCAGAGAAACTGGTAGCATAGTGTACACAAGATGAAGACAATCCAGAGAAACTGGCAGCATAGTGTACACAAGATGAAGACAATCCAGAGAAACTGGCAGCATAGTGTACACAAGATGAAGACAATCCAGAGAAACTGGCAGCATAGTGTACACAAGATGAAGACAATCCAGAGAAACTGGCAGCATAGTGTACACAAGATAAAGACAAACAAAACAATCCAGAGAAACTGGTAGCATAGTGTACACAAGATGAAGACTATCCAGAGAAACTGGCAGCATAGTGTACACAAGATGAAGACAATCCAGAGAAACTGGCAGCATAGTGTACACAAGATGAAGACAATCCAGAGAAACTGGCAGCATAGTGTACACAAGATGAAGACAATCCAGAGAAACTGGTAGCATAGTGTACACAAGATGAAGACAATCCAGAGAAACTGGCAGCATAGTGTACACAAGATGAAGACAATCCAGAGAAACTGGCAGCATAGTGTACACAAGATGAAGACAATCCAGAGAAACTGGCAGCATAGTGTACACAAGATGAAGACAATCCAGAGAAACTGGCAGCATAGTGTACACAAGATGAAGACAATCCAGAGAAACTGGTAGCATAGTGTACACAAGATGAAGACAATCAAGAGAAACTGGCAGTATAGTGTACACAAGATGAAGACAATCCAGAGAAACTGGTAGCATAGTGTACACAAGATGAAGACAATCCAGAGAAACTGGCAGCATAGTGTACACAAGATGAAGACAATCCAGAGAAACTGGTAGCATAGTGTACACAAGATGAAGACAATCCAGAGAAACTGGCAGCATAGTGTACACAAGATGAAGACAATCCAGAGAAACTGGTAGCATAGTGTACACAAGATGAAGACAATCCAGAGAAACTGGTAGCATAGTGTACACAAGATGAAGACAATCCAGAGAAACTGGCAGCATAGTGTACACAAGATGAAGACAATCCAGAGAAACTGGCAGCATAGTGTACACAAGATGAAGACAATCCAGAGAAACTGGCAGCATAGTGTACACAAGATGAAGACAATCCAGAGAAACTGGCAGCATAGTGTACACAAGATGAAGACAATCCAGAGAAACTGGCAGCATAGTGTACACAAGACAAAGACAAACAAAACAAAAACAATCCAGAGAAACTGGTAGCATAGTGTACACAAGATGAAGACAATCCAGAGAAACTGGTAGCATAGTGTACACAATACAAAGACAATCCAGAGAAACTGGCAGCATAGTGTACACAAGATAAAGACAATCCAGAGAAACTGGCAGCATAGTGTACACAAGATGAAGACAATCCAGATAAACTGGCAGCATAGTGTACACAATACAAAGACAAACAAAACAAAAACAATCCAGAGAAACTGGCAGCATAGTGTACACAAGATGAAGACAATCCAGAGAAACTGGTAGCATAGTGTACACAAGATGAAGACAATCCAGAGAAACTGGTAGCATAGTGTACACAAGATGAAGACAATCCAGAGAAACTGGCAGCATAGTGTACACAAGATGAAGACAATCCAGAGAAACTGGCAGCATAGTGTACACAAGATGAAGACAATCCAGAGAAACTGGCAGCATAGTGTACACAAGATGAAGACAATCCAGAGAAACTGGTAGCATAGTGTACACAAGATGAAGACAATCCAGAGAAACTGGCAGCATAGTGTACACAAGATGAAGACAATCCAGAAAAACTGGCAGCATAGTGTACACAAGATGAAGACAATCCAGAGAAACTGGCAGCATAGTGTACACAAGATGAAGACAATCCAGAGAAACTGGCAGCATAATGTACACAAGACAAAGACAAACAAAACAAAAACAATCCAGAGAAACTGGTAGCATAGTGTACACAAGATGAAGACAATCCAGAGAAACTGGTAGCATAGTGTACACAATACAAAGACAATCCAGAGAAACTGGTAGCATAGTGTACACAAGATGAAGACAATCCAGAGAAACTGGCAGCATAGTGTACACAAGATGAAGACAATCCAGAGAAACTGGCAGCATAGTGTACACAAGATGAAGACAATCCAGAGAAACTGGTAGCATAGTGTACACAAGATGAAGACAATCCAGAGAAACTGGCAGCATAGTGTACACAAGATGAAGACAATCCAGAGAAACTGGTAGCATAGTGTACACAAGATGAAGACAATCCAGAGAAACTGGCAGCATAGTGTACACAAGACGAAGACAATCCAGAGAAACTGGCAGCATAGTGTACACAAGATGAAGACAATCCAGAGAAACTGGCAGCATAGTGTACACAAGATGAAGACAATCCAGAGAAACTGGCAGCATAGTGTACACAAGATGAAGACAATCCAGAGAAACTGGCAGCATAGTGTACACAAGACGAAGACAATCCAGAGAAACTGGCAGCATAGTGTACACAAGATGAAGACAATCCAGAGAAACTGGCAGCATAGTGTACACAAGATGAAGACAATCCAGAGAAACTGGTAGCATAGTGTACACAAGATGAAGACAATCCAGAGAAACTGGTAGCATAGTGTACACAAGATAAAGACAATCCAGAGAAACTGGCAGCATAGTGTACACAAGATGAAGACAATCCAGAGAAACTGGCAGCATAGTGTACACAAGATGAAGACAATCCAGAGAAACTGGCAGCATAGTGTACACAAGATGAAGACAATCCAGAGAAACTGGTAGCATAGTGTACACAAGATGAAGACAATCCAGAGAAACTGGCAGCATAGTGTACACAAGATGAAGACAATCCAGAGAAACTGGTAGCATAGTGTACACAAGATGAAGACAATCCAGAGAAACTGGCAGCATAGTGTACACAAGATGAAGACAATCCAGAGAAACTGGTAGCATAGTGTACACAAGATGAAGACAATCCAGAGAAACTGGCAGCATAGTGTACACAAGATGAAGACAATCCAGAGAAACTGGTAGCATAGTGTACACAAGATGAAGACAATCCAGAGAAACTGGTAGCATAGTGTACACAAGATGAAGATAATCCAGAGAAACTGGTAGCATAGTGTACACAAGATGAAGACAATCCAGAGAAACTGGTAGCATAGTGTACACAAGATGAAGACAATCCAGAGAAACTGGTAGCATAGTGTACACAAGATGAAGAAAATCCAGAGAAACTGGCAGCATAGTGTACACAAGATGAAGACAATCCAGAGAAACTGGCAGCATAGTGTACACAAGATGAAGACAATCCAGAGAAACTGGCAGCATAGTGTACACAATACAAAGACAAACAAAACAAAAACAATCCAGAGAAACTGGCAGCATAGTGTACACAATACAAAGACAATCCAGAGAAACTGGCAGCATAGTGTAGACAAGACGAAGACAATCCAGAGAAACTGGCAGCATAGTGTACACAAGATGAAGACAATCCAGAGAAACTGGCAGCATAGTGTACACAAGATGAAGACAATCCAGAGAAACTGGCAGCATAGTGTACACAAGATGAAGACAATCCAGAGAAACTGGCAGCATAGTGTACACAAGACAAAGACAATCCAGAGAAACTGGCAGCATAGTGTACACAATACAAAGACAAACAAAACAAAAACAATCCAGAGAAACTGGCAGCATAGTGTACACAAGATGAAGACAATCCAGAGAAACTGGTAGCATAGTGTACACAAGATGAAGACAATCCAGAGAAACTGGCAGCATAGTGTACACAAGATGAAGACAATCCAGAGAAACTGGTAGCATAGTGTACACAAGATGAAGACAATCCAGAGAAACTGGCAGCATAGTGTACACAAGACGAAGACAATCCAGAGAAACTGGCAGCATAGTGTACACAAGATGAAGACAATCCAGAGAAACTGGCAGCATAGTGTACACAAGATGAAGACAATCCAGAGAAACTGGCAGCATAGTGTACACAAGATGAAGACAATCCAGAGAAACTGGCAGCATAGTGTACACAAGATGAAGACAATCCAGAGAAACTGGTAGCATAGTGTACACAAGATGAAGACAATCAAGAGAAACTGGCAGTATAGTGTACACAAGATGAAGACAATCCAGAGAAACTGGTAGCATAGTGTACACAAGATGAAGACAATCCAGAGAAACTGGCAGCATAGTGTACACAAGATGAAGACAATCCAGAGAAACTGGTAGCATAGTGTACACAAGATGAAGACAATCCAGAGAAACTGGCAGCATAGTGTACACAAGATGAAGACAATCCAGAGAAACTGGTAGCATAGTGTACACAAGATGAAGACAATCCAGAGAAACTGGTAGCATAGTGTACACAAGATGAAGACAATCCAGAGAAACTGGCAGCATAGTGTACACAAGATGAAGACAATCCAGAGAAACTGGCAGCATAGTGTACACAAGATGAAGACAATCCAGAGAAACTGGCAGCATAGTGTACACAAGATGAAGACAATCCAGAGAAACTGGCAGCATAGTGTACACAAGATGAAGACAATCCAGAGAAACTGGCAGCATAGTGTACACAAGATGAAGACAATCCAGAGAAACTGGTAGCATAGTGTACACAAGATGAAGACAATCCAGAGAAACTGGTAGCATAGTGTACACAATACAAAGACAATCCAAAGAAACTGGCAGCATAGTGTACACAAGATGAAGACAATCCAGAGAAACTGGCAGCATAGTGTACACAAGATGAAGACAATCCAGAGAAACTGGCAGCATAGTGTACACAATACAAAGACAAACAAAACAAAAACAATCCAGAGAAACTGGCAGCATAGTGTACACAAGATGAAGACAATCCAGAGAAACTGGTAGCATAGTGTACACAAGATGAAGACAATCCAGAGAAACTGGTAGCATAGTGTACACAAGATGAAGACAATCCAGAGAAACTGGCAGCATAGTGTACACAAGATGAAGACAATCCAGAGAAACTGGCAGCATAGTGTACACAAGATGAAGACAATCCAGAGAAATTGGCAGCATAGTGTACACAAGATGAAGACAATCCAGAGAAACTGGTAGCATAGTGTACACAAGATGAAGACAATCCAGAGAAACTGGCAGCAGTGTACACAAGATGAAGACAATCCAGAAAAACTGGCAGCATAGTGTACACAAGATGAAGACAATCCAGAGAAACTGGCAGCATAGTGTACACAAGACAAAGACAAACAAAACAAAAACAATCCAGAGAAACTGGTAGCATAGTGTTCACAAGATGAAGACAATCCAGAGAAACTGGTAGCATAGTGTACACAATACAAAGACAATCCAGAGAAACTGGTAGCATAGTGTACACAAGATGAAGACAATCCAGAGAAACTGGCAGCATAGTGTACACAAGATGAAGACAATCCAGAGAAACTGGCAGCATAGTGTACACAAGATGAAGACAATCCAGAGAAACTGGCAGCATAGTGTACACAAGATGAAGACAATCCAGAGAAACTGGCAGCATAGTGTACACAAGATAAAGACAAACAAAACAATCCAGAGAAACTGGTAGCATAGTGTACACAAGATGAAGACAATCCAGAGAAACTGGCAGCATAGTGTACACAAGATGAAGACAATCCAGAGAAACTGGCAGCATAGTGTACACAAGATGAAGACAATCCAGAGAAACTGGCAGCATAGTGTACACAAGATGAAGACAATCCAGAGAAACTGGTAGCATAGTGTACACAAGATGAAGACAATCCAGAGAAACTGGCAGCATAGTGTACACAAGATGAAGACAATCCAGAGAAACTGGCAGCATAGTGTACACAAGATGAAGACAATCCAGAGAAACTGGCAGCATAGTGTACACAAGATGAAGACAATCCAGAGAAACTGGCAGCATAGTGTACACAAGATGAAGACAATCCAGAGAAACTGGTAGCATAGTGTACACAAGATGAAGACAATCAAGAGAAACTGGCAGTATAGTGTACACAAGATGAAGACAATCCAGAGAAACTGGTAGCATAGTGTACACAAGATGAAGACAATCCAGAGAAACTGGCAGCATAGTGTACACAAGATGAAGACAATCCAGAGAAACTGGTAGCATAGTGTACACAAGATGAAGACAATCCAGAGAAACTGGCAGCATAGTGTACACAAGATGAAGACAATCCAGAGAAACTGGTAGCATAGTGTACACAAGATGAAGACAATCCAGAGAAACTGGTAGCATAGTGTACACAAGATGAAGACAATCCAGAGAAACTGGCAGCATAGTGTACACAAGATGAAGACAATCCAGAGAAACTGGCAGCATAGTGTACACAAGATGAAGACAATCCAGAGAAACTGGCAGCATAGTGTACACAAGATGAAGACAATCCAGAGAAACTGGCAGCATAGTGTACACAAGATGAAGACAATCCAGAGAAACTGGCAGCATAGTGTACACAAGACAAAGACAAACAAAACAAAAACAATCCAGAGAAACTGGTAGCATAGTGTACACAAGATGAAGACAATCCAGAGAAACTGGTAGCATAGTGTACACAATACAAAGACAATCCAGAGAAACTGGCAGCATAGTGTACACAAGATAAAGACAATCCAGAGAAACTGGCAGCATAGTGTACACAAGATGAAGACAATCCAGATAAACTGGCAGCATAGTGTACACAATACAAAGACAAACAAAACAAAAACAATCCAGAGAAACTGGCAGCATAGTGTACACAAGATGAAGACAATCCAGAGAAACTGGTAGCATAGTGTACACAAGATGAAGACAATCCAGAGAAACTGGTAGCATAGTGTACACAAGATGAAGACAATCCAGAGAAACTGGCAGCATAGTGTACACAAGATGAAGACAATCCAGAGAAACTGGCAGCATAGTGTACACAAGATGAAGACAATCCAGAGAAACTGGCAGCATAGTGTACACAAGATGAAGACAATCCAGAGAAACTGGTAGCATAGTGTACACAAGATGAAGACAATCCAGAGAAACTGGCAGCATAGTGTACACAAGATGAAGACAATCCAGAAAAACTGGCAGCATAGTGTACACAAGATGAAGACAATCCAGAGAAACTGGCAGCATAGTGTACACAAGATGAAGACAATCCAGAGAAACTGGCAGCATAATGTACACAAGACAAAGACAAACAAAACAAAAACAATCCAGAGAAACTGGTAGCATAGTGTACACAAGATGAAGACAATCCAGAGAAACTGGTAGCATAGTGTACACAATACAAAGACAATCCAGAGAAACTGGTAGCATAGTGTACACAAGATGAAGACAATCCAGAGAAACTGGCAGCATAGTGTACACAAGATGAAGACAATCCAGAGAAACTGGCAGCATAGTGTACACAAGATGAAGACAATCCAGAGAAACTGGTAGCATAGTGTACACAAGATGAAGACAATCCAGAGAAACTGGCAGCATAGTGTACACAAGATGAAGACAATCCAGAGAAACTGGTAGCATAGTGTACACAAGATGAAGACAATCCAGAGAAACTGGCAGCATAGTGTACACAAGACGAAGACAATCCAGAGAAACTGGCAGCATAGTGTACACAAGATGAAGACAATCCAGAGAAACTGGCAGCATAGTGTACACAAGATGAAGACAATCCAGAGAAACTGGCAGCATAGTGTACACAAGATGAAGACAATCCAGAGAAACTGGCAGCATAGTGTACACAAGATGAAGACAATCCAGAGAAACTGGTAGCATAGTGTACACAAGATGAAGACAATCAAGAGAAACTGGCAGTATAGTGTACACAAGATGAAGACAATCCAGAGAAACTGGTAGCATAGTGTACACAAGATGAAGACAATCCAGAGAAACTGGCAGCATAGTGTACACAAGATGAAGACAATCCAGAGAAACTGGTAGCATAGTGTACACAAGATGAAGACAATCCAGAGAAACTGGCAGCATAGTGTACACAAGATGAAGACAATCCAGAGAAACTGGTAGCATAGTGTACACAAGATGAAGACAATCCAGAGAAACTGGTAGCATAGTGTACACAAGATGAAGACAATCCAGAGAAACTGGCAGCATAGTGTACACAAGATGAAGACAATCCAGAGAAACTGGCAGCATAGTGTACACAAGATGAAGACAATCCAGAGAAACTGGCAGCATAGTGTACACAAGATGAAGACAATCCAGAGAAACTGGCAGCATAGTGTACACAAGATGAAGACAATCCAGAGAAACTGGCAGCATAGTGTACACAAGATGAAGACAATCCAGAGAAACTGGTAGCATAGTGTACACAAGATGAAGACAATCCAGAGAAACTGGTAGCATAGTGTACACAATACAAAGACAATCCAAAGAAACTGGCAGCATAGTGTACACAAGATGAAGACAATCCAGAGAAACTGGCAGCATAGTGTACACAAGATGAAGACAATCCAGAGAAACTGGCAGCATAGTGTACACAATACAAAGACAAACAAAACAAAAACAATCCAGAGAAACTGGCAGCATAGTGTACACAAGATGAAGACAATCCAGAGAAACTGGTAGCATAGTGTACACAAGATGAAGACAATCCAGAGAAACTGGTAGCATAGTGTACACAAGATGAAGACAATCCAGAGAAACTGGCAGCATAGTGTACACAAGATGAAGACAATCCAGAGAAACTGGCAGCATAGTGTACACAAGATGAAGACAATCCAGAGAAATTGGCAGCATAGTGTACACAAGATGAAGACAATCCAGAGAAACTGGTAGCATAGTGTACACAAGATGAAGACAATCCAGAGAAACTGGCAGCAGTGTACACAAGATGAAGACAATCCAGAAAAACTGGCAGCATAGTGTACACAAGATGAAGACAATCCAGAGAAACTGGCAGCATAGTGTACACAAGACAAAGACAAACAAAACAAAAACAATCCAGAGAAACTGGTAGCATAGTGTTCACAAGATGAAGACAATCCAGAGAAACTGGTAGCATAGTGTACACAAGATGAAGACAATCCAGAGAAACTGGCAGCATAGTGTACACAAGACAAAGACAAACAAAACAAAAACAATCCAGAGAAACTGGTAGCATAGTGTACACAAGATGAAGACAATCCAGAGAAACTGGCAGCATAGTGTACACAAGATGAAGACAATCCAGAGAAACTGGCAGCATAGTGTACACAAGATGAAGACAATCCAGAGAAACTGGCAGCATAGTGTACACAAGACAAAGACAAACAAAACAAAAACAATCCAGAGAAACTGGTAGCATAGTGTACACAAGATGAAGACAATCCAGAGAAACTGGCAGCATAGTGTACACAAGATGAAGACAATCCAGAGAAACTGGCAGCATAGTGTACACAAGATGAAGACAATCCAGAGAAACTGGCAGCATAGTGTACACAAGATGAAGACAATCCAGAGAAACTGGTAGCATAGTGTACACAAGATGAAGACAATCCAGAGAAACTGGCAGCATAGTGTACACAAGATGAAGACAATCAAGAGAAACTGGCAGCATAGTGTACACAAGATGAAGACAATCCAGAGAAACTGGCAGCATAGTGTACACAAGATGAAGACAATCCAGAGAAACTGGTAGCATAGTGTACACAAGATGAAGACAATCCAGAGAAACTGGTAGCATAGTGTACACAATACAAAGACAATCCAAAGAAACTGGCAGCATAGTGTACACAAGATGAAGACAATCCAGAGAAACTGGCAGCATAGTGTACACAAGATGAAGACAATCCAGAGAAACTGGCAGCATAGTGTACACAATACAAAGACAAACAAAACAAAAACAATCCAGAGAAACTGGCAGCATAGTGTACACAAGATGAAGACAATCCAGAGAAACTGGTAGCATAGTGTACACAAGATGAAGACAATCCAGAGAAACTGGTAGCATAGTGTACACAAGATGAAGACAATCCAGAGAAACTGGCAGCATAGTGTACACAAGATGAAGACAATCCAGAGAAACTGGCAGCATAGTGTACACAAGATGAAGACAATCCAGAGAAATTGGCAGCATAGTGTACACAAGATGAAGACAATCCAGAGAAACTGGTAGCATAGTGTACACAAGATGAAGACAATCCAGAGAAACTGGCAGCAGTGTACACAAGATGAAGACAATCCAGAAAAACTGGCAGCATAGTGTACACAAGATGAAGACAATCCAGAGAAACTGGCAGCATAGTGTACACAAGACAAAGACAAACAAAACAAAAACAATCCAGAGAAACTGGTAGCATAGTGTTCACAAGATGAAGACAATCCAGAGAAACTGGTAGCATAGTGTACACAATACAAAGACAATCCAGAGAAACTGGTAGCATAGTGTACACAAGATGAAGACAATCCAGAGAAACTGGCAGCATAGTGTACACAAGATGAAGACAATCCAGAGAAACTGGCAGCATAGTGTACACAAGATGAAGACAATCCAGAGAAACTGGCAGCATAGTGTACACAAGATGAAGACAATCCAGAGAAACTGGCAGCATAGTGTACACAAGATAAAGACAAACAAAACAATCCAGAGAAACTGGTAGCATAGTGTACACAAGATGAAGACAATCCAGAGAAACTGGCAGCATAGTGTACACAAGATGAAGACAATCCAGAGAAACTGGCAGCATAGTGTACACAAGATGAAGACAATCCAGAGAAACTGGCAGCATAGTGTACACAAGATGAAGACAATCCAGAGAAACTGGTAGCATAGTGTACACAAGATGAAGACAATCCAGAGAAACTGGCAGCATAGTGTACACAAGATGAAGACAATCCAGAGAAACTGGCAGCATAGTGTACACAAGATGAAGACAATCCAGAGAAACTGGCAGCATAGTGTACACAAGATGAAGACAATCCAGAGAAACTGGCAGCATAGTGTACACAAGATGAAGACAATCCAGAGAAACTGGTAGCATAGTGTACACAAGATGAAGACAATCAAGAGAAACTGGCAGTATAGTGTACACAAGATGAAGACAATCCAGAGAAACTGGTAGCATAGTGTACACAAGATGAAGACAATCCAGAGAAACTGGCAGCATAGTGTACACAAGATGAAGACAATCCAGAGAAACTGGTAGCATAGTGTACACAAGATGAAGACAATCCAGAGAAACTGGCAGCATAGTGTACACAAGATGAAGACAATCCAGAGAAACTGGTAGCATAGTGTACACAAGATGAAGACAATCCAGAGAAACTGGTAGCATAGTGTACACAAGATGAAGACAATCCAGAGAAACTGGCAGCATAGTGTACACAAGATGAAGACAATCCAGAGAAACTGGCAGCATAGTGTACACAAGATGAAGACAATCCAGAGAAACTGGCAGCATAGTGTACACAAGATGAAGACAATCCAGAGAAACTGGCAGCATAGTGTACACAAGATGAAGACAATCCAGAGAAACTGGCAGCATAGTGTACACAAGACAAAGACAAACAAAACAAAAACAATCCAGAGAAACTGGTAGCATAGTGTACACAAGATGAAGACAATCCAGAGAAACTGGTAGCATAGTGTACACAATACAAAGACAATCCAGAGAAACTGGCAGCATAGTGTACACAAGATAAAGACAATCCAGAGAAACTGGCAGCATAGTGTACACAAGATGAAGACAATCCAGATAAACTGGCAGCATAGTGTACACAATACAAAGACAAACAAAACAAAAACAATCCAGAGAAACTGGCAGCATAGTGTACACAAGATGAAGACAATCCAGAGAAACTGGTAGCATAGTGTACACAAGATGAAGACAATCCAGAGAAACTGGTAGCATAGTGTACACAAGATGAAGACAATCCAGAGAAACTGGCAGCATAGTGTACACAAGATGAAGACAATCCAGAGAAACTGGCAGCATAGTGTACACAAGATGAAGACAATCCAGAGAAACTGGCAGCATAGTGTACACAAGATGAAGACAATCCAGAGAAACTGGTAGCATAGTGTACACAAGATGAAGACAATCCAGAGAAACTGGCAGCATAGTGTACACAAGATGAAGACAATCCAGAAAAACTGGCAGCATAGTGTACACAAGATGAAGACAATCCAGAGAAACTGGCAGCATAGTGTACACAAGATGAAGACAATCCAGAGAAACTGGCAGCATAGTGTACACAAGACAAAGACAAACAAAACAAAAACAATCCAGAGAAACTGGTAGCATAGTGTACACAAGATGAAGACAATCCAGAGAAACTGGTAGCATAGTGTACACAATACAAAGACAATCCAGAGAAACTGGTAGCATAGTGTACACAAGATGAAGACAATCCAGAGAAACTGGCAGCATAGTGTACACAAGATGAAGACAATCCAGAGAAACTGGCAGCATAGTGTACACAAGATGAAGACAATCCAGAGAAACTGGCAGCATAGTGTACACAAGATGAAGACAATCCAGAGAAACTGGCAGCATAGTGTACACAAGACAAAGACAAACAAAACAAAAACAATCCAGAGAAACTGGTAGCATAGTGTACACAAGATGAAGACAATCCAGAGAAACTGGCAGCATAGTGTACACAAGATGAAGACAATCCAGAGAAACTGGCAGCATAGTGTACACAAGATGAAGACAATCCAGAGAAACTGGCAGCATAGTGTACACAAGATGAAGACAATCCAGAGAAACTGGTAGCATAGTGTACACAAGATGAAGACAATCCAGAGAAACTGGCAGCATAGTGTACACAAGATGAAGACAATCAAGAGAAACTGGCAGCATAGTGTACACAAGATGAAGACAATCCAGAGAAACTGGCAGCATAGTGTACACAAGATGAAGACAATCCAGAGAAACTGGCAGCATAGTGTACACAAGATGAAGACAATCCAGAGAAACTGGCAGCATAGTGTACACAATACAAAGACAAACAAAACAAAAACAATCCAGAGAAACTGGTAGCATAGTGTACACAAGATGAAGACAATCCAGAGAAACTGGTAGCATAGTGTACACAATACAAAGACAATCCAGAGAAACTGGTAGCATAGTGTACACAAGATGAAGACAATCCAGAGAAACTGGCAGCATAGTGTACACAAGATGAAGACAATCCAGAGAAACTGGCAGCATAGTGTACACAAGATGAAGACAATCCAGAGAAACTGGCAGCATAGTGTACACAAGATGAAGACAATCCAGAGAAACTGGCAGCATAGTGTACACAAGATGAAGACAATCCAGAGAAACTGGCAGCATAGTGTACACAAGACAAAGACAAACAAAACAAAAACAATCCAGAGAAACTGGCAGCATAGTGTACACAATACAAAGACAAACAAAACAAAAACAATCCAGAGAAACTGGTAGCATAGTGTACACAAGATGAAGACAATCCAGAGAAACTGGTAGCATAGTGTACACAATACAAAGACAATCCAGAGAAACTGGTAGCATAGTGTACACAAGATGAAGACAATCCAGAGAAACTGGCAGCATAGTGTACACAAGATGAAGACAATCCAGAGAAACTGGCAGCATAGTGTACACAAGATGAAGACAAACTAAACCACAACACAACACAATATGTGTTTGACCCCACTATACCTAAAACAAAGACATATAAGGTAAATAAGACACCTCCTACAAACTACTGGAGGTCAAGTTATCTGTGTAGTGTTTTGTGGACAATTGTTGCTCTTTTTCTAATTGTCATTGTATTTTGTCTGTCATTCCATTTACAACTTCTGAATATTTCTTTGATATTTTCAAACATTTCTTAACAAAAGATGAATAAAAATCATAGTTATTACTTAAACTGGATTAATAAGAAATCTGAAACTTAAGAAACAAGACTAGAGTGATACAATATATAAACACTAGTAACAGGAAGTCAATCCATTTTACATCATTTAATTACAATATGACAATGAAATATGACATGATAGATAATAAACTGACGATTTACATAAAAACATTGATAGTCACTAAAACTTGAATTCTTTGTACTTTTTGGATGACTTTCCACTGTCTTGTTGTTTTTTTCTTTTCTGAAATAAATAAAAAAAATAAACCTTTGTAAATATGTTGCTACATCTCTTGAGTATACTGACAAAACTTGAGTATACTGGTAATACTTGAGTATAGTGGTAATACTTGAGTATACTGATAATACTTCGAGTATACTGGCAAAACTTGAGTATACTGACAAAACTTGAGTATACTGGTAATACTTAGTATACTGGTAATATTTGAGCATGGTGGTAATACTTGAGTATACTGGTAATACTTGAGCATACTGGTAATATTTGAGCATGGTGGTAATACTTGAGCATACTGGTAATACTTGAGCATACTGGTAATACTTGAGCATAGTGGTAATACTTGAGTATACTGGTAATACTTGAGGATAGTGGTAATACTTGAGCATAGTGGTAATACTTGAGTATACTGATAATACTTTGAGTATACTGGTAAAACTTGAGTATACTGACAAAACTTGAGTATACTGGTAATACTTGAGCATAGTGGTAATACTTGAGTATACTGATAATACTTGAGCATACTGGTAATACTTGAGTATACTGTTAATATTTGAGCATACTGGTAATACTTGAGCATGCTGGTAATACTTGAGAATAGTGGTAATACTTGAGTATACTGGTAATAGTTGAGTATACTGGTAATACTTGAGTATACTGGTAAAACTTGAGTATACTGACAAAACTTGAGTATACTGGTAATACTTAGTATACTGATAATATTTGAGCATGGCGGTAATACTTGAGTATACTGGTAATACTTGAGCATACTGGTAATACTTGAGTATACTGGTAATACTTGAGGATACTGGTAATACTTGAGCATAGTGGTAATACTTGAGTATACTGGTAATATTTGAGTATACTGGTAATACCTAAGGATACTGGTAATACTTGAGAATAGTGGTAATACTTTAGTATACTGATAATACTTCAAGTATACTGGTAAAACTTGTGTATACTGACAAAAGTTGAGTATACTGGTAATACTTGAGCATAGTGGTAATACTTGAGTATACTGGTAATACTTGAGTATACTGGTAATATTTGAGCATACTGGTAATACTTGAGCATACTGGTAATACTTGAGAATAGTGGTAATACTTGAGAATAGTGGTAATACTTGAGTATGCTGGTAATAGTTAAGTATACTGGTAATACTTGAGTATACTGGTAAAACTTGAGTATACTGACAAAACTTGAGTATACTGACAAAACTTGAGTATACTGGTAATACTTAGTATACTGGTAATATTTGAGCATGGTGGTAATACTTGAGTATACTGGTAATACTTGAGCATAATGGTAATACTTGAGTATACTGGTAATACTTGAGCATAGTGGTAATACTTAAGTATACTGGTAACAGTACTAATACTTGAGTATAATGGTAATACTTGAGTATACTGGTAAAACTTGAGCATACTGACAAAACTTGAATATACTGGTAATACTTGAGTATACTGGTAATACTTGAGCATAGTGGTAATACTTGAGTATACTGGCAATACTTGAGAATACTGGTAATACTTGAGCATAGTGGTAATATTTGAGCATACTGGTAATATTTGAGTATAGTGGTAATACTTAAGTATACTGGTAATAGTACTAATACTTGAGAATAATGGTAATACTTGAGTATACTGGTAATACTTGAGTATACTGACAAAACTTGAGTATACTGGTAATACTTGTATATACTGGTAATACTTGATTATACTGGCAATACTGACAATACTTGAGTATACTGGTAATACTTGAGTATACTGGCAATACTTGAGTATAGTGGTAATATTTGAGTAGACTGGCAATACTTGAATATACTGGTAATAGTTTGTAACTCAATAGTTTTCAGATTGTTTTGGTGTATTTATAGTAAATGTAACTGTTCTGATGATGCTAGTGTATGTATTTAATGTTTGAATAAATTATTTTTATTGATTCAATACATTTTTGTGTATTTACACCTCTCAATGGGTTCAAATCACAGGTCAACAGCATATGATGACAAGCTTGTTTAAATATTGTATAGGAAGACTATGACACTGAGTATTTAATAATCGAACAGTAACCCTAATACCTTAAGTGTCTTCTAGAATAGAAATCACCAATATCTTTTGAATATCGCTAAATTTTACACCTGCCAAAAAACCCTGATATTCTGTAATATTAAACTATATCAATTACAATTGACATATGAGATAGCTGTGGAATCATTGTTTTTTAACATAATTTATTATCAGTCAATAACTCTCTTATATTTATGGATTGACCAATTAATGATTGTGATATGAAGAAAATATTAGGAGGTGAACCCAAGCATGATCCTCTGGATTCTACATAAACAATGTTAATTAATTATTTTATATCTAATCGACAGGAGTCACCTCTGGATTCTACATAAACAATGTTAATTAATTATTTTATATCTAATCGACAGGAGTCACCTCTGGTTCTTGTTGACACTAAATCATATCTCTATTTTGATTTTCTTCAAATTACATACTACAAATTTATTTTATACTATGAAAATAAAATAAAAGTTTTCCATTGCAATAGAGGTACAATCCTAAGGTTACCTAAATGCCAGGTTGTCCACCAGATAAGCGTATTATATGCATTCAGTTCATCTAACTGCCTGTTTACTTGAACAAGATCTGTTTTTTTGTGAGACTGTTTAATTATTTTGAAATATTATTTGCTTACCTTTTGCTTAGCAGCATGTTCGGCCACCATATCACTGAGATCTTCTTTTTCTATTTGAGATTGTTGTTCTCTCATTGTCTGATCGTACTTAGCCTGCATTGCTGCTGTATCCAGGTCCAATTCTTCAGGGTTCAAGGCCACTTCTATGCCCTCTGTAGGTAATTTATCTGTTTTCTTTGTACCAGGAGGTACCTGAAGCAGTATTGTATCAAAAATTGTTTTTTAATGATGTAAATTTTATATGACAGGGCTCACCACACTTACAAAAAACAGGGAGACTTGACTTCTCCTTTAGGGAAACTGAGGGAGAAGTGAAGGCATGACAAGGAGACTTCCATCAGCTTCATAAAGACATGTTTCAGCAAAAATGTGTTGTTTCTTTGCATCATTTTGAAGTGTGCCTTTGCCAATATCTTGTTAATATCCTTCATATTTAACTTTAAATTCTTGTTTTGTACTTGTATTATTGTTGTTGATCTTAAAAAGACTTATATTTGTTGATTTAGATTTTATTCGTTTCACATTGAAATCTGTAAAATATATTACATCAAAATGTGAGTTCCTTCCCCTTGTTTCTATTAAAATGCCGTCATGTTTAAAACTTGACAAGTTGATTGTTTACATTTGAAAAAGCTACAAATAACTCAAGTTGTGTTAAAATAATAAAAAATATAACACAATCCAACAACACATTTGGTACAGGAAGCATCTGTTTGATTTTTTTTAGATTTGGGATTTAATTTTCACCTGGAATTTCGACAATACAAATTAAAAAATTTGCCGTGATTCTTTTGTCTCAACAACTTAAATTTTCTTTATTGCTTGAATAAAGCCTTTTTCTCTCATTCATTTGTATTTTTACATTGATTACAATTGCTTTTTCAATCAGCTTTACCATAAAACACAGATTATTTGCAAGAAAGGAGCGACTTGCAAAAAGAAACAAGGCGACTTTAATTTCGCTTTGGAGTCCAGGGAGGACGACTTTAGCTGATATAGGGCGAGAAATTTGCCCACTTCGCCTGGTTTGGTGAGCCCTGTATGAGTTCAGCATTGTTTCACAAAATAATAATTAACTTGCCCCTAAACAAGTGTTCATATATTGTAAACATAGACAGGGATCTCAAAATGTGCCGGCGATTTCGCCGGCTACTTCTGGTTGAGGCCGTCTACAAATTTGTCAAAAATAAAAATGAAATGTTATCAATATATTTCCTTTTTTCTCATTCTCTGTTATAATTTCATTCCACGTTAGAAAACAACAGATCACTCTTGGTCTTTTTGAACCAGTGTAACCTATGACTGCAAAACGTTTTGTTGATCGTGGATTTTGATTCGGAGTCATCCCGAAATTGGAATGTATTAGAAGTTACTGATTTCCGGTAATGAATAAAAAACCACAATGCCAAGATGTTAACCTAACATCTACAGGTGTATTCAGTGTTTGCCATGGCATTGTCAATCGGTTCTAATTTTGTGGCATTTTGACTGCAGCTTGGATTTCTTCAATTTCTCTTTGAGAGGAACAAAAATTCACCCTAAAAAACCTGCATTTTTGAGACCAATCAAAAGCTTCATTTTCCTCAAATATATGCCCAGATTGCATCCTGTCATCTAGAATTTCAAAAATTTCCGGACCCCCACTCACGCCTTCCGTGCTTCTTTATACACGAGGATTTGTTTAAAACATGCATAATTTGACATAATTTTAAAATATAATTATCACATCAAAGCTACAATAACAAATTCAGACAAGTCACTCACCCCTGTCATATCATAAATATGACTAGATCCCATCATAGCTCCACCAACTCCTGCCTTCTTCTCTGGAAGTATGGTATATAAAGCTGGAGTTTCTCCTCCTTGGTCCATGGCATCTTCAATTCTCTTCTTCCTCAATTCTATCATGTCAGGTGTTTCTACACCTAATGGTACTGATGTTATACCACTTGGTGTAACTAACCTGTAACATAAAATATACTGACATCAGAAACTTTGACAAATAAGCTACATTACATGAGATGATTATGATGTCCACTTTGTACTAGACCAACATGCTTAGATGGATTTTTATAGTGGTAGTTCACTGAAACAACAGTCCACAGGTAGACATGTCTCTCCACTCGCACATATTATCCTGATTCCGAGTCAATCAGTCTTTGCTGTTTCTCCTTATTGTTGTGTGCTAAGATATGACATTCAGCTATATTATTTAATTACCCTTCTGGATCAGGAGTTATCAGACCAGTTACATTGATATATGACATTCAGCTATGTTATTTAATTACTAATCATACCCTTCTGGACCAGGAGTTATCAGACCAGTTACATTGATATATGACATTCAGCTATGTTATTTAATTACTAATCATACCCTTCTGGACCAGGAGTTATCAGACCAGTTACATTGATATATGACATTCAGCTATGTTATTTAATTACCCTTTTGGACCTGGAGTTATCAGACCAGTTACATTGATATATGACATTCAGCTATGTTATTTAATTACCCTTCTGGATCAGGAGTTATCAGACCAGTTTCATTGATATATGACATTCAGCTATGTTATTTAATTACCCTTCTGGATCAGGAGTTATCAGACCAGTTTCATTGATATATAACATTCAGCTATGTTATTTAATTACCCTTCTGGATCAGGAGTTATCAGACCAGTTACATTGATATATGACATTCAGCTATGTTATTTAATTACTAATCATACCCTTCTGGACCAGAAGTTATCAGACCAGTTTCATTTATATATGACATTCAGCTATGTTATTTAATTACCCTTCTGGACCAGGAGTTATCAGACCAGTTTCATTGATATATGACATTCAGCTATGTTATTTAATTACCCTTCTGGACCAGGAGTTATCAGACCAGTTTCATTGATATATGACATTCAGCTATGTTATTTAATTACTAATCATACCCTTCTGGACCAGGAGTTATCAGACCAGTTTCATTTATATATGACATTCAGCTATATTATTTAATTACTAATCATACCCTTCTGGACCAGGAGTTATCAGACCAGTTACATTGATATATGACATTCAGCTATGTTATTTAATTACTAATCATACCCTTCTGGACCAGGAGTTATCAGACCAGTTTCATTTATATATGACATTCAGCTATGTTATTTAATTACTAATCATACCCTTCTGGACCAGGAGTTATCAGACCAGTTACATTGATATATGACATTCAGCTATGTTATTTAATTACTAATCATACCCTTCTGGACCAGGAGTTATCAGACCAGTTTCATTTATATATGACATTCAGCTATGTTATTTAATTACTAATCATACCCTTCTGGACCAGGAGTTATCAGACCAGTTACATTGATATATGACATTCAGCTATGTTATTTAATTACTAATCATACCCTTCTGGACCAGGAGTTATCAGACCAGTTTCATCAGGAAGCTCCTCCTCTTCCTCTTCAGATGACTCCTCCTCTGATGAAGATTCTTCCTCGAGTTCTCCCCATAAGGACTTATCTATTTCTTCTTCTTTAACAGGCACCTGTTCAATAAAAAATACTTTGTAGATGTACTAGAAATTTGTAATTTAATATTTACAGAACACCTGTACTTATGTGTACAGACAGAATATACATGAACACCTGTACTTATGTGTACAGACAGAATACACATGAACACCTGTACTTATGTGTACAGACAGAATACACATGAACACCTGTACTTATGTGTACAGACAGAATACACATGAACACCTGTACTTATGTGTACAGACAGAATACACATGAACACCTGTACTTATGTGTACAGACAGAATACACATGAACACCTGTACTTATGTGTATAGACAGAATACACATGAACACCTGTACTTATGTGTACAGACAGAATACTCATGAACACCTGTACTTATGTGCACAGACAGAATACACATGAACACCTGTACTTATGCGTACAGACAGAATAAACATGAACATCTGTATTTAAGTGTACAGAAAGATTATACATGAACACCTGTAATTAAGTGTACAGACAGAATATACATGAACACCTGTACTTAAGTGTACAGACAGAATATATACGAATGCCTGTACTTAAGTGTACAGACAGAATATACATGAACACATGTAATTAAGTGTACAGGCTATACATGAACACCTGTACTTAAGTGTACAGACAGAATAGACATGAACACCTGTACTTAAGTGTACAGACAGAATATACATGAACACCTGTACTTAAGTGGACAGACAGAATATACATGAACACATGTACTTATGTGTACAGACAGAATATACATGAACACCTGTACTTATGTGTACAGACAGAATATATACGAACACCTGTACTTATGTGTACAGACAGAATATACATGAACACCTGTACTGATGTGTACAGACAGATTATCTAAGTATTGACAGAATATACCTGAACAACTGCACTGTGTGTACAGACAGTTTACCTGAACAACTGCACTCTGTGTAGAGACAGATTACCTGAACAACTGTACTGTGTACAGACAGATTACTTGAGTGTTTACAGAATATATCTGAACATCTGCATTGTGTACTGATAAATAACCTGAGTGTTGAAAGTAATTACCTGGAAATCTGCACTCTGTGTACCAAATACGTCTCCATACAAAGGTTTTCCATTTTCATCCACAGGGGGTTTTCCCCAGCCTCCAGCATGGTATCCAAAGGAACAAGCCTTAAAGTAATATACAAATCACATTTCTTAACTTGAACTTTGTAAAACATATGTAGCCTTCAAGCTAACTGAGATAAAGTACAGTAACTAAAGCACTATTTTAACCTGACCAATCAGTAAGGAGCCTGCTATTTCAGATAGAGCATACAACCTTTCTCTACATAGATGACAAACATAATTTTAATCAAGTAGATAGTTGCACTCATTTTGCAATTTTATGCTTCTCTTCAACACAAGTGGGGCCAAAACTCCAAAAATTTTCTAAGCATTATTCCAGCAGTTGGTTTCCAATTTGCCAAGTATGTTCCGAAGAGAAGATTGAAATGTGAAAAGCTTACAGACAACAGA
Organism: Bathymodiolus septemdierum; assembly: GCA_963383655.1. Lineage (NCBI taxonomy): Eukaryota > Metazoa > Mollusca > Bivalvia > Mytilida > Modiolidae > Bathymodiolus > Bathymodiolus septemdierum. The sequence continues at coordinate 128,473,136 of OY726519.1, read as the reverse complement.
GAGGTGACAGACAAGTGATGGTAATAGCTTTGGGTGAGGGGATCTAACAAAATCTTTACACTTAACTTTGATATGAACATCTTCATGTGAGAATGCTAATATTTGAATTAAACAGATATATAATGATCAATGAGTTGAAGATGCCATGAAGGCTTCCCAAACATGTAGTGTAATAAGTTTACATACATCTGGTATTGGAGCATTAAGACCGGGTACTTTTAAGTTTGGGTATGATGGTGGTGGACCATATCTCTGCATGGCTATCAACCACGGAGGAGGAAACTTCTCAGAATTCTGAAATAAAAAAAATAAATAAAACAATTAAATATAGCCATAATAAGAAGGAAATACACAGTCTACTGGTTCCTCTTCATATTTCTACTTAGTTACAGTCAAAACCTAAACAAGTTATTTTGACCAGAGATATTACTATAAAATGTAATCCAGTTACTCAATAACTGAATAATTTGCAATGTTTTCCATGAAAATTAATTAATAAATTGTAAATAAAGTGAATGGGTTGTAGAATAAAACATTATTGTTAAATTTTACAACAATTTCAGGACACATGTATCTCATTTATTTTAAGCAGATATAGAGGTGATAAGACAGACAGACTTACATGTCCTATTGGCATTCCAAGGGCTGTTCTTAAGTCATCTGATAAATTTCCAGGCTTCTTTTCTTTTAATCGAGTTTCAAACTCTTTACCCTATAAAACAAAAACATTTTGATAAAGAGTCTTCCAAACCACAATTATCTTTCCATAATATTAGGGAAAACCTTTTTTTGTTCCCCAACCACAAAAATAATTGCTGTCTTCATTTAAAAATGTCTTTTTATTTTGTTCTATGTGATCATACCATTTGTTACGTTCTTTTACATAAATAAATTTGTCCACTGTTTTACTTTCCTTATTTCTTCATCATTTTTTCGGTTTAAATGCAGCAAACAGTGATGATGGAATAGGGTATGCTTCTGCCAAGTTAGGGTAGAGGTCATCAGTTTTTTGGGGGGGCGTTTTTCTGGTTCATGTCAGTTGCTAATGGATGATATCCATATTTTTATTATGGCAAGTAATTATTTAACGAAAAATAATTTTAATTCTAACAAAGGTCTATGTAGAGCAAAGAACGATATGACTGCAGCATGTCAACAAGAGACAAGTTGAACAAGGGCAATGCAAAGCGTGGCATATCCCCTCGCCTAAAAATTTGACCCGGTGACCTTGACCGTTGGCCTATGACCTTGAAAATCAATAGGGTTCCAGATTCTCTTAAGGACTAAGTATGTACCAAGTTTGGTCAAAATCCATTAAAAGATGTTGATTCTAGATTGTTCACAAGGATGTTACGGAAGGACGGACGGACGGTAGCGTTTCTATATCCCTTTGCAACTTCGTTGGCGAGGGGATAATAAAGGGGGGAAACATCCTTCCGGAAAACAAGGCATATGGTGACAAGCCACAGGTAAATTATTAATTGTCCTTTTATCTTTAAAACACTAATTACCCTGAATAGTTGTTGCTGTATAACACACCTTTTTTTTAGTGTTCACAAGGATGTTACAGGGTAAAAATTAGAACCTGTGACCTTGAAAATCAATAGGGTTCCAGACTCACCTAAGGACTAAGTATGTACCAAGTTTGGTCAAAATCCATTGAAGGATGTTGATTCTAGTGTTCACAAGGATGTTATGCAGTAAAAATTTGACCCGGTGACATTGACCTTTGACCTATGACCTTGAAAATCAATAGGGTTCCAGACTGTCCTAAGGACTAAGTATGTACCAAGTTTGGTCAAAATCCATTGAAGAATGTTGATTCTAGAGTGTTCACAAGGATGTTATGCGGTAAAAATGTGACCTGGTGACCTTGACCTTGAAAATCAATAGGGTTCCAGACTCTAAGGACTAATTATGTACCAAGTTTGGTCAAAATCCATTGAAGGATGTTGATTCTAGAGTGTTCACAAGGATGTTACGGAAGGACGGTAGTGTTACTATATCCCTTCGCAACTTCGTTGGCAAGGGGATAACAAGTTTATCGTAATATTAGAAGCAAGTGTGGACACAGCATTTTTCATGACACAGTAAATTACTTAAGGACACAATAATATGTTGGAAACAGTAATAAGCTGGACCCCTTGTATTTTTGACACTTGTTTTGTTTTATTATTTCACGTGTTAAATATTTGTTCCAAAGATGTTAAATTTCTGAATTTTGGCCCCTTTTTGATATAAAATGGGATGTAGAAGAAAAAGAAAGTTAAAATTTTGGGATTCAACTGTTGATGTCCTCTTTTGGTTGATTTTATTTCCGAAACCATAAAAGATACTACCAAAAGCTCTTGGTCCAAACAAATCAAAGAATAAAATGCATCAAAACTGGATGAAAAATAAAAATTCCACATACCTAGCTAATATGCAAAATTTTGGAATTCAGACCCCGCTTAGACCTCTATGCGAAATAAATTGCACAACTTTTTTATGGTCCATCCAAAAATTCAAGATCATCATTTTGCCAAAAAATGCATTAAAATTGGATGAAAAATAGAATCTCCGAAACTGAAAGAGATAGGGGAAATCATTTTCATGCTTTCCAAATATGCAAAATTTTGGAATTTGGGCCTCTTTTACACCCTTTTTGAAAAAAATACCAACATTTTTTAAGACCCCCAATAATCCATTAAGATGACCATTGTGAAAAACTGCATAAAAATTGGATGAAAAGTAAAAAAGTTAAAAGTTAGAAATTTCCCCCTTATGGACCCCTTTTATGTAAAAAAAAGGGTAACAGCTACATGATAAAACTATGCATTTTTCTGAAAGGGATGTTCTTAAAAAATTTATTAAAAAAACTCACCAAAATCAAATGAAAAATAAGCTCCAAGTGTTTAAAAACGGGTAGTGTTATAATACCCAAATTCAATACCAACCTTTATTCAGTTGCAAGGATCATTGTGTTCAAAATTGAGAAGAATCTCTACATCTTAATTATTGTACAGAAACCATTGTCTACAGACGTACAGAAACCATTGTCTACAGACGTACAGAAACCATTGTCTACAGACGTACAGAAACCATTGTCTACAGACGTACAGAAACCATTGTCTACAGACGTACAGAAACCATTGTCTACAGACGTACAGAAACCATTGTCTACAGATGTACAGAAACCATTGTCTACAGATGTACAGAAACCATTGTCTACAGACGTACAGAAACCATTGTCTACAGACGTACAGAAACCATTGTCTACAGACGTACAGAAACCATTGTCTACAGACGTACAGAAACCATTGTCTACAGACGTACAGAAACCATTGTCTACAGACGTACAGAAACCATTGTCTACAGACGTACAGAAACCATTGTCTACAGACGTACAGAAACCATTGTCTACAGACGTACAGAAACCATTGTCTACAGACGTACAGAAACCATTGTCTACAGACGTACAGAAACCATTGTCTACAGACGTACAGAAACCATTGTCTACAGACGTACAGAAACCATTGTCTACAGACGTACAGAAACCATTGTCTACAGACGTACAGAAACCATTGTCTACAGACGTACAGAAACCATTGTCTACAGACGTACAGAAACCATTGTCTACAGACGTACAGAAACCATTGTCTACAGACGTACAGAAACCATTGTCTACAGACGTACAGAAACCATTGTCTACAGACGTACAGACACCATTGTCTACAGACGTACAGACACCATTGTCTACAGACGTACAGACACCATTGTCTACAGACGTACAGACACCATTGTCTACAGACGTACAGACACCATTGTCTACAGACGTACAGAAACCATTGTCTACAGACGTACAGAAACCATTGTCTACAGACGTACAGAAACCATTGTCTACAGACGTACAGACACCATTGTCTACAGACGTACAGACACCATTGTCTACAGACGTACAGACACCATTGTCTACAGACGTACAGACACCATTGTCTACAGACGTACAGACACCATTGTCTACAGACGTACAGACACCATTGTCTACAGACGTACAGACACCATTGTCTACAGACGTACAGACACCATTGTCTACAGATGTACAGAAACCATTGTCTACAGATGTACAGAAACCATTGTCTACAGATGTACAGAAACCATTGTCTACAGATGTACAGAAACCATTGTCTACAGATGTACAGAAACCATTGTCTACAGATGTACAGAAACCATTGTCTACAGATGTACAGAAACCATTGTCTACAGATGTACAGAAACCATTGTCTACAGATGTACAGAAACCATTGTCTACAGATGTACAGAAACCATTGTCTACAGATGTACAGAAACCATTGTCTACAGATGTACAGAAACCATTGTCTACAGATGTACAGAAACCATTGTCTACAGATGTACAGAAACCATTGTCTACAGATGTACAGAAACCATTGTCTACAGATGTACAGAAACCATTGTCTACAGATGTACAGAAACCATTGTCTACAGATGTACAGAAACCATTGTCTACAGATGTACAGAAACCATTGTCTACAGATGTACAGAAACCATTGTCTACAGATGTACAGAAACCATTGTCTACAGATGTACAGAAACCATTGTCTACAGATGTACAGAAACCATTGTCTACAGATGTACAGAAACCATTGTCTACAGATGTACAGAAACCATTGTCTACAGATGTACAGAAACCATTGTCTACAGACGTACAGAAACCATTGTCTACAGACGTACAGAAACCATTGTCTACAGACGTACAGAAACCATTGTCTACAGACGTACAGAAACCATTGTCCACAGACGTACAGAAACCATTGTCTACAGACGTACAGAAACCATTGTCTACAGACGTACAGAAACCATTGTCTACAGACGTACAGAAACCATTGTCTACAGACGTACAGAAACCATTGTCTACAGATGTACAGAAACCATTGTCTACAGATGTACAGAAACCATTGTCTACAGATGTACAGAAACCATTGTCTACAGACGTACAGAAACCATTGTCTACAGACGTACAGAAACCATTGTCTACAGACGTACAGAAACCATTGTCTACAGACGTACAGAAACCATTGTCTACAGACGTACAGAAACCATTGTCTACAGACGTACAGAAACCATTGTCTACAGACGTACAGAAACCATTGTCTACAGACGTACAGAAACCATTGTCTACAGACGTACAGAAACCATTGTCTACAGACGTACAGAAACCATTGTCTACAGACGTACAGAAACCATTGTCTACAGACGTACAGAAACCATTGTCTACAGACGTACAGAAACCATTGTCTACAGACGTACAGAAACCATTGTCTACAGACGTACAGAAACCATTGTCTACAGACGTACAGAAACCATTGTCTACAGACGTACAGAAACCATTGTCTACAGACGTACAGACACCATTGTCTACAGACGTACAGACACCATTGTCTACAGATGTACAGACACCATTGTCTACAGATGTACAGAAACCATTGTCTACAGATGTACAGAAACCATTGTCTACAGATGTACAGAAACCATTGTCTACAGATGTACAGAAACCATTGTCTACAGACGTACAGAAACCATTGTCTACAGACGTACAGAAACCATTGTCTACAGACGTACAGAAACCATTGTCTACAGACGTACAGAAACCATTGTCTACAGACGTACAGAAACCATTGTCTACAGACGTACAGAAACCATTGTCTACAGACGTACAGAAACCATTGTCTACAGACGTACAGAAACCATTGTCTACAGACGTACAGAAACCATTGTCTACAGACGTACAGACACCATTGTCTACAGATGTACAGACACCATTGTCTACAGATGTACAGACACCATTGTCTACAGATGTACAGAAACCATTGTCTACAGATGTACAGAAACCATTGTCTACAGATGTACAGAAACCATTGTCTACAGATGTACAGAAACCCTTGTCTACAGATGTACAGAAACCCTTGTCTACAGATGTACAGAAACCCTTGTCTACAGATGTACAGAAACCCTTGTCTACAGATGTACAGAAACCCTTGTCTACAGATGTACAGAAACCCTTGTCTACAGATGTACAGAAACCCTTGTCTACAGATGTACAGAAACCCTTGTCTACAGATGTACAGAAACCCTTGTCTACAGATGTACAGAAACCCTTGTCTACAGATGTACAGAAACCCTTGTCTACAGATGTACAGAAACCATTGTCTACAGATGTACAGAAACCATTGTCTACAGATGTACAGAAACCATTGTCTACAGATGTACAGAAACCATTGTCTACAGATGTACAGAAACCATTGTCTACAGATGTACAGAAACCATTGTCTACAGATGTACAGAAACCATTGTCTACAGATGTACAGAAACCATTGTCTACAGATGTACAGAAACCATTGTCTACAGATGTACAGAAACCATTGTCTACAGATGTACAGAAACCATTGTCTACAGATGTACAGAAACCATTGTCTACAGATGTACAGAAACCATTGTCTACAGATGTACAGAAACCATTGTCTACAGATGTACAGAAACCATTGTCTACAGATGTACAGAAACCATTGTCTACAGATGTACAGAAACCATTGTCTACAGATGTACAGAAACCATTGTCTACAGATGTACAGAAACCATTGTCTACAGATGTACAGAAACCATTGTCTACAGATGTACAGAAACCATTGTCTACAGATGTACAGAAACCATTGTCTACAGATGTACAGAAACCCTTGTCTACAGATGTACAGAAACCCTTGTCTACAGATGTACAGAAACCCTTGTCTACAGATGTACAGAAACCCTTGTCTACAGATGTACAGAAACCCTTGTCTACAGATGTACAGAAACCCTTGTCTACAGATGTACAGAAACCCTTGTCTACAGATGTACAGAAACCCTTGTCTACAGATGTACAGAAACCCTTGTCTACAGATGTACAGAAACCCTTGTCTACAGATGTACAGAAACCCTTGTCTACAGATGTACAGAAACCCTTGTCTACAGATGTACAGAAACCCTTGTCTACAGATGTACAGAAACCCTTGTCTACAGATGTACAGAAACCCTTGTCTACAGATGTACAGAAACCCTTGTCTACAGATGTACAGAAACCCTTGTCTACAGATGTACAGAAACCCTTGTCTACAGATGTACAGAAACCCTTGTCTACAGATGTACAGAAACCCTTGTCTACAGATGTACAGAAACCCTTGTCTACAGATGTACAGAAACCCTTGTCTACAGATGTACAGAAACCATTGTCTACAGATGTACAGAAACCATTGTCTACAGATGTACAGAAACCATTGTCTACAGATGTACAGAAACCATTGTCTACAGATGTACAGAAACCATTGTCTACAGATGTACAGAAACCATTGTCTACAGATGTACAGAAACCATTGTCTACAGATGTACAGAAACCATTGTCTACAGATGTACAGAAACCATTGTCTACAGATGTACAGAAACCATTGTCTACAGACGAATGACGACAGTGTCATAACATATTACAATGGCAACAATTTCTGCTGTATAAAAATGATTTATTTTAGTATACCTCATAATATAAATCTCCATGTATCGTCATCTTAGGTTTGGTTTGCCATCTGAAGAAAGCATCGTGTAATTTCTGATAATCAATATCAATCTTCCCCATCTTTGGTCTTATCTTCTCCCTCATCTTGGATTTTAATGTTTTTTGATCTTCCTAAAAATAATGTAAAAGTTACAATGTGTTACTGAGTTAATGTATTCCATTCCTTATAAACATTGTTAAGAATATTCTATTTACCTACCAAATATTAAAAGTGATATTAAACACAAGCTCATGTTGTCTGAGTGTTAAACAGGTCAAGATTTCACCTCTTATGATGTGAAAGCTGGGATATTAAACACAAGCTCATGTTGTCTGAGTGTTAAACAGGTCAAAATTTCACCTCTTATGATGTGAGAGCTGGGATATTAAACACAAGCTCATGTTGTCTGAGAATGTTAAACAGGTCAAATTTTCACCTCTTATGATGTGAGAGCTGGGATATTAAACACAAGCTCATGTTGTCTGAGAATGTTAAACAGGTCAAAATTTCACCTCTTGTGATGCGAGAGCTGGGATATTAAACACAAGCTCATGTTGTCTGAGAGTGTTACACAGGTCAAAATTTCACCTCTTGTGATGTGAGAGCTGGGATATTAAACACAAGCTCATGTTGTCTTGAGTGTTAAACAGGTCAAAATTTCACCCTTATGATGTGAAAGCTGGGATATTAAACACAAGCTCGTGTTGTCTGAGAGTGTTAAACAGGTCAAAATTTCACCTCTTATGATGTGAGAGCTGGGATATTAAACACAAGCTCATGTTGTCTGAGAGTGTTAAACAGGTCAAAATTTCATTTCTTATGATGCGAGAGCTGGGATATCAAACACAAGCTCATGTTGTCTGAGAATGTTAAACAGGTCAAATTTTCACCTCTTATGATGTGAAAGCTGGGATATTAAACACAAGCTCATGTTGTCTGAGAATGTTAAACAGGTCAAGATTTCACCTCTTGTGATGTGAGAGCTGGGATATTAAACACAAGCTCATGTTGTCTGAGAATGTTAAACAGGTCAAAATTTCACCTCTTATGATGTGAGAGCTGGGATATTAAACACAAGTTCATGTTGTCTGAGAGTGTTAAACAGGTCAAAATTTCACCTCTTATGATGTGAGAGCTGGGATATTAAACACAAGTTCATGTTGTCTGAGAGTGCTAAACAGGTCAAAATTTCACCTCTTATGATGTGAGAGCTGGGATATTAAACACAAGCTCGTGTTGTCTGAGAGTGTTAAACAGGTCAAATTTTCACCTCTTATGATGTGAGAGCTGGGATATTAAACACAAGCTCATGTTGTCTGAGTGTTAAACAGGTCAAAATTTCACCTCTTGTGATGTAAAGCTGGGATATTAAACACAAGCTCATGTTGTCTGAGAGTGCTAAACAGGTCAAAATTTCACCTCTTATGATGTGAGAGCTGGGATATTAAACACAAGTTCATGTTGTCTGAGAGTGCTAAACAGGTCAAAATTTCACCTCTTATGATGTGAAAGCTGGGATATTAAACACAAGCTCATGTTGTCTGAGAGTGTTAAACAGGTCAAAATTTCACCTCTTATGATGTGAAAGCTGGGATATTAAACACAAGCTCATGTTGTCTGAGAGTGTTAAACAGGTCAAAATTTCACCTCTTGTGATGCGAGAGCTGGGATATTAAACACAAGCTCATGTTGTCTGAGAGTGTTAAACAGGTCAAAATTTCACCTCTTGTGATGTGAGAGCTGGGATATTAAACACAAGTTCATGTTGTCTGAGAGTGTTAGACAGGTCAAAATTTCACCTCTTATGATGTGAAAGCTGGGATATTAAACACAAGTTCATGTTGTCTGAGTGTTAAACAGGTCAAAATTTCACCTCTTATGATGTGAGAGCTGGGATATTAAACACAAGCTCATGTTGTCTGAGAGTGTTAAACAGGTCAAAATTTCACCTCTTGTGATGCGAGATCTGGGATATTAAACACAAGCTAATGTTGTCCGAGTGTTAAACAGGTCAAAATTTCACCTCTTCTGATGTGAGAGCTGGGATATTAAACACAAGCTCATGTTGTCTGAGAGTGCTAAACAGGTCAAAATTTCACCTCTTATGATGTGAGAGCTGGGATATTAAACACAAGTTCATGTTGTCTGAGAGTGCTAAACAGGTCAAAATTTCACCTCTTATGATGTGAAAGCTGGGATATTAAACACAAGCTCATGTTGTCCGAGACTGTTAAACAGGTCAAAATTTCACCTCTTATGATGTGAGAGCTGGGATATTAAACACAAGCTCATGTTGTCTGAGAGTGTTAGACAGGTCAAAATTTCACCTCTTATGATGTGAAAGCTGGGATATTAAACACAAGTTCATGTTGTCTGAGAGTGTTAAACAGGTCAAAATTTCACCTCTTATGATGTGAAAGCTGGGATATTAAACACAAGCTCATGTTGTCTGAGAGTGTTAAACAGGTCAAAATTTCACCTCTTGTGATGCGAGAGCTGGGATATTAAACACAAGCTCATGTTGTCTGAGAGTGTTAAACAGGTCAAAATTTCACCTCTTGTGATGTGAGAGCTGGGATATTAAACACAAGCTCATGTTGTCTGAGAGTGTTAGACAGGTCAAAATTTCACCTCTTATGATGTGAAAGCTGGGATATTAAACACAAGCTCAAGTTGTCTGAGTGTTAAACAGGTCAAAATTTCACCTCTTGTGATGCGAGAGCTGGGATATTAAACACAAGCTCATGTTGTCTGAGAATGTTAAACAGGTCAAAATTTCACCTCTTATGATGTGAAAGCTGGGATATTAAACACAAGCTCATGTTGTCTGAGTGTTAAACAGGTCAAAATTTCACCTCTTGTGATGCGAGAGCTGGGATATTAAACACAAGCTCATGTTGTCTGAGAGTGTTAAACAGGTCAAACTTCCACCTCTTATGATGTGAAAGCTGGGATATTAAACACAAGCTCATGTTGTCTGAGAGTCTCATGACGCAGAGAGAATCATATAGTTATATATCCACAAATTGTTGAGGTCTTATAAAAACTGAGAAGTGGGAACGTAGAAGTGCAATGTTTCAGAGCTTCTGATTTTGTTGTTGCCTGACACATGGTGTTCATTCCAGTACAATAGAAAAGATCTTTATTAATAAAGATGTTGTCTGTTTACCTTTTCTTGTAATGCCTCTCTCATCTCCATTATTCCTGTAGCTTTTATAAAATCTGGAAGTTCAAAGGGAGGTTTCTCTATACCACGTTTCCCCTGTAAATATTTCCTTTTGAAACACCAATGTCTTGGCACTGGTACTGTGTTCCTTGTGGCTTTCAGACACACCAGAAGTCTAGGATCCTGTGCTGTTACGTCATGCATCTCAACAACATCAGGTCTACTGACAAGCTGTTTTAACTGAGCCACACTTAATCTTGTCATCTTCTTTAACTTTTTCTTTGATAACTTTGGTTGATCATCTTTTTTACTCTCCTATGAAACATCCATTAGACAAAATTTTATCAAAGACTACAAGCTGAATTTGAGGATATAAAAATGACTGGATATGATAAATATCAGGAAATATTATCATAGAAAATAAATGATGCTGATCTTTATCTACAAAGCTTAACCATAAACATACCTATTGGGGAGAATTAATTGTTTTAAACTGAGGAACCTGTAATATTTTTATAGTAAATGTGCTGTCATTATTCGTATATTTAGGGACAGAAAGTAAAATTTTCATATATTCTACTACCTTGACAGAGAAAACTTGAAAAAGTGGCAAGTAAAAGTGGACAATGATGTGAACAATATAAACGTAGACAAAATTAATTACACAATAATGACATGACTGAAATCTATATAAATAAGCTTAATACACAACTAGAGGGGGAGCTTCACAGTGTTACCAGGCCTTTCAATAAGGGGTGGTACCAGGTACTTTTACTGACCTAAAATGGTCTTTGTTACCTCCTGATTTTAAAGAGTATTGTATAAGATAATCATGATCAAATTTTAATACAAAGTACAGCCTGTAAATAGTGAAGTACTGGTACACTTGAAAAATATTGAATGCCCTGAAACTCAAATTCCTCATGGATGCTCATTATTCAAGCATCCTTATTTAACTTTCTATATTGCTTTAATTGACTTTCTAAATCGTCTGACTTAAACTAAGCCCTGGTGTTAAATCGTCTGACTTAAACTAAGCCCTGGTGTTAAATCGTCTGACTTAAACTAAGCCCTTTTTTCCTACATTCTTCTCCATAGATAACTTATATTATGTCTTATTTCCCCAAATGAGCCTCATTCTTTTAGTCTTAATTACCTCAGTTTCCATATCATCATCATCCTCCTCTTCAAACATTCCTCTCACTTTCACTTCCTCTGGTTTCTTAGTTTCTTCCTTTTTTTCTTCCATTTTTTCTTTTGGTTTTTCTACTTCTGATATCTAAGAAAAAATATGTAAGAAGATGTTTTATATAACTGTTATGTTTCCTCAAACTACAATGTCATTGTTCTGTTTCCTCAAACTACAATGTCATTGTTCTGTTTCCTCAAACTACAATGTCATTGTTCTGTTTCCTCAAACTACAATGTCATTGTTCTGTTTCCTCAAACTACAATGTCATTGTTCTGTTTCCTCAAACTACAATGTCATTGTTCTGTTTCCTTTCATATCAAATCATTATATACAAAAAGACAACAACATTTACAGATGTAAATCCAGGTGCTGTTTTGGTCAGATACAAACATGTAGCAGCATTAAGCAGGTAAATTGGATCCCAACCCATTTTTTCATTGGGTCTCACCATCTGTAATGATTTCTTCAATTCCCAACAATAAAACTCTTTGCAAGATTTAAGAAAATTCATTAGTTCTATATACATTTTTTTTTTTACAAATAAATGTATCTGACAAGTACATTTAAAACCTACCTTAAAAGCTTCAAATATTTTAGCAAATGTGTAGTAATTGGGATCTGTAGGATCTAATTCTAACTGTTCTTGTACATATCTACAAAATAATCAATGGATTAAATCTTTGGAAAGAAGCAAAGAATATATATCATGTGTCTTTTGAGAAAGACATTCCATCACTGACAAAGTTTTTTAACTTGAATGGTCTTCTGGAAATATTTATTGAAATATCATGTACACACATTAATAATATAAAGATCACATGTGGTAAATATTGCTTAAACTCATCAATTAACAAGTGTCAACATGAACCCTTTTATGTAGTTTTTCATATTTTAAACTTCAAAACTTTTCAATATCTACATTGTTGAGGTTCAGCAAGAAAGGATATTTGTCCTACTTGCCCGAAAGATAAATTTAGAAAACATTTCTATTTATTCAAACAAATTCTTTCATAATTTTCACATATCCGAATCCAGTTTTACTTGTCCTGGGCTTCGAGCAAGTGGATTTGTGTAAAGACTGTGATTCAATAGGAAATCATTTCTGTGTACTTCAAAAACCATTATTAAAACTTTGGAATAACATATAAAAACAATAAGAAAATTTGAAGAAAAATTAGAAACTCAGTGGTCTGAAACTGTGTCACTCACCTGTTATTTTGTTTTGAGGAAACTTTACACAGAACCTTCCATAGCTAGCTTCCTAATTTCAATTAATCTGGCCAAATGTTTTTTTTAATTGGCCAATCACAAACATGAACTTCCTATGGCGGCCATATTAGTTGTATGATCGGCATGAAATATAAAATTTTGTACAGGATCACCCATATATCATTCCTACAAAGTAACAATTCATTTGCCTTCTAGTTTAAGAGGAGAAGATTTTTTAAATTTCAACCAATCAGAAACAAGAATTGGCCATGGCGACCATGTTTTTTGTCCAATCGGGATGAAATGATCGAGGAAATCTTATAGAGGACCTTCCATAGATGCTTCCTGTACAATTTTGCTTTATTTGGCCAAGTGGTTTCAGAGGAAAAGATTTTTAGAAATTGACCAACCAGAAAAAAGAATTGTCTATGGTGGCCACATTTGTTTACGGATCGAAACGATAGGAGCAACCTTTATAAAGGACCTTCCATAGCTCCTTCATACCACATTTCAGTTCAATTGGCCAAGCAGTTTCAGAGGAGAAGATTTTTTCAGAAATTGACCAACCAGAAACAAGAATTGCATATGGTGACCATGTTTGTTAATGGATCAGAACATATGAGCAATATTTATAGTGGACCTTCCATAGCTGCTTCCTACCAAGTTTTGGTTCATTTGGCCAAGCGGTTTCAGAGGAGAAGATTCAAATGTCAAAAGCTAAATTGTAGGTTCGGTTCGTCTTCATTTGCAAGGGGCTCATGTTCTATTTAGTATTTATATTATTTGTAATTATTTATGTATGCTGGTGTCCACATCAGATGATGCTTGTGTCATTTAAAAGTAACACAAAGGATGTCCCTAGTGGAGCAGGAACTGCTTACCCTTCCAGATTGTTCAATCTTTAGTTTTTGGGGTAGAGATTTGCATACACAAAGAAAAAAGTCAAGCACCCCCATGTTTTTTTGAAATGACAAATGATACGACAAGTATCACAAGATTACTTACCAGATAATCTCAAGAATGCAATGGTGACCTGTTAGGACATTACATTGGCTGTAAGAAACCACCAAACAAATCAAGAAAAATGTTAATTTAATGAATATTTAATCACAATATCACAAAGCCAGTTTTTGCAGTAAAACATGTCCATTTTAAGTATTGACCTTCACAGTTCAAAAAGCACGATAAGATTGTTATTTCACTTTCAAAACGTCACTTATGAATCACTTGACGACATCTATTGTTCAAAGTTCAGTGACGGGTGTAACCCCCACGTGCTTGGATGACTGCCGCAACCCTTCGTCTCATCCCTCCAGTTAGACGTTGAATGTCCTGTTGTGATAGCTGCTGCCATTCCCGATGCAATGCTGCTTCCAACTGATGAATGTTTTGCACAGGAGGTTCCCGAGCCTGTATACGATGGCCTAACATGTCCCAAATATGCTCTATGGGATTCAAATCCAGGCTCATGGCTGGCCAATTAAAGAACAGAAGTCACGGCTTTACTTTGGAGGTAGGCAGTTACTGCTCTTGAACGATGAGGCCTGGCATTGTCATCCATATACACAGGCCTTGTAGCTAGTGGGTGGTTGTCAAAATGGGGGACAATAACTGGTTGCAAGACGTCTCTGATGTACTGATCACCAGTTAGATTGCCTTGTATGGTGACTAAATCCAGCTTGCAGTCATAAGAGATACATCCCCAAACCATTACTGAGCCTCCACCGTAAGGGACAGTTGGCTGGATGTTCCTTGGGGTATAGGCTGTATTTTTGTGTCTCCAAACCCTCATCCGACCGTCGGCTACATGAAGCAGAAACCGGCTCTCGTCTGACCAATGGATCTTGCGCCATGTCCTTAAATTCCAACCATGTCGTGCTAAACACCATGCCAAAACGTGTTCGTCGATGTCAGTCTACCAACAGTGGACGTTTAATGACTCTCCTTGACTTCAGTCCCGCTGATTTCGGACGATTTTTAACTGTTCTTGTTGACAGATGTCTATTGGGCAGCCAGTGTTGTTTGAGTAATTGTTGTGCGAATAGCATCCATCTAACCAAACGCTGCAATGCCCTGTCGTCACGATCAGATGTTATCCGTGGTCTGCTGGATCTTGGCAAGTCTCTAACATTGTTAGTTTGTGTGTGTTTTCTCACCAGTCGGCTGACTACAGCATAGTGGTAGCCCATCTGACATCCAATAGCTTTGAAGGACATCCCTGTTGTATGCATGCAGATTATTTGCCATCTTTGTGCTTCTGATATTCGCCTTCGTTCCATGCTTACTGAGAATGAATAAATTTTTTAAAACACTGGACTTAAATACCCAAATTCGAAGCGTGAACATACTGAATTTTGAGTAATGCATGAGAGGCATGGTTCACATGCATGACTAGTAGATATTAGACATAATGGTCACACCAGTGTGAGCACATCTTTTTAATGGAACATTGTTCTTACTATAATCAATATAAATATTAGAATCTAAACTTAGTGTAACTTATTATGTTTTAATATATCAGGGGGTGCTTAACTTTTTTCTTTGTGTATAGATCATTGTTTGGCCGTTGTCTGTCCATTGATTCATAGCTTCTGTTTACCCTTTGTTATCATCAAACCTTTGTTGTATAACACAGTGGTTGTCCTATTTCTATACTATTTAGTAGTTTAGTCTAGAGAACAATTAGAGATAATTAGCTCTGGTCTTCATCATAGCCTTCTTCACCTATTTAAAGGTACCATTGTCAAAGATCAAAATCATATAATATTCTCCATTTCTTGTTCCCATCTTTCATTGTTTTACATGTCTGACAAGACCAGGCCTCTACATTAACATATTTTTCAACTTGTCCTTTCGGACAACTAACTAAAAAAAGTACTTGTCCGACTCAATCTTTTAGTTGTCCGAAAAAATTAATAAAAATTACAAAAACTAGAGAATAATTATTCAGGGCTCCCACTACTCTCAAATTAGAAGGAGAAGTGACTTCTCTTTCAGAGAGCTCACAGGGAGAAGTGGGAGACAACAGAGAGAAGTGGGGAGACTTCTGGGAGAAGTCAATTGCTATTAATCGAAACATTGTTTCACGACCCCTCTGACGTTACCCTGCCCAAATTTAGTAAATAGTTAAAGTTGCCTGAACTGATTTGTTCTGGTTTTTTTTTTATTCATAACTACCCTAAGGACATATATTCAATGTCACATTTTTATTTCTGTCTACCTTGATTGGTGTCTTGCATACCAGTGATTTTTATATGTACCCCCCCCCCCCCCCCCCCCTTTTTCCTTTTGAAATAATACTGTGTTGTGATCCAATACCACACAAATTGTAATAACTCATATTTGTGTTATATAAATCCTTGTTTCTGGTAAAAAAAAAATATACCTAGATACTATATATACCAGTATCTAGGTATATTTTTGTTTACCAGAAACAAGTGCCTGTGATATAAATAAAGCAAAGTATTTTATTTAGATTCACAAAAAAATTAAAATTCAGGAAAAAGCTTGTAATATTTGTCCATTTCAAAGGTTTCAATATTTCCCAAAAGTCTAAATCAAGTCCTCTATCGTATTTTGCATAAAAGACAAGTTTAAATTTGGCGCCAAATTGATATCCGATAATTTTTACGTGTCCGTTCCTAAGTGATTCTTGTTCTTATATTTCAAATATTGATATTTCCGTTCATTAAAGCGTTTCTGAGATTGCGACTTTAATTTTGTCAATGTCCTTGAACTTCTTCAAAACATGGAGGAACGATAAATGATACAATAAAAGAGTTTTGATCTGGCGTTTCACTTTAGTTTTAATCAAAATAAATTATGGACAAATTGGAGATCAAACAGGCTCTTTTATACAACAAATCCAGTATTTAATACCAGTGGAAATAGATTTGTCCATCGTATCGGCACGTTTGGGAATTTCTGATTTTTTCACTTGTCCCGTCGGACAACCGTAATACAAGATCTACTTGTTTGACGTTAGTTTTCACTGGTACCGGACAATCGGACAAACGTTAATGTCGAGGCCTGAAGACTGGTATTTTTTATTATTTATTTTACATATTACAACCAGAGATGTATTGCTTTATCAACTTACTCAACATTTACACTTTCCTCAGGACTTGGTTCTACAGGTTTATTTACTTACTCAACATTTACACTTTCCTCAGGACTTGGTTCTACAGGTTTATTTACTTACTCAACATTTACACTTTCCTCAGGACTTGGTTCTACAGGTTTGGTTTGCTGTTGGACTAATCGATTCTTTTTTGCTTTTTTCTTTTTCTTCTTTTTTCTTCTGTTTTTAGACTGAGATAATAAAGCAAATGTTTTGAAAAGAACAATGAAAACTAGTTCAACTAGAACCGTGAGTGACCTCACTGAGTGATACCCCCTGCTTGCAATACTATGATGTTCAAACTTTGGAATACATGTATATTAGCAAGTTACCTATGAAAAATGAACGGATATGGAGTTATGTCAAGGAGACAACATCCCATCTCCAAAATAAACTAACCAAGAACATACATCTAGGAGTCGCCACAAGTACACGACCCCCCCTTTTCGTGAAAGTATAAGTTGAATTATCTCCCCTTCTAAATTGTAGACGGCAACAGTATTCCTTCATGCACATCTGCAGGTTGTGTACTACGACTGTGTAAAGTTTCATAAAAAAGCAGTTTAGTAGTTGTGCTTACAAGGTACATGCCCCCCCCCATTTTCATGAAAGTATAAGTTGAATTATCTCCCCTTTTAAATTTTGGACAGCAACCATATTCCTTCATGGACATCTGCAGGTAGTGTACTACAAATGTGTAAAGTTTCATAAAAATCCAATAAGCGGCTTAGGAGGAGTTGCACTTACAAGGTACATGGACGGACAGACGGACAGACAGACAGGGTCATTCCTATATACCCCCCAAACTTTGTTTACAGGGGGCATAATTAGATTAACTAAAAGGGTTAATCTGTAAAGTTAATTAATTAGGACCAAATTACAGCCCCATTCCCAATGAAAAAGGTCACCATTTTCTCAATTTTGGTGAACATAGATTACCCCCAAAAGCAGCAAAAAATAAAACAAGGGAAAATTGTGAATTTTCCCCAAATTCTTGATGAAATTCCCAATTTCATGGACCCCTGACCCCAGTCACAAAATGTCAAATCAATCCCTGTAACATAAGATCAACTTTGTATGATTTTTTAGTATGAACAGATTGTCGTTATAATGCTTCAGAGTAGATGTAAGACAAGGAAAAACCATCATAGTAGATGTAAGACAAGGAAAAACCAGCATAGTAGATGTAAGACAAGGAAAAACCAACATAGTAGATGTAAGACAAGGAAAAACCAGCATAGTAGATGTAAGACAAGGAAAAACCAGCATAGTAGATGTAAGACAAGGAAAAACCAGCATAGTAGATGTAAGACAAGGAAAAACCAACATAGTAGATGTAAGACGAAGGAAAAACCAGCATAGTAGATGTAAGACAAGGAAAAACCAGCATAGTAGATGTAAGATGAAGGAAAAACCAGCATAGTAGATGTAAGACAAGGAAAAACCAGCATAGTAGATGTAAGACAAGGAAAAACCAGCATAGTAGATGTAAGACAAGGAAAAACCAGCATAGTAGATGTAAGACAAGGAAAAACCAGCATAGTAGATGAAAGACAAGGAAAAACCAGCATAGTAGATGTAAGACAAGGAAAAACCAGCATAGTAGATGTAAGACAAGGAAAAACCAGCATAGTAGATGTAAGACAAGGAAAAACCAGCATAGTAGATGTAAGACAAGGAAAAACCAGCATATTACATGCAAGACGAAGGAAAAACCAGCATAGTAGATGTAAGACAAGGAAAAACCAGCATAGTAGATGTAAGACAAGAAAAAAACCAGCATAGTAGATGTAAAATAAGGAAAAACCAGCATAGTAGATGTAAGACAAGGAAAAACCAGCATAGTAGATGTAAGACAAGGAAAAACCAGCATAGTAGATGTAAGACAAGGAAAAACCAGCATAGTAGATGTAAGACAAGGAAAAACCAGCATAGTAGATTAAGACAAGGAAAAACCAGCATAGTAGATGTAAGACAAGGAAAAACCAGCATAGTAGATGTAAGACAAGGAAAAACCAGCATAGTAGATGTAAGACAAGGAAAAACCAGCATAGTAAATGTAAGACAAGGAAAAACCAGCATATTACATGCAAGACGAAGGAAAAACCAGCATAGTAGATGTAAGACAAGGAAAAACCAGCATAGTAGATGTAAGACAAGAAAAAACCAGCATAGTAGATGTAAGACAAGGAAAAACCAGTATAGTAGATGTAAGACAAGAAAAAACCAGCATAGTAGATGTAAGACAAGGAAAAACCAGTATAGTAGATGTAAGACAAGAAAAAACCAGCATAGTAGATGTAAGGCAAGGAAAAACCAGCATAGTAGATGTAAGACAAGAAAAAACCAGCATAGTAGATGTAAGGCAAGGAAAAACCAGCATAGTAGATGTAAGACAAGGAAAAACCAGCATAGTAGATGTAAGACAAGAAAAAACCAGCATAGTAGATGAAAGACAAGGAAAAACCAGCATAGTAGATGTAAGACAAGGAAAAACCAGCATAGTAGATGTAAGACAAGGAAAAACCAGCATAGTAGATGTAAGACAAGGAAAAACCAGCATAGTAGATGTAAGACAAGGAAAAACCAGCATATTACATGCAAGACGAAGGAAAAACCAGCATAGTAGATGTAAGACAAGGAAAAACCAGCATAGTAGATGTAAGACAAGAAAAAAACCAGCATAGTAGATGTAAAATAAGGAAAAACCAGCATAGTAGATGTAAGACAAGGAAAAACCAGCATAGTAGATGTAAGACAAGGAACAACCAGCATAGTAGATGTAAGACAAGGAAAAACCAGCATAGTAGATGTAAGACAAGGAAAAACCAGCATAGTAGATTAAGACAAGGAAAAACCAGCATAGTAGATGTAAGACAAGGAAAAACCAGCATAGTAGATGTAAGACAAGGAAAAACCAGCATAGTAGATGTAAGACAAGGAAAAACCAGCATAGTAAATGTAAGACAAGGAAAAACCAGCATATTACATGCAAGACGAAGGAAAAACCAGCATAGTAGATGTAAGACAAGGAAAAACCAGCATAGTAGATGTAAGACAAGAAAAAACCAGCATAGTAGATGTAAGACAAGGAAAAACCAGTATAGTAGATGTAAGACAAGAAAAAACCAGCATAGTAGATGTAAGACAAGGAAAAACCAGTATAGTAGATGTAAGACAAGAAAAAACCAGCATAGTAGATGTAAGACAAGGAAAAACCAGTATAGTAGATGTAAGACAAGAAAAAACCAGCATAGTAGATGTAAGGCAAGGAAAAACCAGCATAGTAGATGTAAGACAAGAAAAAACCAGCATAGTAGATGAAAGACAAGGAAAAACCAGCATAGTAGATGTAAGACAAGGAAAAACCAGCATAGTAGATGTAAGACAAGGAAAAACCAGCATAGTAGATGTAAGACAAGGAAAAACCAGCATAGTAGATGTAAGACAAGGAAAAACCAGCATATTACATGCAAGACGAAGGAAAAACCAGCATAGTAGATGTAAGACAAGGAAAAACCAGCATAGTAGATGTAAGACAAGAAAAAAACCAGCATAGTAGATGTAAAATAAGGAAAAACCAGCATAGTAGATGTAAGACAAGAAAAAACCAGCATAGTAGATGTAAGACAAGGAAAAACCAGCATAGTAGATGTAAGACAAGAAAAAAACCAGCATAGTAGATGTAAAATAAGGAAAAACCAGCATAGTAGATGTAAGACAAGGAAAAACCAGCATAGTAGATGTAAGACAAGGAAAAACCAGCATAGTAGATGTAAGACAAGGAAAAACCAGCATAGTAGATGTAAGACAAGGAAAAACCAGCATAGTAGATGTAAGACAAGGAAAAACCAGCATAGTAGATGTAAGACAAGGAAAAACCAGCATAGTAGATGTAAGACAAGGAAAAACCAGCATAGTAAATGTAAGACAAGGAAAAACCAGCATATTACATGCAAGACGAAGGAAAAACCAGCATAGTAGATGTAAGACAAGGAAAAACCAGCATAGTAGATGTAAGACAAGAAAAAACCAGCATAGTAGATGTAAGACAAGGAAAAACCAGCATAGTAGATGTAAGACAAGAAAAAACCAGCATAGTAGATGTAAGACAAGGAAAAACCAGCATAGTAGATGTAAGACAAGAAAAAACCAGCATAGTAGATGTAAAATAAGGAAAAACCAGCATAGTAGATGTAAGACAAGGAAAAACCAGCATAGTAGATGTAAGACAAGAAAAAACCAGCATAGTAGATGTAAGACAAGGAAAAACCAGCATAGTAGATGTAAGACAAGGAAAAACCAGCATAGTAGATGTAAGACAAGGAAAAACCAGCATAGTAGATGTAAGACAAGGAAAAACCAGCATAGTAGATGTAAGACAAGGAAAAACCAGCATAGTAGATGTAAGACAAGGAAAAACCAGCATAGTAGATGTAAGACAAGGAAAAACCAGCATAGTAAATGTAAGACAAGGAAAAACCAGCATATTACATGCAAGACGAAGGAAAAACCAGCATAGTAGATGTAAGACAAGGAAAAACCAGCATAGTAGATGTAAGACAAGAAAAAACCAGCATAGTAGATGTAAGACAAGGAAAAACCAGTATAGTAGATGTAAGACAAGAAAAAACCAGCATAGTAGATGTAAGACAAGGAAAAACCAGCATAGTAGATGTAAGACAAGAAAAAACCAGCATAGTAGATGTAAAATAAGGAAAAACCAGCATAGTAGATGTAAGACAAGGAAAAACCAGCATAGTAGATGTAAGACAAGAAAAAACCAGCATAGTAGATGTAAGACAAGGAAAAACCAGCATAGTAGATGTAAGACAAGAAAAAACCAGCATAGTAGATGTAAGACAAGGAAAAACCAGCATAGTAGATGTAAGACAAGAAAAAACCAGCATAGTAGATGTAAAATAAGGAAAAACCAGCATAGTAGATGTAAGACAAGGAAAAACCAGCATAGTAGATGTAAGACAAGGAAAAACCAGCATAGTAGATGTAAGACAAGGAAAAACCAGTATACCACCATACTTTTATAGCAGACTTTAGTTTCGTATCCTATATATATATATTACCTCTTGGTTGACTTCAGGTTTGTCCCCCTCATCTATCTCATATGTCTCGTATCCTATATCTTCATCTTCTTCTTCTGCATCAGGTTTCTCTTGTTCTACAAAATAAATGTTTCATTTGCGTCAACTCCGTCAAACACAGGGGAAGTATTTCCTAAATAAGGGAGCAGGACAATAGCCCCCCTAGGACAATTGCCTCCCACAATTTTTTTTCAGTTTTATTTTTAGCTTCTGATTACCCCTTTATGACTCTATGAACTCCATTGCACTACTATACTTTCACTTCAAAATATACTCCTATTTAAGCCAGCTCTAAGCTTGTACTTAGCTTGCAATCATTTATTCTCAAAATTCTTTTTACTTATTAACCTTTGTACTTAGCTTTGATCTTTGTGTGATCAAATTCCTTTCTATAAATTTTCTTTGAAGACCAATTTTGTAAGGTAATTAAACTTAATTGGAAAATCATTAAACTCTATCTAAAAATAAAATATCTATAAATAATAAGAGAAAGTTATTTTTATCATAGCTTGTCCAAGCTGTATAATCCTTTTGATGATTAATATACAAAGAAAAAAATTCAACTTAAAACTAATTTGAATAATTTAATCTGAGTTTATGCATATTTATTTCTCATTTAAAAAAAAAATGTTTTCAAATAAAAAAATAAAAATAAAATAAAAAATAAAAATGAAATAAAAAAATTGGGGGCTATTGTCCAGGGAGCAATTGACTGGGGGGGCTATTGTCCTAGACCCCCTGTAGAACCAAGCCCTAAGGAAAGTGTAAATGTTGGAGTAAGTTGATAAAGCAATACATCTCTGGTTGTAATATGTAAAATAAATAATAAAAAATACCAATCTTGTCAGACATGTAAAACAATGAAAGATGGGAACAAGAAATGGAGAATATTATATGATTTTGATCTTTGACAATGGTACCTTTAAATAGGTAAAGAAGGCTATGATGAAGACCAGAGCTAATTATCTCTAATTGTTCTCATTCAGTTAAAACTTT
Organism: Bathymodiolus septemdierum; assembly: GCA_963383655.1. Taxonomy (NCBI): domain Eukaryota; kingdom Metazoa; phylum Mollusca; class Bivalvia; order Mytilida; family Modiolidae; genus Bathymodiolus; species Bathymodiolus septemdierum. The sequence continues at coordinate 128,449,771 of OY726519.1, read as the reverse complement.
TGTTTATCCTTTTAGCCTGCTCTAAAACCTACCCCCTCCCTGTGGTGAGCAGGGGGCAACAGACAAAAACATACCCCCCTCCCTGTGGTGAGCAGGGGGCAACAGACAAAAACATACCCCCCTCCCTGTGGTGAGCAGGGGGCAACAGACAAAAACCTACCCCCCCTCCCCGTGGTGAGCAGGGGGCAACAGACAAAAACCTATCCCTCTCCCTGTGGTGAGCAGGGGGCAACAGACAAAAACCTACCTCCCTCCCTGTGGTGAGCAGGGGGCAACAGACAAAAACCTACCCCCTCCCTGTGGTGAGCAGGGGGCAACAGACAAAAACCTACCCCCCTCCCTGTGGTGAGCAGAGGGCAACAGACAAAAACCTATTCCCCCTCCCTGTGGTGAGCAGGGGGTAACAGACAAAAACCTACCCCCTCCCTGTGGTGAGCAGGGGGCAACAGACAAAAACCTACTCCCCCTCCCTGTGGTGAGCAGGGGGCAACAGACAAAAACCTACCCCCCCCCCCTCTGTGGTGAGCAGGGGGCAAGACAAAAACCTACCCCCCTCCCTGTGGTGAGCAGGTGGCAACACAAAAACCTACTCCCCTTCCTGTGGTGAGCAGGGGGCAACAGACAAAAACCTACCCCCCCTCCGTGTGGTGAGCAGGGGGCAACAGACAAAAACATACCCCCCTCCCTGTGGTGAGCAGGGGGCAACAGACAAAAACATACCCCCCTCCCTGTGGTGAGCAGGGGGCAACAGACAAAAACATACCCCCCTCCCTGTGGTGAGCAGGGGGCAACAGACAAAAACCTACCCCCCCTCCCCGTGGTGAGCAGGGGGCAACAGACAAAAACCTATCCCCCTCCCTGTGGTGAGCAGGGGGCAACAAACAAAAACCTACCCCCCCTCCCTGTGGTGAGCAGGGGGCAACAGACAAAAACCTACCTCCCTCCCTGTGGTGAGCAGGGGGCAACAGACAAAAACCTACCCCCTCCCTGTGGTGAGCAGGGGGCAACAGACAAAAACCTACCCCCCTCCCTGTGGTGAGCAGAGGGCAACAGACAAAAACCTATTCCCCCTCCCTGTGGTGAGCAGGGGGTAACAGACAAAAACCTACCCCCTCCCTGTGGTGAGCAGGGGGCAACACAAAAACCTACTCCCCTTCCTGTGGTGAGCAGGGGGCAACAGACAAAAACCTACCCCCCCTCCGTGTGGTGAGCAGGGGGCAACAGACAAAAACATACCCCCCTCCCTGTGGTGAGCAGGGGGCAACAGACAAAAACATACCCCCCTCCCTGTGGTGAGCAGGGGGCAACAGACAAAAACATACCCCCCTCCCTGTGGTGAGCAGGGGGCAACAGACAAAAACCTACCCCCCCTCCCCGTGGTGAGCAGGGGGCAACAGACAAAAACCTATCCCCCTCCCTGTGGTGAGCAGGGGGCAACAAACAAAAACCTACCCCCCCTCCCTGTGGTGAGCAGGGGGCAACAGACAAAAACCTACCCCCTCCCTGTGGTGAGCAGGGGGCAACAGACAAAAACCTACTCCCCCTCCCTGTGGTGAGCAGGGGGCAACAGACAAAAACCTACCCCCCCCCCCCTCTGTGGTGAGCAGGGGGCAAGACAAAAACCTACCCCCCTCCCTGTGGTGAGCAGGTGGCAACAGACAAAAACCTACTCCCCTCCCTGTGGTGAGCAGGGGGCAACAGACAAAAACCTACCCCCCCTCCGTGTGGTGAGCAGGGGGCAACAGACAAAAACATACCCCCCTCCCTGTGGTGAGCAGGGGGCAACATACAAAAACCTACCTCCCTCCCTGTGGTGAGCAGGTGGCAACAGACAAAAACCTACCCCCCTCCCTGTGGTGAGCAGGGGGCAACAGACAAAAACCTATTCCCCCTCCCTGTGGTGAGCAGGGGGCAACAGACAAAAACCTACCCCCCTCCCTGTGGTGAGCAGGTGGCAACAGACAAAAACCTACTCCCCTCCCTGTGGTGAGCAGGGGGCAACACAAAAACCTACCCCCCCTCCGTGTGGTGAGCAGGGGGCAACAGACAAAAACCTACCCCCCTCCCTGTGGTGAGCAGGGGGCAACAGACAAAAACCTACCCCCCCCCTCCGTGTGGTGAGCAGGGGGCAACAGACAAAAACATACCCCCCTCCCTGTGGTGAGCAGGGGGCAACAGACAAAAACCTACCTCCCTCCCTGTGGTGAGCAGGGGGCAACAGACAAAAACCTATCCTCCTCCCTGTGGTGAGCAGGGGGCAACAGACAAAAACCTACCTCCCTCCCTGTGGTGAGCAGGGGGCAACAGACAAAAACCTACCCCCTTCCCTGTGGTGAGCAGGGGGCAACAGACAAAAACCTACCCCCCTCCCTGTGGTGAGCAGGGGGCAACAGACAAAAACCTACTCCCCCTCCCTGTGGTGAGCAGAGGGCAACAGACAAAAACCTACTCCCCCTCCCTGTGGTGAGCAGGGGGCAACAGACAAAAACCTATCCCCCTCCCTGTGGTGAGCAGGGGGCAACAGACAAAAACATACCCCCCTCCCTGTGGTGAGCAGGGGGCAACAGACAAAAACCTACTCCCCCTCCCTGTGGTGAGCAGGGGGCAACAGACAAAAATCTACCCCCTCCCTGTGGTGAGCAGGGGGCAACAGACAAAAACCTACTCCCCCTCCCTGTGGTGAGCAGGGGGCAACAGACAAAAACCTACCCCCCCCCCCCTCCGTGGTGAGCAGGGGGCAACAGACAAAAACCTACTCCCCCTCCCTGTGGTGAGCAGGGGGCAACAGACAAAAACCTACTCCCCCTCCCTGTGGTGAGCAGGGGGCAACAGACAAAAACCTACTCCTCCTCCCTGTGGTGAGCAGGGGGCAACAGACAAAAACCTACTCCCCCTCCCTGTGGTAAGCAGGGGGCAATAGACAAAAACCTACCCCCCTCCCTGTGGTGAGCAGGGGGCAACAGACAAAAACCTACTCCCCCTCCCTGTGGTGAGCAGGGGGCAACAGACAAAAACCTACTCCCCCTCCCTGTGGTGAGCAGCGGGCAACAGACAAAAACCTACTCCCCCTCCCTGCGGTGAGCAGGGGGCAACACACTTAAAGTTCAGCTTACGAAAGTGGGCCCCAGCTATGAGTTAACTAGCTCCACTGCCTTGTGGATAACTTGCGAAAGTGAAAGGCTGGCCTCGACATTAACGTTTGTCCGAAACCAGTGAAAACTGACGTCAAACAAGTAGATCTTGTATTACGGTTGTCTGACGGGACAAGTGAAAAAATCTGATTCCCAAACGTGCCGGTACGACGGACAAATCTATTTCCACTGGTATGAAATACTGGGTTTGTTGTATAAAAGAGCCCTGTTTGATTTGTCCATAATTTATTTTGATTAAAACTAAAGTGAAATGCCAGATCAAAATTATTTTATTGATTTATCATTCCTCCATGCTTTAATGAGGTTCAAGGACATTGACAAAATTAAAGTCGCAATCTCAGAAACGCTTTAATGAACGGAAATATCAATATTTGAAATATAAGAACAAGAATCACTCAGGAACGGACACATAAAAATGATCAGATATCAATTTGGCGCCAAATTTAAACTTGTCTTTTGTGCAAAATACGATAGAGGACTTGATGTAGGCTTTTGGGAAATATTGAAACCTTTGAAATGGACAAATAATACAAGCTTTTTCCTGATCTGGTTGAAAAGATCAACTAAAATTTTTATTTCTCTGTGAATTTAAATAAAATACTTTGCTTTATTTATATCACAGGCACTTGTTTCTTGTAAAAAAAATATACCTAGATACTGGTATATATAGTATCTAGGTATATTTTTTTCTTACCAGAAACAAGGATTTATATAACACAATTAGGAGTTATTACAATTTGTGTGGTTTTGGATCACAACACAGTAATATTTCAAAAGGAAAAAAAGGGGGGTGGGGTACATATAAAAATCACTGGTATGCAAGACTCCAATATTCAAGGTAGACAGAAATAAATATGTGACATTGAATATATGTCCTTAAGGTAGTTATGAATAAAAAAAACCCAGAACAAATCAGTTCAGGCAGCTTTAACTATTTACTAAATTTGGGCAGGGTAACGTCAGAGGGGTCGCGAAACAATGTTTCGATTAATCGCAATTGACTTCTCCCAGAAGTCTCCCCACTTCTCTCTGTTGTCTCCCACTTCTCCATGTGAGCTCTCTGAAAGAGAAGTCACTTCTCCCTCTAATTTGAAAGTAGTGGGAGCCCTGAATAATTATTCTCTAGTTTTTGTAATTTTTAAAAAAATTTCGGACAATTAAAAGATTGAGTCGGACAAGTACTTTTTTTAGCTAGTTGTCCGAAGGGACAAGTTGAAAAATATGTTAATGTAGAGGCCTGAAAGGCTAAGGGAGATAACCCTGAAAGAAAATCCAGATAGATAAAATTTGTGAGCTGGGAGAATGGAATCATCTATGAGAAGGACAACCCAAAAAGAAAACTTGATCCAATAGTGTGTAGGTTTGGTGTAGGGCATTCAACCCAACCCTGTAAAACAAGATTAAGTTACTGAAATGTCACAACAGTGTGTAGGTTTGGTGTAGGACTAACAACCCAACCCTGTAAAACAAGATTACAACAGTGTGTAGGTTTGGTGTAGGACTAACAACCCAACCCTGTAAAACAAGATTACAACAGTGTGTAGGTTTGGTGTAGGACTAACAATCCAACCCTGTAAAACAAGATTACAACAGTGTGTAGGTTTGGTGTAGGACTAACAACCCAACCCTGTAAAACAAGATTACAACAGTGTGTAGGTTTGGTGTAGGACTAACAATCCAACCCTGTAAAACAAGATTACAACAGTGTGTAGGTTTGGTGTAGGACTAACAACCCAACCCTGTAAAACAAGATTACAACAGTGTGTAGGTTTGGTGTAGGACTAACAACCCAACCCTGTAAAACAAGATTACAACAGTGTGTAGGTTTGGTGTAGGACTAACAACCCAACCCTGTAAAACAAGATTACAACAGTGTGTAGGTTTGGTGTAGGGCAAACAACCCAACCCTGTAAAACAAGATTACAACAGTGTGTAGGTTTGGTGTAGGACTAACAACCCAACCCTGTAAAACAAGATTACAACAGTATGTAGGTTTGGTGTAGGGCTAACAATCCAACCCTGTAAAACAAGATTACAACAGTCTGTAGGTTTGGTGTAGGACTAACAACCCAACCCTGTAAAACAAGATTACAACAGTGTGTAGGTTTGGTGTAGGACTAACAACCCAACCCTGTAAAACAAGATTACAACAGTGTGTAGGTTTGGTGTAGGACTAACAATCCAACCCTGTAAAACAAGATTACAACAGTGTGTAGGTTTGGTGTAGGACTAACAACCCAACCCTGTAAAACAAGATTACAACAGTGTGTAGGTTTGGTGTAGGACTAACAACCCAACCCTGTAAAACAAGATTACAACAGTGTGTAGGTTTGGTGTAGGACTAACAACCCAACCCTGTAAAACAAGATTACAACAGTGTGTAGGTTTGGTGTAGGACTAACAATCCAACCCTGTAAAACAAGATTACAACAGTGTGTAGGTTTGGTGTAGGACTAACAACCCAACCCTGTAAAACAAGATTACAACAGTGTGTAGGTTTGGTGTAGGACTAACAACCCAACCCTGTAAAACAAGATTACAACAGTGTGTAGGTTTGGTGTAGGACTAACAACCCAACCCTGTAAAACAAGATTACAACAGTGTGTAGGATTGGTGTAGGATTAACAACCCCACCCTGTAAAACAAGATTACAACAGTGTGTAGGTTTGGTGTAGGACTAACAATCCAATCCTGTAAAACAAGATTACAACAGTATGTAGGTTTGGTGTAGGACTAACAACCCAACCCTGTAAAACAAGATTACAACAGTGTGTAGGTTTGGTGTAGGACTAACAACCCAACCCTGTAAAACAAGATTACAACAGTGTGTAGGTTTGGTGTAGGACTAACAATCCAATCCTGTAAAACAAGATTACAACAGTATGTAGGTTTGGTGTAGGACTAACAACCCCACCCTGTAAAACAAGATTACAACAGTATGTAGGTTTGGTGTAGGACTAACAATCCAATCCTGTAAAACAAGATTACAACAGTACGTAGGTTTGGTGTAGGACTAACAACCCCACCCTGTAAAACAAGATTACAACAGTGTGTAGGTTTGGTGTAGGGCTAACAACCCCACCCTGTAAAACAAGATTACAACAGTGTGTAGGTTTGGTGTAGGACTAACAATCCAATCCTGTAAAACAAGATTACAACAGTGTGTAGGTTTTGGTGTAGGACTAACAATCCAATCCTGTAAAACAAGATTACAACAGTGTGTAGGTTTTGGTGTAGGACTAACAACCCCACCCTGTAAAACAAGATTACAACAGTGTGTAGGTTTGGTGTAGGACTAACAACCCAACCCTGTAAAACAAGATTAAGTTCCTGAAATGTCACAACAGTGTAGGTTTTGGTGTAGGACTAACAACCCAACCCTGTAAAACAAGATTACAACAGTGTGTAGGTTTGGTGTAGGACTAACAATCCAACCCTCTAAAACAAGATTACAACAGTGTGTAGGTTTGGTGTAGGACTAACAACCCAACCCTGTAAAACAAGATTACAACAGTGTGTAGGTTTGGTGTAGGACTAACAACCCCACCCTGTAAAACAAGATTACAACAGTGTGTAGGTTTGGTGTAGGACTAACAACCCAACCCTGTAAAACAAGATTACAACAGTGTGTAGGTTTGGTGTAGGACTAACAACCCAACCCTGTAAAACAAGATTACAACAGTGTGTAGGTTTGGTGTAGGGCAAACAACCCAACCCTGTAAAACAAGATTACAACAGTGTGTAGGTTTGGTGTAGGACTAACAACCCAACCCTGTAAAACAAGATTACAACAGTGTGTAGGTTTGGTGTAGGACTAACAACCCAACCCTGTAAAACAAGATTACAACAGTGTGTAGGTTTGGTGTAGGACTAACAACCCAACCCTGTAAAACAAGATTACAACAGTGTGTAGGTTTGGTGTAGGATTAACAACCCAACCCTGTAAAACAAGATTACAACAGTGTGTAGGTTTGGTGTAGGACTAACAACCCAACCCTGTAAAACAAGATTACAACAGTGTGTAGGTTTGGTGTAGGGCAAACAACCCAACCCTGTAAAACAAGATTACAACAGTGTGTAGGTTTGGTGTAGGACTAACAACCCAACCATGTAAAACAAGATTACAACAGGGTGTAGGTTTGGTGTAGGACTAACAACCCAACCCTGTAAAACAAGATTACAACAGTGTGTAGGTTTGGTGTAGGACTAACAACCCAACCCTGTAAAAAAGATTACAACAGTGTGTAGGTTTGGTGTAGGACTAACAACCAACCCTGTAAAACAAGATTACAACAGTGTGTAGGTTTGGTGTAGGACTAACAACCCAACCCTGTAAAACAAGATTACAACAGTGTGTAGGTTTGGTGTAGGATTAACAACCCAACCCTGTAAAACAAGATTACAACAGTGTGTAGGTTTGGTGTAGGACTAACAACCCAACCCTGTAAAACAAGATTACAACAGTGTGTAGGTTTGGTTTAGGATTAACAACCCAACCCTGTAAAACAAGATTACAACAGTGTGTAGGTTTGGTGTAGGATTAACAACCCAACCCTGTAAAACAAGATTACAACAGTGTGTAGGTTTGGTGTAGGACTAACAACCCAACCCTGTAAAACAAGATTACAACAGTGTGTAGGTTTGGTGTAGGACTAACAACCCAACCCTGTAAAACAAGATTACAACAGTGTGTAGGTTTGGTGTAGGATTAACAACCCAACCCTGTAAAACAAGATTACAACAGTGTGTAGGTTTGGTGTAGGACTAACAACCCAACCCTGTAAAACAAGATTACAACAGTGTGTAGGTTTGGTGTAGGACTAACAACCCAACCCTGTAAAACAAGATTACAACAGTGTGTAGGTTTGGTGTAGGACTAACAACCCAACCCTGTAAAACAAGATTACAACAGTGTGTAGGTTTGGTGTAGGACTAACAATCCAATCCTGTAAAACAAGATTACAACAGTATGTAGGTTTGGTGTAGGACTAACAACCCCACCCTGTAAAACAAGATTACAACAGTGTGTAGGTTTGGTGTAGGGCAAACAACCCAACCCTGTAAAACAAGATTACAACAGTGTGTAGGTTTGGTGTAGGACTAACAATCCAACCCTGTAAAACAAGATTACAACAGTGTGTAGGTTTGGTGTAGGACTAACAACCCCACCCTGTAAAACAAGATTACAACAGTGTGTAGGTTTGGTGTAGGACTAACAACCCAACCCTGTAAAACAAGATTACAACAGTGTGTAGGTTTGGTGTAGGACTAACAATCCAACCCTGTAAAACAAGATTACAACAGTGTGTAGGTTTGGTGTAGGACTAACAACCCAACCCTGTAAAACAAGATTACAACAGTGTGTAGGTTTGGTGTAGGACTAACAACCCAACCCTGTAAAACAAGATTACAACAGTGTGTAGGTTTGGTGTAGGACTAACAATCCAATCCTGTAAAACAAGATTACAACAGTGTGTAGGTTTGGTGTAGGACTAACAACCCAACCCTGTAAAACAAGATTACAACAGTGTGTAGGTTTGGTGTAGGACTAACAATCCAATCCTGTAAAACAAGATTACAACAGTATGTAGGTTTGGTGTAGGACTAACAACCCAACCCTGTAAAACAAGATTACAACAGTGTGTAGGTTTGGTGTAGGACTAACAACCCAACCCTGTAAAACAAGATTACAACAGTGTGTAGGTTTGGTGTAGAACTAACAACCCAACCCTGTAAAACAAGATTACAACAGTGTGTAGGTTTGGTGTAGGACTAACAACCCAACCCTGTAAAACAAGATTACAACAGTGTGTAGGTTTGGTGTAGGATTAACAACCCAACCCTGTAAAACAAGATTACAACAGTGTGTAGGTTTGGTGTAGGACTAACAACCCAACCCTGTAAAACAAGATTACAACAGTGGTTAGGTTTGGTGTAGACTAACAACCCCTGTAAAACAAGATTACAACAGTGTGTAGGTTTGGTGTAGGATTAACAACCCAACCCTGTAAAACAAGATTACAACAGTGTGTAGGTTTGGTGTAGGACTAACAACCAACCCTGTAAAACAAGATTACAACAGTGTGTAGGTTTGGTGTAGGACTAACAACCCAACCCTGTAAAACAAGATTACAACAGTGTGTAGGTTTGGTGTAGGACTAACAACCCAACCCTGTAAAACAAGATTACAACAGTGTGTAGGTTTGGTGTAGGACTAACAACCCAACCCTGTAAAACAAGATTACAACAGTGTGTAGGTTTGGTGTAGGACTAACAACCCAACCCTGTAAAACAAGATTACAACAGTGTGTAGGTTTGGTGTAGGACTAACAACCCAACCCTGTAAAACAAGATTACAACAGTGTGTAGGTTTGGTGTAGGACTAACAACCCAACCCTGTAAAACAAGATTACAACAGTGTGTAGGTTTGGTGTAGGACTAACAACCCAACCCTGTAAAACAAGATTACAACAGTGTGTAGGTTTGGTGTAGGACTAACAACCCAACCCTGTAAAACAAGATTACAACAGTGTGTAGGTTTGGTGTAGGACTAACAACCCAACCCTGTAAAACAAGATTACAACAGTGTGTAGGTTTGGTGTAGGACTAACAACCCAACCCTGTAAAACAAGATTACAACAGTGTGTAGGTTTGGTGTAGGATTAACAACCCAACCCTGTAAAACAAGATTACAACAGTGTGTAGGTTTGGTGTAGGATTAACAACCCAACCCTGTAAAACAAGATTACAACAGTGTGTAGGTTTGGTGTAGGACTAACAACCCAACCCTGTAAAACAAGATTACAACAGTGTGTAGGTTTGGTGTAGGACTAACAACCCAACCCTGTAAACAAGATTACAACAGTGTATAGGTTTGGTGTAGGACTAACAACCCAACCCTGTAAAACAAGATTACAACAGTGTGTAGGTTTGGTGTAGGGCAAACAACCCAACCCTGTAAAACAAGATTACAACAGTGTGTAGGTTTGGTGTAGGACTAACAACCCAACCCTGTAAAACAAGATTACAACAGTGTGTAGGTTTGGTGTAGGAATAACAACCCAACCCTGTAAAACAAGATTACAACAGTGTGTAGGTTTGGTGTAGGACTAACAACCCAACCCTGTAAAACAAGATTACAACAGTGTGTAGGTTTGGTGTAGGGCAAACAACCCAACCCTGTAAAACAAGATTACAACAGTGTGTAGGTTTGGTGTAGGACTAACAACCCAACCCTGTAAAACAAGATTACAACAGGGTGTAGGTTTGGTGTAGGACTAACAACCCAACCCTGTAAAACAAGATTACAACAGTGTGTAGGTTTGGTGTAGGACTAACAATCCAATCCTGTAAAACAAGATTACAACAGTATGTAGGTTTGGTGTAGGACTAACAACCCCACCCTGTAAAACAAGATTACAACAGTGTGTAGGTTTGGTGTAGGGCAAACAACCCAACCCTGTAAAACAAGATTACAACAGTGTGTAGGTTTGGTGTAGGACTAACAACCCAACCCTGTAAAACAAGATTACAACAGTGTGTAGGTTTGGTGTAGGACTAACAACCCAACCCTGTAAAACAAGATTACAACAGGGTGTAGGTTTGGTGTAGGACTAACAACCAACCCTGTAAAACAAGATTACAACAGTGTGTAGGTTTGGTGTAGGACTAACAACCCAACCCTGTAAAACAAGATTACAACAGTGTGTAGGTTTGGTGTAGGACTAACAACCAAACCCTGTAAAACAAGATTACAACAGTGTGTAGGTTTGGTGTAGGACTAACAATCCAACCCTGTAAAACAAGATTACAACAGTGTGTAGGTTTGGTGTAGGACTAACAACCAAACCCTGTAAAACAAGATTACAACAGTGTGTAGGTTTGGTGTAGGATTAACAACCCAACCCTGTAAAACAAGATTACAACAGTGTGTAGGTTTGGTGTAGGACTAACAACCCAACCCTGTAAAACAAGATTACAACAGTGTGTAGGTTTGGTGTAGGACTAACAACCCAACCCTGTAAAACAAGATTACAACAGTGTGTAGGTTTGGTGTAGGGCAAACAACCCAACCCTGTAAAACAAGATTACAACAGTGTGTAGGTTTGGTGTAGGACTAACAACCCAACCCTGTAAAACAAGATTACAACAGTGTGTAGGTTTGGTGTAGGACTAACAACCCAACCCTGTAAAACAAGATTACAACAGTATGTAGGTTTGGTGTAGGACTAACAACCCAACCCTGTAAAACAAGATTACAACAGTGTGTAGGTTTGGTGTAGGAATAACAACCCAACCCTGTAAAACAAGATTACAACAGTGTGTAGGTTTGGTGTAGGACTAACAACCCAACCCTGTAAAACAAGATTACAACAGTGTGTAGGTTTGGTGTAGGACTAACAACCCAACCCTGTAAAACAAGATTACAACAGTGTGTAGGTTTGGTGTAGGACTAACAATCCAACCCTGTAAAACAAGATTACAACAGTGTGTAGGTTTGGTGTAGGACTAACAACCCAACCCTGTAAAACAAGATTACAACAGTGTGTAGGTTTGGTGTAGGACTAACAACCCAACCCTGTAAAACAAGATTACAACAGTGTGTAGGTTTGGTGTAGGACTAACAATCCAATCCTGTAAAACAAGATTACAACAGTGTGTAGGTTTGGTGTAGGACTAACAACCCAACCCTGTAAAACAAGATTACAACAGTGTGTAGGTTTGGTGTAGGACTAACAATCCAATCCTGTAAAACAAGATTACAACAGTATGTAGGTTTGGTGTAGGACTAACAACCCAACCCTGTAAAACAAGATTACAACAGTGTGTAGGTTTGGTGTAGGAATAACAACCCAACCCTGTAAAACAAGATTACAACAGTGTGTAGGTTTGGTGTAGGACTAACAACCCAACCCTGTAAAACAAGATTACAACAGTGTGTAGGTTTGGTGTAGGACTAACAACCCAACCCTGTAAAACAAGATTACAACAGTATGTAGGTTTGGTGTAGGACTAACAACCCAACCCTGTAAAACAAGATTACAACAGTGTGTAGGTTTGGTGTAGGACTAACAATCCAACCCTGTAAAACAAGATTACAACAGTGTGTAGGTTTGGTGTAGGACTAACAACCCAACCCTGTAAAACAAGATTACAACAGTGTGTAGGTTTGGTGTAGGACTAACAACCCAACCCTGTAAAACAAGATTACAACAGTGTGTAGGTTTGGTGTAGGACTAACAATCCAATCCTGTAAAACAAGATTACAACAGTGTGTAGGTTTGGTGTAGGACTAACAACCCAACCCTGTAAAACAAGATTACAACAGTGTGTAGGTTTGGTGTAGGACTAACAATCCAATCCTGTAAAACAAGATTACAACAGTATGTAGGTTTGGTGTAGGACTAACAACCCAACCCTGTAAAACAAGATTACAACAGTGTGTAGGTTTGGTGTAGGACTAACAACCCAACCCTGTAAAACAAGATTACAACAGTGTGTAGGTTTGGTGTAGAACTAACAACCCAACCCTGTAAAACAAGATTACAACAGTGTGTAGGTTTGGTGTAGGACTAACAACCCAACCCTGTAAAACAAGATTACAACAGTGTGTAGGTTTGGTGTAGGATTAACAACCCAACCCTGTAAAACAAGATTACAACAGTGTGTAGGTTTGGTGTAGGACTAACAACCCAACCCTGTAAAACAAGATTACAACAGTGTGTAGGTTTGGTGTAGGACTAACAACCCTGTAAAACAAGATTACAACAGTGTGTAGGTTTGGTGTAGGATTAACAACCCAACCCTGTAAAACAAGATTACAACAGTGTGTAGGTTTGGTGTAGGACTAACAACCAAACCCTGTAAAACAAGATTACAACAGTGTGTAGGTTTGGTGTAGGACTAACAACCCAACCCTGTAAAACAAAATTACAACAGTGTGTAGGTTTGGTGTAGGACTAACAACCCAACCCTGTAAAACAAGATTACAACAGTGTGTAGGTTTGGTGTAGGGCAAACAACCCAACCCTGTAAAACAAGATTACAACAGTGTGTAGGTTTGGTGTAGGACTAACAACCCAACCCTGTAAAACAAGATTACAACAGGGTGTAGGTTTGGTGTAGGACTAACAACCCAACCCTGTAAAACAAGATTACAACAGTGTGTAGGTTTCGTGTAGGACTAACAACCCAACCCTGTAAAAAAGATTACAACAGTGTGTAGGTTTGGTGTAGGACTAACAACCAACCCTGTAAAACAAGATTACAACAGTGTGTAGGTTTGGTGTAGGACTAACAACCCAACCCTGTAAAACAAGATTACAACAGTGTGTAGGTTTGGTGTAGGACTAACAACCCAACCCTGTAAAACAAGATTACAACAGTGTGTAGGTTTGGTGTAGGACTAACAACCCAACCCTGTAAAACAAGATTACAACAGTGTGTAGGTTTGGTGTAGGATTAACAACCCAACCCTGTAAAACAAGATTACAACAGTGTGTAGGTTTGGTGTAGGATTAACAACCCAACCCTGTAAAACAAGATTACAACAGTGTGTAGGTTTGGTGTAGGACTAACAACCCAACCCTGTAAAACAAGATTACAACAGTGTGTAGGTTTGGTGTAGGACTAACAACCCAACCCTGTAAAACAAGATTACAACAGTGTATAGGTTTGGTGTAGGACTAACAACCCAACCCTGTAAAACAAGATTACAACAGTGTGTAGGTTTGGTGTAGGGCAAACAACCCAACCCTGTAAAACAAGATTACAACAGTGTGTAGGTTTGGTGTAGGACTAACAACCCAACCCTGTAAAACAAGATTACAACAGTGTGTAGGTTTGGTGTAGGAATAACAACCCAACCCTGTAAAACAAGATTACAACAGTGTGTAGGTTTGGTGTAGGACTAACAACCAAACCCTGTAAAACAAGATTACAACAGTGTGTAGGTTTGGTGTAGGGCAAACAACCCAACCCTGTAAAACAAGATTACAACAGTGTGTAGGTTTGGTGTAGGACTAACAACCCAACCCTGTAAAACAAGATTACAACAGGGTGTAGGTTTGGTGTAGGACTAACAACCCAACCCTGTAAAACAAGATTACAACAGTGTGTAGGTTTCGTGTAGGACTAACAACCCAACCCTGTAAAAAAGATTACAACAGTGTGTAGGTTTGGTGTAGGACTAACAACCAACCCTGTAAAACAAGATTACAACAGTGTGTAAGTTTGGTGTAGGACTAACAACCCAACCCTGTAAAACAAGATTACAACAGTGTGTAGGTTTGGTGTAGGACTAACAACCCAACCCTGTAAAACAAGATTACAACAGTGTGTAGGTTTGGTGTAGGACTAACAACCCAACCCTGTAAAACAAGATTACAACAGTGTGTAGGTTTGGTGTAGGATTAACAACCCAACCCTGTAAAACAAGATTACAACAGTGTGTAGGTTTGGTGTAGGATTAACAACCCAACCCTGTAAAACAAGATTACAACAGTGTGTAGGTTTGGTGTAGGACTAACAACCCAACCCTGTAAAATAAGATTACAACAGTGTGTAGGTTTGGTGTAGGACTAACAACCCAACCCTGTAAAACAAGATTACAACAGTGTATAGGTTTGGTGTAGGACTAACAACCCAACCCTGTAAAACAAGATTACAACAGTGTGTAGGTTTGGTGTAGGGCAAACAACCCAACCCTGTAAAACAAGATTACAACAGTGTGTAGGTTTGGTGTAGGACTAACAACCCAACCCTGTAAAACAAGATTACAACAGTGTGTAGGTTTGGTGTAGGAATAACAACCCAACCCTGTAAAACAAGATTACAACAGTGTGTAGGTTTGGTGTAGGACTAACAACCCAACCCTGTAAAACAAGATTACAACAGTGTGTAGGTTTGGTGTAGGGCAAACAACCCAACCCTGTAAAACAAGATTACAACAGTGTGTAGGTTTGGTGTAGGACTAACAACCCAACCATGTAAAACAAGATTACAACAGTGTGTAGGTTTGGTGTAGGACTAACAACCCAACCCTGTAAAACAAGATTACAACAGTGTGTAGGTTTGGTGTAGGAATAACAACCCAACCCTGTAAAACAAGATTACAACAGTGTGTAGGATTGGTGTAGGACTAACAATCCAACCCTGTAAAACAAGATTACAACAGTGTGTAGGTTTGGTGTGGGGCAAACAACCCAACCCTGTAAAACAAGATTACAACAGTGTGTAGGTTTGGTGTAGGGCAAACAACCCAACCCTGTAAAACAAGATTACAACAGTGTGTAGGTTTGGTGTAGGACTAACAACCCAACCCTGTAAAACAAGATTACAACAGGGTGTAGGTTTGGTGTAGGACTAACAACCCAACCCTGTAAAACAAGATTACAACAGTGTGTAGGTTTCGTGTAGGACTAACAACCCAACCCTGTAAAAAAGATTACAACAGTGTGTAGGTTTGGTGTAGGACTAACAACCAACCCTGTAAAACAAGATTACAACAGTGTGTAGGTTTGGTGTAGGACTAACAACCCAACCCTGTAAAACAAGATTACAACAGTGTGTAGGTTTGGTGTAGGACTAACAACCCAACCCTGTAAAACAAGATTACAACAGTGTGTAGGTTTGGTGTAGGACTAACAACCCAACCCTGTAAAACAAGATTACAACAGTGTGTAGGTTTGGTGTAGGATTAACAACCCAACCCTGTAAAACAAGATTACAACAGTGTGTAGGTTTGGTGTAGGATTAACAACCCAACCCTGTAAAACAAGATTACAACAGTGTGTAGGTTTGGTGTAGGACTAACAACCCAACCCTGTAAAACAAGATTACAACAGTGTGTAGGTTTGGAGTAGGACTAACAACCCAACCCTGTAAAACAAGATTACAACAGTGTATAGGTTTGGTGTAGGACTAACAACCCAACCCTGTAAAACAAGATTACAACAGTGTGTAGGTTTGGTGTAGGGCAAACAACCCAACCCTGTAAAACAAGATTACAACAGTGTGTAGGTTTGGTGTAGGACTAACAACCCAACCCTGTAAAACAAGATTACAACAGTGTGTAGGTTTGGTGTAGGAATAACAACCCAACCCTGTAAAACAAGATTACAACAGTGTGTAGGTTTGGTGTAGGACTAACAACCCAACCCTGTAAAACAAGATTACAACAGTGTGTAGGTTTGGTGTAGGGCAAACAACCCAACCCTGTAAAACAAGATTACAACAGTGTGTAGGTTTGGTGTAGGACTAACAACCCAACCATGTAAAACAAGATTACAACAGTGTGTAGGTTTGGTGTAGGACTAACAACCCAACCCTGTAAAACAAGATTACAACAGTGTGTAGGTTTGGTGTAGGAATAACAACCCAACCCTGTAAAACAAGATTACAACAGTGTGTAGGATTGGTGTAGGACTAACAATCCAACCCTGTAAAACAAGATTACAACAGTGTGTAGGTTTGGTGTGGGGCAAACAACCCAACCCTGTAAAACAAGATTACAACAGTGTGTAGGTTTGGTGTAGGGCAAACAACCCAAAATTATCGGATATCAATTTGGCGCCAAATTTAAACTTGTCTTTTGTGCAAAATACAATAGAGGACTTGATGTAGGCTTTTGGGAAATATTGAAACCTTTGAAATGGACAAATAATACAAGCTTTTTCCTGATCTGGTTGAAAAGATCCACTAAATTTTTTATTTCTCTGTGAATTTAAATAAAATACTTTGCTTTATTTATATCACAGGCACTTGTTTCTTGTAAAAAAAATATACCTAGATACTGGTATATATAGTATCTAGGTATATTTTTTTTTTACCAGAAACAAGGATTTATATAACACAATTAGGAGTTATTACAATTTGTGTGGTATTGGATCACAACACAGTAATATTTCAAAAGGAAAAAAAGTGGGGTGGGGTACATATAAAAATCACTGGTATGCAAGACTCCAATATTCAAGGTAGACAGAAATAAATATGTGATATTGAATATATGTCCTTAAGGTAGTTATGAATAAAAAAAACCCAGAACAAATCAGTTCAGGCAGCTTTAACTATTTACTAAATTTGGGCAGGGTAACGTCAGAGGGGTCGCGAAACAATGTTTCGATTAATCGCAATTGACTTCTCCCAGAAGTCTCCCCACTTCTCTCTGTTGTCTCCCACTTCTCCATGTGAGCTCTCTGAAAGAGAAGTCACTTCTCCCTCTAATTTGAAAGTAGTGGGAGCCCTGAATAATTATTCTCTAGTTTTTGTAATTTTTTAAAAAAAATTCGGACGACTAAAAGATTGAGTCGGACAAGTACTTTTTATAGCTAGTTGTCTGAAGGGACAAGTTGAAAAATATGTTAATGTAGAGGCCTGAAAGAAAATCCAGATAGATAAAATTTGTGAGCTGGGAGAATGGAATCATCTATGAGAAGGACAACCCAGAAAGAAAACTTGATCCAACAGTGTGTAGGTTTGGTGTAGGGCAAACAACCCAACCCTGTAAAACAAGATTAAGTTACTGAAATGTCACAACAGTGTGTAGGTTTGGTGTAGGACTAACAACCCAACCCTGTAAAACAAGATTACAACAGTGTGTAGGTTTGGTGTAGGACTAACAACCCAACCCTGTAAAACAAGATTACAACAGTGTGTAGGTTTGGTGTAGGACTAACAACCCAACCCTGTAAAACAAGATTACAACAGTGTGTAGGTTTGGTGTAGGACTAACAACCCAACCCTGTAAAACAAGATTACAACAGTGTGTAGGTTTGGTGTAGGGCAAACAACCCAACCCTGTAAAACAAGATTACAACAGTGTGTAGGTTTGGTGTAGGACTAACAACCCAACCCTGTAAAACAAGATTACAACAGTGTGTAGGTTTGGTGTAGGACTAACAACCCAACCCTGTAAAACAAGATTACAACAGTGTGTAGGTTTGGTGTAGGACTAACAACCCAACCATGTAAAACAAGATTACAACAGTGTGTAGGTTTGGTGTAGGACTAACAACCCAACCCTGTAAAACAAGATTACAACAGTGTGTAGGTTTGGTGTAGGAATAACAACCCAACCCTGTAAAACAAGATTACAACAGTGTGTAGGATTGGTGTAGGACTAACAATCCAACCCTGTAAAACAAGATTACAACAGTGTGTAGGTTTGGTGTGGGGCAAACAACCCAACCCTGTAAAACAAGATTACAACAGTGTGTAGGTTTGGTGTAGGGCAAACAACCCAAAATTATCGGATATCAATTTGGCGCCAAATTTAAACTTGTCTTTTGTGCAAAATACAATAGAGGACTTGATGTAGGCTTTTGGGAAATATTGAAACCTTTGAAATGGACAAATAATACAAGCTTTTTCCTGATCTGGTTGAAAAGATCCACTAAATTTTTTATTTCTCTGTGAATTTAAATAAAATACTTTGCTTTATTTATATCACAGGCACTTGTTTCTTGTAAAAAAAATATACCTAGATACTGGTATATATAGTATCTAGGTATATTTTTTTTTTACCAGAAACAAGGATTTATATAACACAATTAGGAGTTATTACAATTTGTGTGGTATTGGATCACAACACAGTAATATTTCAAAAGGAAAAAAAGTGGGGTGGGGTACATATAAAAATCACTGGTATGCAAGACTCCAATATTCAAGGTAGACAGAAATAAATATGTGATATTGAATATATGTCCTTAAGGTAGTTATGAATAAAAAAAACCCAGAACAAATCAGTTCAGGCAGCTTTAACTATTTACTAAATTTGGGCAGGGTAACGTCAGAGGGGTCGCGAAACAATGTTTCGATTAATCGCAATTGACTTCTCCCAGAAGTCTCCCCACTTCTCTCTGTTGTCTCCCACTTCTCCATGTGAGCTCTCTGAAAGAGAAGTCACTTCTCCCTCTAATTTGAAAGTAGTGGGAGCCCTGAATAATTATTCTCTAGTTTTTGTAATTTTTTAAAAAAAATTCGGACGACTAAAAGATTGAGTCGGACAAGTACTTTTTATAGCTAGTTGTCTGAAGGGACAAGTTGAAAAATATGTTAATGTAGAGGCCTGAAAGAAAATCCAGATAGATAAAATTTGTGAGCTGGGAGAATGGAATCATCTATGAGAAGGACAACCCAGAAAGAAAACTTGATCCAACAGTGTGTAGGTTTGGTGTAGGGCAAACAACCCAACCCTGTAAAACAAGATTAAGTTACTGAAATGTCACAACAGTGTGTAGGTTTGGTGTAGGACTAACAACCCAACCCTGTAAAACAAGATTACAACAGTGTGTAGGTTTGGTGTAGGACTAACAACCCAACCCTGTAAAACAAGATTACAACAGTGTGTAGGTTTGGTGTAGGACTAACAACCCAACCCTGTAAAACAAGATTACAACAGTGTGTAGGTTTGGTGTAGGACTAACAACCCAACCCTGTAAAACAAGATTACAACAGTGTGTAGGTTTGGTGTAGGGCAAACAACCCAACCCTGTAAAACAAGATTACAACAGTGTGTAGGTTTGGTGTAGGACTAACAACCCAACCCTGTAAAACAAGATTACAACAGTGTGTAGGTTTGGTGTAGGACTAACAACCCAACCCTGTAAAACAAGATTACAACAGTGTGTAGGTTTGGTGTAGGACTAACAACCCAACCCTGTAAAACAAGATTACAACAGTGTGTAGGTTTGGTGTAGGACTAACAATCCAACCCTGTAAAACAAGATTACAACAGTGTGTAGGTTTGGTGTAGGACTAACAACCCAACCCTGTAAAACAAGATTACAACAGTGTGTAGGTTTGGTGCAGGACTAACAATCCAACCCTGTAAAACAAGATTACAACAGTGTGTAGGTTTGGTGTAGGACTAACAACCAACCCTGTAAAACAAGATTACAACAGTGTGTAGGTTTGGTGTAGGACTAACAATCCAACCCTGTAAAACAAGATTACAACAGTGTGTAGGTTTGGTGTAGGACTAACATCCCAACCCTGTAAAACAAGATTACAACAGTGTGTAGGTTTGGTGTAGGGCAAACAACCCCACCCTGTAAAACAAGATTACAACAGTGTGTAGGTTTGGTGTAGGGCAAACAACCCAACCCTGTAAAACAAGATTACAACAGTGTGTAGGTTTGGTGTAGGAATAACAATCCAACCCTGTAAAACAAGATTACAACAGTGTGTAGGTTTGGTGTAGGGCAAACAACCCAACCCTGTAAAACAAGATTAAGTTACTGAAATGTCACAACAGTGTGTAGGTTTGGTGTAAGACTAACAACCCAACCCTGTAAAACAAGATTACAACAGTGTGTAGGTTTGGTGTAGGACTAACAACCCAACCCTGTAAAACAAGATTACAACAGTGTGTAGGATTGGTGTAGGACTAACAATCCAACCCTGTAAAACAAGATTACAACAGTGTGTAGGTTTGGTGTAGGACTAAATATCCAACCCTGTAAAACAAGATTACAACAGTGTGTAGGTTTGGTGTAGGACTAACAACCAACCCTGTAAAACAAGATTACAACAGTGTGTAGGTTTGGTGTAGGACTTAAAATCCAACCCTGTAAAACAAGATTACAACAGTGTGTAGGTTTGGTGTAGGACTAACAACCCAACCCTGTAAAACAAGATTACAACAGTGTGTAGGTTTGGTGTAGGGCAAACAACCCCACCTTGTAAAACAAGATTACAACAGTGTGTAGGTTTGGTGTAGGGCAAACAACCCAACCCTGTAAAACAAGATTACAACAGTGTGTAGGTTTGGTGTAGGGCAAACAACCCAACCCTGTAAAACAAGATTAAGTTACTGAAATGTCACAACAGTGTGTAGGTTTGGTGTAGGACTAACAACCCAACCCTGTAAAACAAGATTACAACAGTGTGTAGGTTTGGTGTAGGACTAACAACCCAACCCTGTAAAACAAGATTACAACAGTGTGTAGGTTTGGTGTAGGACTAACAATCCAACCCTGTAAAACAAGATTACAACAGTGTGTAGGTTTTGGTGTAGGACTAACAACCCAACCCTGTAAAACAAGATTACAACAGTGTGTAGGTTTGGTGTAGGGCAAACAACCCCACCCTGTAAAACAAGATTACAACAGTGTATAGGTTTGGTGTAGGGCAAACAACCCAACCCTGTAAAACAAGATTACAACAGTGTGTAGGTTTGGTGTAGGACTAACAACCCAACCCTGTAAAACAAGATTACAACAGTGTGTAGGTTTGGTGTAGGACTAACAACCCAACCCTGTAAAACAAGATTACAACAGTGTGTAGGACTAACAACCCAACCCTGTAAAACAAGATTACAACAGTGTGTAGGATTGGAGTAGGACTAACAATCCAACCCTGTAAAACAAGATTACAACAGTGTGTAGGTTTGGTGTAGGACTAACAACCCAACCCTGTAAAACAAGATTACAACAGTGTGTAGGTTTGGTGTAGGACTAACAACCCAACCCTGTAAAACAAGATTACAACAGTGTGTAGGTTTGGTGTAGGACTAACAACCCTGTAAAACAAGATTACAACAGTGTGTAGGTTTGGTGTAGGACTAACAACCCCACCCTGTAAAACAAGATTACAACAGTGTGTAGGTTTGGTGTAGGACTAACAACCCAACCCTGTAAAACAAGATTACAACAGTGTATAGGTTTGGTGTAGGACTAACAACCCAACCCTGTAAAACAAGATTACAACAGTGTGTAGGTTTGGTGTAGGGCAAACAACCCAACCCTGTAAAACAAGATTACAACAGTGTGTAGGTTTGGTGTAGGGCAAACAACCCAACCCTGTAAAACAAGATTACAACAGTGTGTAGGTTTGGTGTAGGACTAACAACCCAACCCTGTAAAACAAGATTACAACAGTGTGTAGGTTTGGTGTAGGAATAACAACCCAACCCTGTAAAACAAGATTACAACAGTGTGCAGGTTTGGTGTAGGACTAACAACCCAACCCTGTAAAACAAGATTACAACAGTGTGTAGGTTTGGTGTAGGGCAAACAACCCAACCCTGTAAAACAAGATTACAACAGTGTGTAGGTTTGGTGTAGGACTAACAACCCAACCATGTAAAACAAGATTACAACAGTGTGTAGGTTTGGTGTAGGACTAACAACCCAACCCTGTAAAACAAGATTACAACAGTGTGTAGGTTTGGTGTAGGAATAACAACCCAACCCTGTAAAACAAGATTACAACAGTGTGTAGGATTGGTGTAGGACTAACAATCCAACCCTGTAAAACAAGATTACAACAGTGTGTAGGTTTGGTGTAGGACTAACAACCCAACCCTGTAAAACAAGATTACAACAGTGTGTAGGTTTGGTGTAGGACTAACAATCCAACCCTGTAAAACAAGATTACAACAGTGTGTAGGTTTTGGTGTAGGACTAACAACCCAACCCTGTAAAACAAGATTACAACAGTGTGTAGGTTTGGTGTAGGACTAACAATCCAACCCTGTAAAAGTAGATTACAACAGTGTGTAGGTTTGGTGTAGGACTAACAACCCCACCCTGTAAAACAAGATTACAACAGTGTGTAGGTTTGGTGTAGGAGTAACAACCCAACCCTGTAAAACAAGATTACAACAGTGTGTAGGTTTGGTGTTGGGCAAACAACCCAATCCTGTAAAACAAGATTAAGTTACTGAAATGTCACAACAGTGTGTAGGTTTGGTGTAGGACTAACAACCCAACCCTGTAAAACAAGATGAAGTTACTGAAATGTCACAACAGTGTGTAGGTTTTGGTGTAGGACTAACAACCCAACCCTGTAAAACAAGATTACAACAGTGTGTAGGTTTGGTGTAGGGCAAACAACCCAACCCTGTAAAACAAGATTACAACAGTGTATAGGTTTGGTGTAGGGCAAACAACCCAACCCTGTAAAACAAGATTACAACAGTGTGTAGGTTTCGTGTAGGACTAACAACCCAACCCTGTAAAACAAGATTACAACAGTGTGTAGGTTTGGTGTAGGACTAACAACCCAACCCTGTAAAACAAGATTACAACAGTGTGTAGGTTTGGTGTAGGACTAACAACCCAACCCTGTAAAACAAGATTACAACAGTGTGTAGGTTTGGTGTAGGACTAACAATCCAACCCTGTAAAACAAGATTACAACAGTGTGTAGGTTTGGTGTAGGACTAACAACCCAACCCTGTAAAACAAGATTACAACAGTGTGTAGGTTTGGTGTAGGACTAACAACCCAACCCTGTAAAACAAGATTACAACAGTGTGTAGGTTTGGTGTAGGACTAACAACCCAACCCTGTAAAACAAGATTACAACAGTGTGTAGGTTTGGTGTAGGACAAACAACCCAACCCTGTAAAACAAGATTACAACAGTGTGTAGGTTTGGTGTAGGACTAACAACCCAACCCTGTAAAACAAGATTACAACAGTGTGTAGGTTTGGTGTAGGACTAACATCCCCACCCTGTAAAACAAGATTAAGCTACTGAAATGTCACAATTGAATGTTGATGCCTTATGTCCCATCAGGGATGAAGAGGATAAGTAAGTAATTATACTTTTAGGTTTATTCATCTCTTCCAGTTCTTCAGGAGACACACCCACTTCTTGTGCTCTGACATCCTTAAAAGCTAAAATCTTTTCTAAAGCCTGTGGTAACTTCACTTCCTTAGGTTTTTCTTCTTCTGGAGGATCAAACTAGAAGACAATGAACAATTATGTCAAGGAGATCAAACTTAAATTACCAGAACACATCTGATAAAATATATCATCTAATTAACATCACATCTCTTACTTACTTCCCTTGACAGACATGTCACAGCGTGGCAGATCCATGGCAGGAATATTTAATGATCTGATAAATACCGGTTATGACCTTTTCGACCGATCAGATTGCTTGTAGTAAAAAAACCCAGTCAATTTAAATTTTTTACAGTTTTATAATCTCCTAATGACTATTTTCATTGAACATTAACATGAGACCCTTCACGGGGTTTACTCAGATCTCACATGCCGTGACATGTCATTGTTTACTCAGATCTCACATGCCGTGACATGTCATTGTTTACTCAGATCTCGCATGCCGTGACATGTCATTGTTTACTCAGATCTCACATGCCGTGATATGTCATTGTTTACTCAGATCTCACATGCTGTGACATGTCATTGTTTACTCAGATCTCACACACAGTGACATGTCATTGTTTACTCAGATCTCACATGCCATGACATGTCATTGTTTACTCAGATCTCACACGCCGTGACAAGTCATTGTTTACTTGGATCTCACATGCTGTGACATGTCATTGTTTACTCAGATCTCACATGCCATGACATGTTATTGTTTATTCAGATCTCACATGCCGTGACATGTCATTGTTTACTCAGATCTCACATGCTGTGACATGTCATTGTTTACTCAGATCTCACATGCCGTGACATGTCATTGTTTACTCGGATCTCACATGCTGTGACATGTCATTGTTTACTCAGATCTCACACACCATGACATGCCATTGTTTACTCAGATCTCACATGCCATGACATGTCATTGTTTACTCAGTTCTCACACGCCGTGACATGTCATTGTTTACTCAGATCTCACATGCTGTGACATGTCATTGTTTACTCAGATCTCACATGCCGTGATATGTCATTGCTTACTCAGATCTCAGATGCCGTGACATGTCATTGTTTACTCAGATCTCACATGCCGTGACATGTCATTGTTTACTCAGATCTCACATGCCGTGACATGTCATTGTTTACTCGGATCTCACATGCCGTGACATGTCATTGTTTACTCAGATCTCACATGCCGTGACATGTCATTGTTTACTCAGATCTCACATGCCATGACATATCATTGTTTACTCAGATCTCACATGCCGTGACATGTCATTGTTTACTCAGATTTCACATGCCGTGACATGTCATTGTTTACTCAGATCTCACATGCCGTGACATGTTATTGTTTACTCAGATCTCACATGCCATGACATGTCATTGTTTACTCAGATCTCACATGCCGTGACATGTCATTGTTTACGCAGATCTCACATGCTGTGACATGTCATTGTTTACTCAGATCTCACATGCCATGACATGTCATTGTTTACTCAGATTTCACATGCCGTGACATGTCATTGTTTACTCAGATCTCACATGCCATGACATGTTATTGTTTACTCAGATCTCACATGCCATGACATGTCATTGTTTACTCAGATCTCACATGCCGTGACATGTCATTTAAGGGAGCAAGTGAGAGATGTGATTTTATTCAAATTGATCAAAGATAATAATTGATGGATATCATAAAAAAATAAAATATATTTTTTTAAATCACATAGGTAATAAGATTATACTACCTCTATAGAAT
This sequence comes from Bathymodiolus septemdierum, assembly GCA_963383655.1. NCBI lineage: Eukaryota > Metazoa > Mollusca > Bivalvia > Mytilida > Modiolidae > Bathymodiolus > Bathymodiolus septemdierum. Next base: position 128,424,245 of record OY726519.1, on the reverse strand, counting down.
GTAGTACACACTTCACAATTAAATAAGTAAGATATTTCACAGACAATAAATTCTATAATCTATGAGCAATGACAATAACTCATCTTCTCCTCTGAACTATTTTAAAATCCTTAAAGCATCAATGATGCACAAGCCAAGTTGTATTATATTATTAAAATTCTTTAGGAAAAATTCTACTTTTCAATTTAACTGAGATATTTTTGATATATAGATCGTTGTGTAAAATTTGGTTTGATCTTGTTGAGAACTATTTTGCTTTTGCTTGTGCTCTAACAAGAACATTTTCAATATTTCAAACATCTCAAACTCAACTTCTTGACAAAATATTATGATTTTATAACTCAAATGAGATACTGTCCATATATAGCTTGTGTATTAATCTTGTTTGAGTTTGAGTCTGTCACGGAATAAAAATGCTACAGGCTAAAGACTTGTGTGCTGCCTGCCTAAATGGAAATCACAAAACTACTTTGTTGCAACTCAGCTAAATATTTTCTTATTTCACTTTACCTTAGGAGGGGGTAATTTTTCAACTGGTTGAACTGGTGGGCCTGGTGGTCGACCCATAGGTCCAGAATTTGGTGGTCCCTGGGGTTGTTGAACCATAGGTCCAGAATTTGGTGGTCCTGGTGGTCGACCCATCGGTCCAGAATTTGGTGGTCCACTCAGTAAAGGTCGTGGTTGTCCTTGTGGTGGCCTAATCATTTGTGGCATTGGTTGTCCTGGACCCATTTGTGATTGAGGTGGCTGCTGTGGTCTTGGTGGCATGTTCTGGGGTCTAGGTGGTGGCGCAACACCTTGGGGTCCCATCTGGGGTTGAAACTGTGGAGTTATTTGTCTCTGTTGTGCCATGGTAACAGGTACTGGACCCCTAGGTGCACCAACTTGTGGTTGCATAGGAGGTCTAGGTGGTCCTTCTGATATCTGTGGCATGGAAACTGGAGGTCTGAGAGGAGGTATTGAAGAAGGACCTCCACTAGTCTGCATAAGGGGAGGAATAGACGATGGTCCACTACTAGACTGCATCAGGGGTGGTGGTGCAGGGCCACTATTAGGCTGCATCAGCGATGGAATTGATGTTGGTTCTCTACCAGGCTGCATCATTGGTGGAAATGACGATAATCCCCCACCTGATGGCATTAGAGGTGGTGGTCCAGTATTGGCCACTACAGATACTGGTGGCCTGCTTTGTTGGCTCATCAAATTGGGAGGTGGGTGCTGAGGTGGACCTGAAGTTGGAGGGCCAATAGGTGGTGGTCTAGACACTGAAATAGCAAAACAATATGATGGATAGAGCTGTCAAGAAAAAAATGTAGAGATAAATAAAGCTGTCAAGACAAAAATGTAGAGATAAATAAAGCTGTCAAAACAAAAATGTAGAGATAAATAAAGCTGTCAAGACAAAAATGTAGAGATAAATAAAGCTGTCAAGACAAAATTGTAGAGATAAATAAAGCTGTCAAGACAAAAATGTAGAGATATATAAAGCTGTCAAGACAAAAATGTAGAGATAAATAAAGCTGTCAAGACAAAAATGTAGAGATAAATAAAGCTGTCAAGACAAAAATGTAGAGATAAATAAAGCTGTCAAGACAAAAATGTAGAGATAAATAAAGCTGTCAAGACAAAAATGTAGAGATAAATAAAGCTGTCAAAACAAAAATGTAAAGATAAATAAAGCTGTCAAGACAAAAATGTAGAGATAAATAAAGCTGTCAAGACAAAAATGTAGAGATAAATAAAGCTGTCAAAACAAAAATGTAGAGGTAAATAAAGCTGTCAAAACAAAAATGTAGAGGTAAATAAAGCTGTCAAAACAAAAATATAGAGATAAATAAAGCTGTCAAAACAAAAATGTAGAGGTAAATAAAGCTGTCAAAACAAAAATGTAGAGATAAATAAAGCTGTCAAAACAAAAATGTAGAGGTAAATAAAGCTGTCAAAACAAAAATGTAGAGATAAATAAAGCTGTCAAGACAAAAATTAATAAAGGTCTAACAGTGGAAGAAGTGCAAGATCGTAAAATCTGTGACATCCAAAGGTAAGATTTAAATTGTATCTGACGAGGCTTGCCGAGTCTGATACGATTTAAATCTTACCAGAGGGTGTCTCAGATTTAACATTCATGCACCTCTCCCGGTGTTTGAATCTTTTTCTCACCCCTTTCTACCTAAGTTTCAATGTTTATTTACTTTGAGTAAAAAATAGAGTGCTCTCCCTTGTCAGTAACTAATGTAAATAAAGAAATTACCTCCCTTTGTCCAAAGTCAAATACATTTTTACAGGTATTTATTGCTGTTGTAGTAGCATTTATAATGTATTCATAAAATATATTGTATTTTATTATGAAATACATTTAAAATAGTGTCAAGACACAGATGTATATCGATCGACAATTCACTTCGGTAATGGGAAACAATTTTGTGGGAAAACGTTTGTGTTGCCTGTCTTACACAGGAGCCTGGGTAAGATAGAAAAATCTTTTTCACCTGAATTACCAGACTACTTTATCCAAGAGGTGAGAAAAATAAATCTGTCAAGACAAAAGAAATATTGCATTTTCATTATCTCTCCAAGATGTTCTTCATATAACAAATGTACAAACCAGATTGAAAATTAGATCATGAAAAAAAAAAATGAACTGTTACCCGTAATGACTAGTGCATAATGCACAAGATTTTTCATAGATTCTTTATTTTGCAGGAGGGATGCGCATTATAAACAAGAACAATGGGTTTCGATCTTTTTTCAGACTGGGAAATCACATGTCTGCCATGAGTTTCGATCTTTGTCAACATGCAAAGTTAAATATTTCTTAAATTGTTTGGACACTCCCACAAAATAATTTAATGCATCTAATACGTTTTAATTATTGAAGAATTAAGACTGTCTAGTGCAGTTGTGTTTTGTACTGGTAAATGTTTACCTTTGATACGAAAATAAACTAAAAATAAAAGTGTGATTATATCTAGCCATGCATAAAATAATCAATACCGATAAGATTCTGTGTATGCATGTATAATGGTGATATAATTACTTAGTGTATAATTAGACTGTCGGACTGTGCTTACACAAGATTTTAATGATTGAAATAAAAAGAAAAGAAACAATAAAATGTATTTGTCAATTTTTATATCAGGTCTGAAAGTTTGATTACTCCAAGGTGAAGTTCAATCTGATTAACAATAAATTACAAGATATAACAATCTCAGTTATGATTGTATGGCTTGGATGCTATTTCATCACTAAAATAATAAGGCTTTGCTTGTAGTTCATTCATGATAATTAATTAGTTGGTCCATTTTAAAGATACAAAAAAACGGGATTGTTGGCGCTCCTTGATGTATGTAACATATATGTAACAACTGTATTTTCTAAAACTTGTCACAAGATTAGCAATGTTCAACAATGTAATAATAAGTGACAATTGTTTGCTTTTCTTTATTTTATATTAGTATTTTCTGTCAACTTCAACTATCAACTGCGTCAATTTACATAAGATCCGGAATTTAAACTTATATTTACCGATGCTGTACTAGATTTCGAATCCATTACACAGCATCCGGATAATAAAAACATATGAAAACGCAATAAAATCCAATACAATTAATATTTTTCAACTTCATTGAAGAAGAAAAGAGATAAATGGTTCTTAAATTCTCCCAGCAAATGAAACATGCTCAAAGGACTGAAAAATATATACGATTGACATTTAATTCTTACATTTCCGACGACAATTTTTTTCAAAAGTCTATGCGCTTTATAGATACGAACTAGTTTTTTTCTGGAGATTTTCAAGGCCAAGAGAATGCGCACCAATGAGCTTTATGCAACGGTAATGACGATAAAACTCCACCTTCCAGGACAAGATTTTTCATTTTTTCTGTAATTACCAAGCAGTACTTTAAAGGTTAACTAGAGTTTACCTGGAACACTTTGAGTTGTTCCTCCTGTAATTACCCAGCATTACTTTAAAGGTTAACTAGAGTTTACCTGGAACACTTTGTCTGAGTTGTTCCTCTTGTAATTACCCAGCAGTACTTTAATGGTTAACTAGAGTTTACCTGGGGACATTTTGTCTGAGTTGTTCCTCTTGTAATTACCCAGCATTACTTTAGTTAACTAGAGTTTACCTGGAACACTTTGTCTGAGTTGTTCCTCTTGTAATTATCCAGCATTACTTTAACGGTTAACTAGAGTTTACCTGGAACACTTTGTCTGAGTTGTTCCTCTTGTAATTACCCAGCATTACTTTAAAGGTTAACTAGAGTTTACCTGGAACACTTTGTCTGAGTTGTTCCTCTTGTAATTACCCAGCATTACTTTAAAGGTTAACTAGAGTTTACCTGGAACACTTTGTCTGAGTTGTTCCTCTTGTAATTACCCAGCATTACTTTAGTTGACTAGAGTTTACCTGGAACACTTTGTCTGAGTTGTTCCTCTTGTAATTACCCAGCATTACTTTAAAGGTTAACTAGAGTTTACCTGGAACACTTTGTCTGAGTTGTTCCTCTTGTAATTACCCAGCATTACTTTAAAGGTTAACTAGAGTTTACCTGGAACACTTTGTCTGAGTTGTTCCTCTTGTAATTACTCAGCATTACTTTAACGGTTAACTAGAGTTTACCTGGAACACTTTGTCTGAGTTGTTCCTCTTGTAATTACCCAGCATTACTTTAAAGGTTAACTAGAGTTTACCTGGAACACTTTGTCTGAGTTGTTCCTCTTGTAATTACCCAGCATTACTTTAAAGGTTAACTAGAGTTTACCTGGAACACTTTGTCCGAGTTGTTCCTCTTGTAATTACCCAGCATTACTTTAAAGGTTACCTAGAGTTTACCTGGAACACTTTGTCTGAGTTGTTCCTCTTGTAATTACCCAGCATTACTTTAAAGGTTAACTAGAGTTTACCTGGAACACTTTGTCTGAGTTGTTCCTCCTGTAATTACCCAGCATTACTCTAACGGTTAACTAGAGTTTACCTGGAACACTTTGTCTGAGTTGTTCCTCCTATAATTACCCAGCATTACTTTAACGGTTAACTAGAGTTTACCTGGAACACTTTGTCTGAGTTGTTCCTCCTGTATTTACCCAGCATTACTTTAAAGGTTAACTAGAGTTTACCTGGAACACTTTGTCTGAGTTGTTCCTCTTGTAATTACCCAGCATTACTTTAAAGGTTAACTAGAGTTTACCTGGAACACTTTGTCTGAGTTGTTCCTCTTGTAATTACCCAGCATTACTTTAAAGGTTAACTAGAGTTTACCTGGAACACTTTGTCTGAGTTGTTCCTCTTGTAACCCAGCATTACTTTAAAGGTTAACTAGAGTTTACCTGGAACACTTTGTCTGAGTTGTTCCTCTTGTAATTACCCAGCATTACTTTAGATAACTAGAGTTTACCTGGAACACTTTGTCTGAGTTGTTCCTCTTGTAACCCAGCATTACTTTAAAGGTTAACTAGAGTTTACCTGGAACACTTTGTCTGAGTTGTTCCTCTTGTAATTACCCAGCATTACTTTAGATAATTAGAGTTTACCTGGAACACTTTGTCTGAGTTGTTCCTCTTGTAACCCAGCATTACTTTAAAGGTTAACTAGAGTTTACCTGGAACACTTTGTCTGAGTTGTTCCTCTTGTAATTACCCAGCATTACTTTAGATAACTAGAGTTTACCTGGAACACTTTGTCTGAGTTGTTCCTCTTGTAACCCAGCATTACTTTAAAGGTTAACTAGAGTTTACCTGGAACACTTTGTCTGAGTTGTTCCTCTTGTAATTACCCAGCATTACTTTAGATAACTAGAGTTTACCTGGAACACTTTGTCTGAGTTGTTCCTCTTGTAACCCAGCATTACTTTAAAGGTTAACTTGAGTTTACCTGGAACACTTTGTCTGAGTTGTTCCTCTTGTAATTACCCAGCATTACTTTAGATAACTAGAGTTTACCTGGAACACTTTGTCTGAGTTGTTCCTCTTGTAATTACCCAGCATTACTTTAAAGGTTAACTAGAGTTTACCTGGAACACTTTGTCTGAGTTGTTCCTCCTGTAATTACCCAGCATTACTTTAGATAACTAGAGTTTACCTGGAACACTTTGTCTGAGTTGTTCCTCTTATAATTACCCAGCATTACTTTAAAGGTTAACTAGAGTTTACCTGAAACACCTTGTCTGAGTTGTTCCTCTTGTAATTACCCAGCATTACTTTAGATAACTAGAGTTTACCTGGAACACTTTGTCTGAGTTGTTCCTCCTGTAATTACCCAGCATTACTTTAAAGGTTAACTAGAGTTTACCTGGAACACTTTGTCTGAGTTGTTCCTCTTGTAACCCAGCATTACTTTAAAGGTTAACTAGAGTTTACCTGGAACACTTTGTCTGAGTTGTTCCTCTTGTAATTACCCAGCATTACTTTAAAGGTTAACTAGAGTTTACCTGGAACACCTTGTCTTGAGTTGTTCCTCTTGTAATTACCCAGCATTACTTTAGATAACTAGAGTTTACCTGGAACACTTTGTCTGAGTTGTTCCTCTTGTAATTACCCAGCATTACTTTAAAGGTTAACTAGAGTTTACCTGGAACACCTTGTCTGAGTTGTTCCTCTTGTAATTACCCAGCATTACTTTAGATAACTAGAGTTTACCTGGAACACTTTGTCTGAGTTGTTCCTCTTGTAATTACCCAGCATTACTTTAAAGGTTAACTAGAGTTTACCTGGAACACTTTGTCTGAGTTGTTCCTCTTGTAATTACCCAGCATTACTTTAGATAACTAGAGTTTACCTGGAACACTTTGTCTGAGTTGTTCCTCTTGTAATTACCCAGCATTACTTTAAAGGTTAACTAGAGCTTACCTGGAACACTTTGTCTGAGTTGTTCCTCTTGTAATTACCCAGCATTACTTTAGATAACTAGAGTTTACCTGGAACACTTTGTCTGAGTTGTTCCTCTTGTAATTACCCAGCATTACTTTAAAGGTTAACTAGAGTTTACCTGGAACACTTTGTCTTGAGTTGTTCCTCTTGTAATTACCCAGCATTACTTTAAAGGTTAACTAGAGTTTACCTGGAACACTTTGTCTGAGTTGTTCCTCTTGTAACCCAGCATTACTTTAAAGGTTAACTAGAGTTTACCTGGAACACTTTGTCTGAGTTGTTCCTCTTGTAACCCTGCATTACTTTAAAGGTTAACTAGAGTTTACCTGGAACACTTTGTCTGAGTTGTTCCTCTTGTAATTACCCAGCATTACTTTAAAGGTTAACTAGAGTTTACCTGGAACACTTTGTCTGAGTTGTTCCTCTTGTAATTACCCAGCATTACTTTAAAGGTTAACTAGAGTTTACCTGGAACACTTTGTCTGAGTTGTTCCTCTTGTAATTACCCAGCATTACTTTAAAGGTTAACTAGAGTTTACCTGGAACACTTTGTCTGAGTTGTTCCTCTTGTAACCCAGCATTACTTTAAAGGTTAACTAGAGTTTACCTGGAACACTTTGTCTGAGTTGTTCCTCTTGTAACCCAGCATTACTTTAAAGGTTAACTAGAGTTTACCTGGAACACTTTGTCTGAGTTGTTCCTCTTGTAACCCAGCATTACTTTAAAGGTTAACTAGAGTTTACCTGGAACACTTTGTCTGAGTTGTTCCTCTTGTAATTACCCAGCATTACTTTAAAGGTTAACTAGAGTTTACCTGGAACACTTTGTCTGAGTTGTTCCTCTTGTAATTACCCAGCATTACTTTAAAGGTTAACTAGAGTTTACCTGGAACACTTTGTCTGAGTTGTTCCTCTTGTAATTACCCAGCATTACTTTAAAGGTTAACTAGAGTTTACCTGGAACACTTTGTCTGAGTTGTTCCTCTTGTAACCCAGCATTACTTTAAAGGTTAACTAGAGTTTACCTGGAACACTTTGTCTGAGTTGTTCCTCTTGTAACCCAGCATTACTTTAAAGGTTAACTAGAGTTTACCTGGAACACTTTGTCTGAGTTGTTCCTCTTGTAATTACCCAGCATTACTTTAAAGGTTAACTAGAGTTTACCTGGAACACTTTGTCTGAGTTGTTCCTCTTGTAACCCAGCATTACTTTAAAGGTTAACTAGAGTTTACCTGGAACACTTTGTCTGAGTTGTTCCTCTTGTAATTACCCAGCATTACTTTAAAGGTTAACTAGAGTTTACCTGGAACACCTTGTCTGAGTTGTTCCTCTTGTAATTACCCAGCATTACTTTAAAGGTTAACTAGAGTTTACCTGGAACACTTTGTCTGAGTTGTTCCTCTTGTAATTACCCAGCATTACTTTAAAGGTTAACTAGAGTTTACCTGGAACACCTTGTCTGAGTTGTTCCTCTTGTAATTACCCAGCATTACTTTAGATAACTAGAGTTTACCTGGAACACTTTGTCTGAGTTGTTCCTCTTGTAATTACCCAGCATTACTTTAAAGGTTAACTAGAGTTTACCTGGAACACCTTGTCTGAGTTGTTCCTCTTGTAATTACCCAGCATTACTTTAGATAACTAGAGTTTACCTGGAACACTTTGTCTGAGTTGTTCCTCTTGTAATTACCCAGCATTACTTTAAAGGTTAACTAGAGTTTACCTGGAACACTTTGTCTGAGTTGTTCCTCTTGTAATTACCCAGCATTACTTTAGATAACTAGAGTTTACCTGGAACACTTTGTCTGAGTTTTTCCTCTTGTAATTACCCAGCATTACTTTAAAGGTTAACTAGAGTTTACCTGGAACACTTTGTCTGAGTTGTTCCTCTTGTAATTACCCAGCATTACTTTAGATAACTAGAGTTTACCTGGAACACTTTGTCTGAGTTGTTCCTCTTGTAATTACCCAGCATTACTTTAAAGGTTAACTAGAGTTTACCTGGAACACTTTGTCTGAGTTGTTCCTCTTGTAACCCAGCATTACTTTAAAGGTTAACTAGAGTTTACCTGGAACACTTTGTCTGAGTTGTTCCTCTTGTAACCCAGCATTACTTTAAAGGTTAACTAGAGTTTACCTGGAACACTTTGTCTGAGTTGTTCCTCTTGTAACCCAGCATTACTTTAAAGGTTAACTAGAGTTTACCTGGAACACTTTGTCTGAGTTGCTCCTCTTGTAACCCAGCATTACTTTAAAGGTTAACTAGAGTTTACCTGGAACACTTTGTCTGAGTTGTTCCTCTTGTAATTACCCAGCATTACTTTAAAGGTTAACTAGAGTTTACCTGGAACACTTTGTCTGAGTTGTTCCTCTTGTAATTACCCAGCATTACTTTAAAGGTTAACTAGAGTTTACCTGGAACACTTTGTCTGAGTTGTTCCTCTTGTAACCCAGCATTACTTTAAAGGTTAACTAGAGTTTACCTGGAACACTTTGTCTGAGTTGTTCCTCTTGTAATTACCCAGCATTACTTTAAAGGTTAACTAGAGTTTACCTGGAACACTTTGTCCGAGTTGTTCCTCTTGTAATTACCCAGCATTACTTTAAAGGTTACCTAGAGTTTACCTGGAACACTTTGTCTGAGTTGTTCCTCTTGTAATTACCCAGCATTACTTTAAAGGTTAACTAGAGTTTACCTGGAACACTTTGTCTGAGTTGTTCCTCTTGTAACCCAGCATTACTTAAAAGGTTAACTAGAGTTTACCTGGAACACTTTGTCTGAGTTGTTCCTCTTGTAACCCAGCATTACTTTAAATGTTAATTAGAGTTTACCTGGAACACTTTGTCTGAGTTGTTCCTCTTGTAATTACCCAGCATTACTTTAAAGGTTAACTAGAGTTTACCTGGAACACTTTGTCTGAGTTGTTCCTCTTGTAATTACCCAGCATTACTTTAAAGGTTAACTAGAGTTTACCTGGAACACTTTGTCTGAGTTGTTCCTCTTGTAACCCAGCATTACTTTAAAGGTTAACTAGAGTTTACCTGGAACACTTTGTCTGAGTTGTTCCTCTTGTAACCCAGCATTACTTTAAAGGTTAACTAGAGTTTACCTGGAACACTTTGTCTGAGTTGTTCCTCTTGTAATTACCCAGCATTACTTTAAAGGTTAACTAGAGTTTACCTGGAACACTTTGTCTGAGTTGTTCCTCTTGTAATTACCCAGCATTACTTTAAAGGTTAACTAGAGTTTACCTGGAACACTTTGTCTGAGTTGTTCCTCTTGTAATTACCCAGCATTACTTTAAAGGTTAACTAGAGTTTACCTGGAACACTTTGTCTGAGTTGTTCCTCCTGTAATTACCCAGCATTACTTTAAAGGTTAACTAGAGTTTACCTGGAACACCTTGTCTGAGTTGTTCCTCCTGTAATTACCCAGCATTACTTTAAAGGTTAACTAGAGTTTACCTGGAACACTTTGTCTGAGTTGTTCCTCCTGTAATTACCCAGCATTACTTTAAAGGTTAACTAGAGTTTACCTGGAACACTTTGTCTGAGTTGTTCCTCTTGTAACCCAGCATTACTTTAAAGGTTAACTAGAGTTTACCTGGAACACTTTGTCTGAGTTGTTCCTCTTGTAATTACCCAGCATTACTTTAAAGGTTAACTAGAGTTTACCTGGAACACCTTGTCTTGAGTTGTTCCTCTTGTAATTACCCAGCATTACTTTAGATAACTAGAGTTTACCTGGAACACTTTGTCTGAGTTGTTCCTCTTGTAATTACCCAGCATTACTTTAAAGGTTAACTAGAGTTTACCTGGAACACCTTGTCTGAGTTGTTCCTCTTGTAATTACCCAGCATTACTTTAAAGGTTAACTAGAGTTTACCTGGAACACTTTGTCTGAGTTGTTCCTCTTGTAATTACCCAGCATTACTTTAGATAACTAGAGTTTACCTGGAACACTTTGTCTGAGTTGTTCCTCTTGTAATTACCCAGCATTACTTTAGATAACTAGAGTTTACCTGGAACACTTTGTCTGAGTTGTTCCTCTTGTAATTACCCAGCATTACTTTAAAGGTTAACTAGAGTTTACCTGGAACACTTTGTCTTGAGTTGTTCCTCTTGTAATTACCCAGCATTACTTTAAAGGTTAACTAGAGTTTACCTGGAACACTTTGTCTGAGTTGTTCCTCTTGTAATTACCCAGCATTACTTTAAAGGTTAACTAGAGTTTACCTGGAACACTTTGTCTGAGTTGTTCCTCTTGTAATTACCCAGCATTACTTTAGATAACTAGAGTTTACCTGGAACACTTTGTCTGAGTTGTTCCTCTTGTAATTACCCAGCATTACTTTAGATAACTAGAGTTTACCTGGAACACTTTGTCTGAGTTGTTCCTCTTGTAATTACCCAGCATTACTTTAAAGGTTAACTAGAGTTTACCTGGAACACTTTGTCTTGAGTTGTTCCTCTTGTAATTACCCAGCATTACTTTAAAGGTTAACTAGAGTTTACCTGGAACACTTTGTCTGAGTTGTTCCTCTTGTAACCCAGCATTACTTTAAAGGTTAACTAGAGTTTACCTGGAAAACTTTGTCTGAGTTGTTCCTCTTGTAACCCAGCATTACTTTAAAGGTTAACTAGAGTTTACCTGGAACACTTTGTCTGAGTTGTTCCTCCTGTAATTACCCAGCATTACTTTAAAGGTTAACTAGAGTTTACCTGGAACACCTTGTCTGAGTTGTTCCTCCTGTAATTACCCAGCATTACTTTAAAGGTTAACTAGAGTTTACCTGGAACACTTTGTCTGAGTTGTTCCTCCTGTAATTACCCAGCATTACTTTAAAGGTTAACTAGAGTTTACCTGGAACACTTTGTCTGAGTTGTTCCTCTTGTAACCCAGCATTACTTTAAAGGTTAACTAGAGTTTACCTGGAACACTTTGTCTGAGTTGTTCCTCTTGTAATTACCCAGCATTACTTTAAAGGTTAACTAGAGTTTACCTGGAACACCTTGTCTTGAGTTGTTCCTCTTGTAATTACCCAGCATTACTTTAGATAACTAGAGTTTACCTGGAACACTTTGTCTGAGTTGTTCCTCTTGTAATTACCCAGCATTACTTTAAAGGTTAACTAGAGTTTACCTGGAACACCTTGTCTGAGTTGTTCCTCTTGTAATTACCCAGCATTACTTTAAAGGTTAACTAGAGTTTACCTGGAACACTTTGTCTGAGTTGTTCCTCTTGTAATTACCCAGCATTACTTTAGATAACTAGAGTTTACCTGGAACACTTTGTCTGAGTTGTTCCTCTTGTAATTACCCAGCATTACTTTAGATAACTAGAGTTTACCTGGAACACTTTGTCTGAGTTGTTCCTCTTGTAATTACCCAGCATTACTTTAAAGGTTAACTAGAGTTTACCTGGAACACTTTGTCTTGAGTTGTTCCTCTTGTAATTACCCAGCATTACTTTAAAGGTTAACTAGAGTTTACCTGGAACACTTTGTCTGAGTTGTTCCTCTTGTAATTACCCAGCATTACTTTAAAGGTTAACTAGAGTTTACCTGGAACACTTTGTCTGAGTTGTTCCTCTTGTAATTACCCAGCATTACTTTAGATAACTAGAGTTTACCTGGAACACTTTGTCTGAGTTGTTCCTCTTGTAATTACCCAGCATTACTTTAGATAACTAGAGTTTACCTGGAACACTTTGTCTGAGTTGTTCCTCTTGTAATTACCCAGCATTACTTTAAAGGTTAACTAGAGTTTACCTGGAACACTTTGTCTTGAGTTGTTCCTCTTGTAATTACCCAGCATTACTTTAAAGGTTAACTAGAGTTTACCTGGAACACTTTGTCTGAGTTGTTCCTCTTGTAACCCAGCATTACTTTAAAGGTTAACTAGAGTTTACCTGGAAAACTTTGTCTGAGTTGTTCCTCTTGTAACCCAGCATTACTTTAAAGGTTAACTAGAGTTTACCTGGAACACTTTGTCTGAGTTGTTCCTCTTGTAATTACCCAGCATTACTTTAAAGGTTAACTAGAGTTTACCTGGAACACTTTGTCTGAGTTGTTCCTCTTGTAATTACCCAGCATTACTTTAAAGGTTAACTAGAGTTTACCTGGAACACTTTGTCTGAGTTGTTCCTCTTGTAATTACCCAGCATTACTTTAAAGGTTAACTAGAGTTTACCTGGAACACTTTGTCTGAGTTGTTCCTCTTGTAACCCAGCATTACTTTAAAGGTTAACTAGAGTTTACCTGGAACACTTTGTCTGAGTTGTTCCTCTTGTAACCCAGCATTACTTTAAAGGTTAACTAGAGTTTACCTGGAACACTTTGTCTGAGTTGTTCCTCTTGTAACCCAGCATTACTTTAAAGGTTAACTAGAGTTTACCTGGAACACTTTGTCTGAGTTGTTCCTCTTGTAATTACCCAGCATTACTTTAAAGGTTAACTAGAGTTTACCTGGAACACTTTGTCTGAGTTGTTCCTCTTGTAATTACCCAGCATTACTTTAAAGGTTAACTAGAGTTTACCTGGAACACTTTGTCTGAGTTGTTCCTCTTGTAATTACCCAGCATTACTTTAAAGGTTAACTAGAGTTTACCTGGAACACTTTGTCTGAGTTGTTCCTCTTGTAACCCAGCATTACTTTAAAGGTTAACTAGAGTTTACCTGGAACACTTTGTCTGAGTTGTTCCTCTTGTAACCCAGCATTACTTTAAAGGTTAACTAGAGTTTACCTGGAACACTTTGTCTGAGTTGTTCCTCTTGTAATTACCCAGCATTACTTTAAAGGTTAACTAGAGTTTACCTGGAACACTTTGTCTGAGTTGTTCCTCTTGTAACCCAGCATTACTTTAAAGGTTAACTAGAGTTTACCTGGAACACTTTGTCTGAGTTGTTCCTCTTGTAATTACCCAGCATTACTTTAAAGGTTAACTAGAGTTTACCTGGAACACCTTGTCTGAGTTGTTCCTCTTGTAATTACCCAGCATTACTTTAAAGGTTAACTAGAGTTTACCTGGAACACTTTGTCTGAGTTGTTCCTCTTGTAATTACCCAGCATTACTTTAAAGGTTAACTAGAGTTTACCTGGAACACCTTGTCTGAGTTGTTCCTCTTGTAATTACCCAGCATTACTTTAGATAACTAGAGTTTACCTGGAACACTTTGTCTGAGTTGTTCCTCTTGTAATTACCCAGCATTACTTTAAAGGTTAACTAGAGTTTACCTGGAACACCTTGTCTGAGTTGTTCCTCTTGTAATTACCCAGCATTACTTTAGATAACTAGAGTTTACCTGGAACACTTTGTCTGAGTTGTTCCTCTTGTAATTACCCAGCATTACTTTAAAGGTTAACTAGAGTTTACCTGGAACACTTTGTCTGAGTTGTTCCTCTTGTAATTACCCAGCATTACTTTAGATAACTAGAGTTTACCTGGAACACTTTGTCTGAGTTTTTCCTCTTGTAATTACCCAGCATTACTTTAAAGGTTAACTAGAGTTTACCTGGAACACTTTGTCTGAGTTGTTCCTCTTGTAATTACCCAGCATTACTTTAGATAACTAGAGTTTACCTGGAACACTTTGTCTGAGTTGTTCCTCTTGTAATTACCCAGCATTACTTTAAAGGTTAACTAGAGTTTACCTGGAACACTTTGTCTGAGTTGTTCCTCTTGTAACCCAGCATTACTTTAAAGGTTAACTAGAGTTTACCTGGAACACTTTGTCTGAGTTGTTCCTCTTGTAACCCAGCATTACTTTAAAGGTTAACTAGAGTTTACCTGGAACACTTTGTCTGAGTTGTTCCTCTTGTAACCCAGCATTACTTTAAAGGTTAACTAGAGTTTACCTGGAACACTTTGTCTGAGTTGCTCCTCTTGTAACCCAGCATTACTTTAAAGGTTAACTAGAGTTTACCTGGAACAGTTTGTCTGAGTTGTTCCTCTTGTAATTACCCAGCATTACTTTAAAGGTTAACTAGAGTTTACCTGGAACACTTTGTCTGAGTTGTTCCTCTTGTAATTACCCAGCATTACTTTAAAGGTTAACTAGAGTTTACCTGGAACACTTTGTCTGAGTTGTTCCTCTTGTAACCCAGCATTACTTTAAAGGTTAACTAGAGTTTACCTGGAACACTTTGTCTGAGTTGTTCCTCTTGTAACCCAGCATTACTTAAAAGGTTAACTAGAGTTTACCTGGAACACTTTGTCTGAGTTGTTCCTCTTGTAACCCAGCATTACTTTAAAGGTTAATTAGAGTTTACCTGGAACACTTTGTCTGAGTTGTTCCTCTTGTAATTACCCAGCATTACTTTAAAGGTTAACTAGAGTTTACCTGGAACACTTTGTCTGAGTTGTTCCTCTTGTAATTACCCAGCATTACTTTAAAGGTTAACTAGAGTTTACCTGGAACACTTTGTCTGAGTTGTTCCTCTTGTAACCCAGCATTACTTTAAAGGTTAACTAGAGTTTACCTGGAACACTTTGTCTGAGTTGTTCCTCTTGTAACCCAGCATTACTTTAAAGGTTAACTAGAGTTTACCTGGAACACTTTGTCTGAGTTGTTCCTCTTGTAATTACCCAGCATTACTTTAAAGGTTAACTAGAGTTTACCTGGAACACTTTGTCTGAGTTGTTCCTCTTGTAATTACCCAGCATTACTTTAAAGGTTAACTAGAGTTTACCTGGAACACTTTGTCTGAGTTGTTCCTCTTGTAATTACCCAGCATTACTTTAAAGGTTAACTAGAGTTTACCTGGAACACTTTGTCTGAGTTGTTCCTCCTGTAATTACCCAGCATTACTTTAAAGGTTAACTAGAGTTTACCTGGAACACCTTGTCTGAGTTGTTCCTCCTGTAATTACCCAGCATTACTTTAAAGGTTAACTAGAGTTTACCTGGAACACTTTGTCTGAGTTGTTCCTCTTGTAATTACCCAGCATTACTTTAAAGGTTAACTAGAGTTTACCTGGAACACCTTGTCTGAGTTGTTCCTCCTGTAATTACCCAGCATTACTTTAAAGGTTAACTAGAGTTTACCTGGAACACTTTGTCTGAGTTGTTCCTCTTGTAATTACCCAGCATTACTTTAAAGGTTAACTAGAGTTTACCTGGAACACTTTGTCTGAGTTGTTCCTCTTGTAATCTTTTCTGTTCTTCCTGTTGAGTTTCCATTAGAGCAATCTGTTGTAATCTTAATAATTCAGCTTCCTTCATTCTTCTCTCAGCCTCAGCTTGATTTATTGCCTGCTGTTTCTGATCAAATAAAATGATAGTTTAAACACAGGTTACATCAATACTTCCTAATAAAAAAAACAGATTACATCAATACTTACTAATAGTAGACAATGTCAAATCTATAGTTTAAACACAGGTTACATCAATACTTACTAATAGTAGATAATGTCAAACCTAAGTAGAAGATGTATAACATGTATCATCAAATGTCCTATTCTATTTTATGTCTCACCTGTAAAGATTCAACAAAATCACTGGTTGTTGAGAAGATAATACAATTCCAATTGAATACAATATCAAAATATTTGTTTAGTGATGGTAAGCAATTAAAACAATTAAAATTAACAAATGTCAAGTGATGAAAATGTCACGTGACATGTCCTCTTTGATCCAGGTAAGAAAGTGTGTCATTGAGAAGTTTTATTTGGGGACTGTGGTGCCAAAACAAGATAGCTGCAATAATTCTACTATAACATAACAAACATTGCTAACAGTTTCAAACATTACTTGTCTGCTTAAACTTCAACAAACTACTATTGCGTCTTATCAGTGTTCCATCAATTGTTATGTCCCCCCAGCCATAATTTCCTGTTGTGTTGCTAGACCACGATCAACTGTCATTGTTTTGTTTTCTTACCTTTTGCTGTTCCATCATCTGTGTTTGAGTTCGTTCAGCCTCTATCAGCTGTTGTTGCTGTCTAACCCTCTCCATTACATCCAGAGGAACCTCAGATGACCTTTGTTGTTGTGACTGTTCTAACAATTGTTGTTGAAGCGCAACCTTTCTCTGTAAATCTTCATCAACATCATCCTAATAAACAAGATATGATTATAATCCAACGTTTATGAAGTCTTCCAAACCGGCCACTGACAACCGGTTTAAAAAATAAATAAAAATATACCTTTGAAATCGAACAATGTTGAATTTTTGCGGTATTGTGGCGGCCATTTTGAAAATGGCGACTGGTAGAAATTTTTCAATGCCGGGAATCAATTCGAGACATCATTATCTACCGACATATCAAATTTTGATGATATCGGACAATGTTGAATTTTTACCGCCCATTTTTTATGCCGTGTTTTGAAAACACAGAATTGCTCCTCTAAAATGGTGACCTATCACTATGTCAAATTTTATGTCTATCATTATTCATTTAGAAGTTATCAACATTAATGTACGAAATTTCAACTTTCCCATAGGATTCTATAGTAACCCCCACCCCCTTTGAACCCCTCAAAATATGACTTTGACCCCCTTTATCACAAAGCTGAAAACTTTAGGACCAACTAGAAACATATATCTATAACTCCACCAAGTTTCATGAAATTCTGTGCAGTAGTTCCTGAGATCTGCCATGGACAAGTTCATGTGCCACGGAAAGAAAGAAAGGAGGAGGAGAATAATAATAATAATAATAATAATAAGAAACGGAGCAAAAACAATAACTCTCCAAACGTTGTTTGGGAGACTTAATAATATTGTATGTAACAAATGACAGCACTGTTTTGATATCAATAATTCCAGAGATAAACCATATAGTTTCTCTAATAATTAATAAAGGACCAGTAAATAACAGCTACAATTTGTTGGGGGTCCTAGATTGTTATCATTAAAATTATGTCTTTTTTTTGTTTGGTACAGGTGTTAACCATGAGTAACTTGTCAGATGAAGAAGCTCAATTTAAACTTGTTTACTTTATTTATAAGTTGTTACATGGAGAGATTAAAGATCCTTTACTTTATTTATAGGTTGTCAGACCCATTGCCACACATTTTATTAAATTTAATCCATCAAAGGCTTTTGTCTTTAATATATTCTCATTTCTGCTGACTATATTTCATTTCAAATTGAGATTACTCTATTACATTGATACCCGGCACAATTTTGATTAACATAAATTTACCTGATTTGATACAGTCATTTATTTATTGAATATAATTATTAATTAGACAGGTATCATTCATCAACATATTTTAAAAGTCCTCATTTTAAATTCCACAATAATATCTGGTAATTAAAGTATTATCTCCCTTCCTGAGATAATTAAAGAGTGAGTGGATTTTTATAGTGCTACCTCACTGAAACAAGTCTGTGGATAGATATGACGCCCCGTTCCGACACATTATCCTGATTCTAACCCAACCAGTCTTTGCTGTTTCTCCTTACTGCTGCATACTTAGCAGAGAAGCAACAAATACCAATTTAATAGTCTTTGGTTTGACTCACGATTTACGGCACTCGAGGTGAGCACGCTAACTATTACACCACCGATGCGGTTGAGATATTTAAAGAATTATCTCTCTTCCTGTGATAATTAAAAAAATTATCTCCCTTCCTGTGATAATTAAAAAAATTATTTCCCTTCCTGTGATAATTAAAGGGTTATCTCCCTTCCTGTGATAATTAAAGAATTATCTCCCTTCCTGTGATGATTAGAGAAGTATCTCCCTTCCTGTGATAATAAGAGAATTATCTCCCTTCCTGTGATAATTAAAGAATTATTTCCCTTCCTGTGATAATTAGAGAATTATCTCCCTTCCTGTGATAATTAAAGAATTATCTCCCTTCCTGTATTAATTTTTCAGACAGTGAAATGCTCTTTTCTGGACTCTAATGGAAAATTGATTTGTCCTACCTCAGGTTCTGAAAATAAAAGAAAAAGATTGAAATAAAACAATAGAAGAAATTAAAGTTTGTATGCATTGCTTCTTTTATAAGCACTTTTTAAATTCACAGAGAAAAAAAAACGAATTTTTCTCTTGAACTGTAGATTAATTTCACAGTAAACCAAATCCAAGACCACATATATACGAAAATGCAAGATTAAATAAATGTCATTGTGGTGGTCACCCCTCCAAGAGGGAAATAAACTGACAGTTGAAATATCAGAATATAGGTTAAATGTAAATAATTCTTATATGATTTACATAATTAGAAATCCTATACTCTGATTGGGTATAAGCGCTTATGGAGGCGGGGTTTTTGTCAGTTTATTTTTCGATAGATGACGATGTTCACCGGACTACTTTTTCCGTAATGTAAACAAAATGGCGGCTTGGATTCCCGATAATAAAAAAAGATAAAAGAAACAATGTTTATTGTTAATAATCAACCATTATTGTTAGATATGAAATAAAAAAATAAATGCCAATGAAAAAAAAAAGCTTGTACAAAAAAATTCCGAAAAAAATACTTAAGACAACCATCTATCGACTTTGACTTTTGTAATATATCGTCATCCTGTGACGTTGTTTACAAGGGACGCTGTTGCTGATTGACACAAGCTGGTTACCGATTTATTTTATGATTTTGTGAGCACTTTACTTGTTTGAGTAGCTAAATGCAAAATGCCATCAAATTGGAAAATATCAGTAACTTAATTACATCACCGTCTAGTTATCAATGTAGGAAAACAACTTAAACAAGGTTAGTTTAATTTGTTATTCATGACTGACACACATCGATGGAATGTATGTGTGCGTACTGGGGATCCCCAAAGGTAAATTTTCAAAACAAATGAAAAAAAAATATACTTAGTTACAGAATTATAAGGATTAAACGCATTTTTTTTCGAAGTTTATTGATGTATAACCTGGACCAAATCACTCACAAACTTTCATAAAAGTCCTTCGGACTTTTATTTGTTTGTGAGTGAATTGGTCCAGGTTATACATCAATAAACTCTGAAAAAAATGTGTTTAATCCTATAATAATTTAATTTGATATGAATACTGCAATCTGATTGGCTGATCCGCCTGGAGAAATTTTGGTTACACTTGATAATCTGGGTTGACATCACCAACGTATTCATTCGCCAAAGACAAATTCAAATAGTCCCATGAAATAATCGTAATTAAAATCGATGAATCATTAAATTTTGTTGTAAAAATTTAATTATAAGGATTATTTGAAATGTTTGATCAGATTATACTTGTATAACCTGGTTTGGAACAGTTTATACTTTTCATAAACTGCTTTGCGGTTTATTAAGCGTAAACTGTCCCAAAACAGGTTATATCGTATAACCTGTTCAAAAATTTAAAATATTCCTTAATTAATTAATTAATCTTGTATTACCTTTCTAGTATTCTTTACCAAAGTGACAAAAATTGATTGATTAATAATAACAGTAGCAAAAGTTATTGTGACAAACATTAAAGTAAACACGTCCCTGTCCTTTCCTCATTCATAACTGATCACCGGGTTTGTAACTAGATTAACACAACGGGTGCCACTAGTGGAACAGGAACTGCTTACCCTTCCGGAGTACCTGAGTTCACCCCCCGGTTTTTAGTGGGGTTCGTGTTACTTGATATTTAGTTTTATGTGTATGTTTTGTAAATCCTTGTTTGTCCTTTTGTACTTTTTCTTTAAAATTTTGACCATTGTGTTGGGTGTTCTTCTTTCATATACAGATTCAGATTATCCCTTTGGCATCTTCAAACTCTTCTTAAACAAAACGTTTGATTGATTGTGACGGTATCAAATTATATAAATTAATTAATTCCATATTAATGTATCTTATTTCTAAGGGTTTTCTTAAGAAGAAAACCCTTAGAAATAAGATACATTTGTGCATAAAAACAAAGTTTTTAGGAATTCCTAAAGCAGTATGCAAATTTACAAATTTACAAAATTTACAAAAAAAATCAGCAAATATGCAAAGCTTTAAGGACTTCCTATTAAAAATGTAGGATGAATTTCCTGTACAAACAGAATAAAACATTTAATTCTTTAAAAATGTGGTACTATACAAAATATGAATTATTCCTTGACAATAAATAAAGTAATAAATAACATACCATCCTCCTGCATTGGTACCCCATCTTCTTCATCTTCCTGTGAGGCTGCCTCCTAAAATAACACCATTTGTAACAATTAATATTGTCATCATTCAACAGATTTGTCTTTCTTACCTTCTAATAAATTATCAATTAATAAAGCAAAAGAATTTAAGGCATGGATATCAATTAACTGGGGAAAAAACTAATTTAAGGCATGGATATTAATTAACTGGGGAAAAAACTAATTTAAGGCATGGATATTAATTAACTGGGGAAAAAACTAATTTAAGGCATGGATATCAATTAACTGGGGAAAAAACTAATTTAAGGCATGGATATCAATTAACTGGGGAAAAAACTAATTTAAGGCATGGATATCAATTAACTGGGGAAAAAACTAATTTAAGGCATGGATATCAATTAACTGGGGAAAAAACTAATTTAAGGCATGGATATCAATTAACTGGGGAAAAAACTAATTTAAGGCATGGATATCAATTAACTGGGGAAAAAACTAATTTAAGGCATGGATATCAATTAACTGGGGAAAAAACTAATTTAAGGCATGGATATTAATTAACTGGGGAAAAAACTAATTTAAGGCATGGATATCAATTAACTGGGGAAAAAACTAATTTAAGGCATGGATATCAATTAACTGGGGAAAAAACTAATTTAAGGCATGGATATCAATTAACTGGGGAAAAAACTAATTTAAGGCATGGATATTAATTAACTGGGGAAAAAACTAATTTAAGGCATGGATATTAATTAACTGGGGAAAAAACTAATTTAAGGCATGGATATCAATTAACTGGGGAAAAAACTAATTTAAGGCATGGATATCAATTAACTGGGAAAAAAAGGAATTTAAGGCATAGATATCCTTGGTTGACAATTATCAACATTTTATTAGTGTAAACAGACTTGTATTATCCGCAGAAATTTATCTTTAAAGGTATTTTCGGGAATGTGGGGTAGGATTATATACAATGATAGGCCCTGAAAAACTATCTTCCAAGATATCAGATATTTCAGAAGATATTGAATCGGAAATTCGAGTGCATATCCAATCTGACTGTTGTATCAATTTTGGAACAATTTCATTGTTATATCTCTATGTATGAACGTTTTTGTTTTTGTTGTTAAGTTTTATATTTATATTAATAAAATAAATATATAAATATTTCAACAGTGTTACATTTCATTTCTGTTTTTCCCAACTGATTCAGTGATTGTTGCCACTGTGCCTCGTTACATTTTATTTTTGTTAGTGTTTTGCCCAGCTGATTCAGTGATTGTTGCCACTGCCTCGTTACATTTTATTTTTGTTAGTGTTTTGCCCAGCTGATTCAGTGATTGTTGCCACTGTGCCTCGCTACATTTTATTTTTGTTAGTGTTTTGCCCAGCTGATTCAGTGATTGTTGCCACTGCCTCGTTACATTTTATTTTTGTTAGTGTTTTGCCCAGCTGATTCAGTGATTGTTGCCACTGTGCCTCGTTACATTTTATTTTTGTTAGTGTTTTGCTCAGCTGATTCAGTGATTGTTGCCACTGTGCCTCGTTACATTTTATTTTTGTTAGTGTTTTGCCCAGCTGATTCAGCGATTGTTGCCACTGTGCCTCGTTACATTTTATTTTTGTTAGTGTTTTGCTCAGCTGATTCAGTAATTGTTGCCACTGTACCTCGTTACATTTTATTTTTGTTAGTGTTTTGCCCAGCTGATTCAGTGATTGTTGCCACTGTGCCTCGTTACATTTTATTTTTGTTAGTGTTTTGCTCAGCTGATTCAGTGATTGTTGCCACTGTGCCTCGTTACATTTTATTTTTGTTAGTGTTTTGCCCAGCTGATTCAGCGATTGTTGCCACTGTGCCTCTAGCATTTGAAGCCAATATATGCACAATCTACTGACAATATTTATGTTTCCTTAAACCCCCACCCCTAAAAGTGCATGCTTACAAAGACCCTACCTGTTACTAATACATAATAATAGATTTTTCATATTAAATGACGCCACAATGCATCATTGTGTATGACTCTTTTTTTTTTTACAGGTCAGTTGTACATGTGATAAAAATAGATTTATCATTGTTTTGTTTTTTGTTTATTTAGTTATTCATAGTTAGAATTGCTTACTATAGCAAATGCTGTTTTAATCTTTCAATTTTTTAAATAAATCACTGTATTTTTGAAAATTATTGAATTATGAAGTGTGGTAACAGATCCAGGTAAACATGGGCTGATTAATGTGTGACAAGGCTATCAGTAACAGATCCAGGTAAACATGGGCTGATTAATGTGTGACAAGGCTACCAGTAACAGATCCAGGTAAACATGGGCTGATTAATGTGTGACAAGGCTACCAGTAACAGATCAAGGTAAACATGGGCTGATTAATGTGTGACAAGGCTATCAGTAACAGATCCAGGTAAACATGGGCTGATTAATGTGCGACAAGGCTACCAGTAACAGATCCAGGTAAACATGGGCTGATTAATGTGTGACAAGGCTACCAGTAACAGATCCAGGTAAACATTGGGCTGTTTAATGTGTGACAAGGCTACCAGTAACAGATCCAGGTAAACATGGGCTGATTAATGTGTGACAAGGCTACCAGTAACAGATCCAGGTAAACATGGGCTGATTAATGTGTGACAAGGCTATCAGTAACAGATCCAGGTAAACATGGGCTGATTAATGTGTGACAAGGCTACCAGTAACAGATCCAGGTAAACATGGGCTGATTAATGTGTGACAGGCTACCAGTAACAGATCCAGGTAAACATGGGCTGTTTAATGTGTGACAAGGCTATCAGTAACAGATCCAGGTAAACATGGGCTGTTTAATGTGTGACAAAGCTATCAGTAACAGATCCAGGTAAACATGGGCTGATGAATGTGTGACAAGGCTACCAGTAACAGATCCAGGTAAACATGGGCTGTTTAATGTGTGAAAAGGCTACCAGTAACAGATCAAGGTAAACATGGGCTGTTTAATGTGTGACAAGGCTACCAGTAAAAGATCCAGGTAAACATGGGCTGTTTAATGTGTGACAAGGCTACCAGTAACAGATCAAGGTAAACATGGGCTGTTTAATGTGTGACAAGGCTACCAGTAACAGATCAAGGTAAACATGGGCTGATTAATGTGTGACAAGGCTACCAGTAACAGATCCAGGTAAACATGGGCTGTTTAATGTGTGACAAGGCTACCAGTAACAGATGCAGGTAAACATGGGCTGTTTAATGTGTGACAAGGCTACCAGTAACAGATCAAGGTAAACATGGGCTGATTAATGTGTGACAAGGCTACCAGTAACAGATCCAGGTAAACATGGGCTGATTAATGTGTGACAAGGCTACCAGTAACAGATCCAGGTAAACATGGGCTGATTAATGTGTGACAAGGCTACCAGTAACAGATCCAGGTAAACATGGGCTGATTAATGTGTGACAAGGCTACCAGTAACAGATCCAGGTAAACATGGGCTGATTAATGTGTGACAAGGCTACCAGTAACATATCCAGGTAAACATGGGCTGATTAATGTGTGACAAGGCTACCAGTAACAGATGCAGGTAAACATGGGCTGATTAATGTGTGACAAGGCTACCAGTAACAGATCCAGGTAAACATGGGCTGATTAATGTGTGACAAGGCTACCAGTAACAGATCCAGGTAAACATGGGCTGATTAATGTGTGACAAGGCTACCAGTAACAGATCCAGGTAAACATGGGCTGTTTAATGTGTGACAAGGCTACCAGTAATAGATCCAGGTAAACATGGGCTGATTAATGTGTGACAAGGCTACCAGTAACAGATCCAGGTAAACATGGGCTGTTTAATGTGTGACAAGGCTACCAGTAACAGATGCAGGTAAACATGGGCTGTTTAATGTGTGACAAGGCTACCAGTAACAGATCCAGGTAAACATGGGCTGATTAATGTGTGACAAGGCTACCAGTAACAGATCCAGATAAACATGGGCTGATTAATGTGTGACAAGGCTACCAGTAACAGATCCAGGTAAACATGGGCTGATTAATGTGTGACAAGGCTATCAGTAACAGATCCAGGTAAACATGGGCTGTTTAATGTGTGACAAGGCTACCAGTAACAGATGCAGGTAAACATGGGCTGTTTAATGTGTGACAAGGCTACCAGTAACAGATCAAGGTAAACATGGGCTGATTAATGTGTGACAAGGCTATCAGTAACAGATGCAGGTAAACATGGGCTGATTAATGTGTGACAAGGCTACTAGTAACAGATCCAGGTAAACATGGGCTGATTAATGTGTGACAAGGCTACCAGTAACAGATCCAGGTAAACATGGGCTGATTAATGTGTGACAAGGCTATCAGTAAGAGATCCAGGTAAACATGGGATGTTTAATGTGTGACAAGGCTACCAGTAACAGATGCAGGTAAACATGGGTTGTTTAATGTGTGACAAGGCTACCAGTAACAGATCAAGGTAAACATGGGCTGATTAATGTGTGACAAGGCTACCAGTAACAGATCCAGGTAAACATGGGCTGATTAATGAGTGACAAGGCTACCAGTAACAGATCCAGGTAAACATGGGCTGATTAATGTGCGACAAGGCTATCAATAACAGATGCAGATAAACATGGGCTGATTAATGTGTGACAAGGCTACCAGTAACAGATCCAGGTAAACATGGGCTGTTTAATGTGTGACAAGGCTACCAGTAACAGATCCAGGTAAACATGGGCTGATTAATGTGTGACAAGGCTACCAGTAACAGACCCAGGTAAACATGGGCTGATTAATGTGTGACAAGGCTACCAGTAACAGATCCAGGTAAACATGGGCTGATTAATGTGTGACAAGGCTACCAGTAACAGATCAAGGTAAACATGGGTTGATTAATGTGTGACAAGGCTACCAGTAACAGATCCAGGTAAACATGGGCTGATTAATGTGTGACAAGGCTACCAGTAACAGATCCAGGTAAACATGGGCTGATTAATGTGTGACAAGGCTACCAGTAACAGATCCAGGTAAACATGGGCTGATTAATGTGTGACAAGGCTACCAGTAACATATCCAGGTAAACATGGGCTGATTAATGTGTGACAAGGCTACCAGTAACAGATGCAGGTAAACATGGGCTGATTAATGTGTGACAAGGCTACCAGTAACAGATCCAGGTAAACATGGGCTGATTAATGTGTGACAAGGCTACCAGTAACAGATCCAGGTAAACATGGGCTGATTAATGTGTGACAAGGCTACCAGTAACAGATCCAGGTAAACATGGGCTGTTTAATGTGTGACAAGGCTACCAGTAATAGATCCAGGTAAACATGGGCTGATTAATGTGTGACAAGGCTACCAGTAACAGATCCAGGTAAACATGGGCTGTTTAATGTGTGACAAGGCTACCAGTAACAGATGCAGGTAAACATGGGCTGTTTAATGTGTGACAAGGCTACCAGTAACAGATCCAGGTAAACATGGGCTGATTAATGTGTGACAAGGCTACCAGTAACAGATCCAGATAAACATGGGCTGATTAATGTGTGACAAGGCTACCAGTAACAGATCCAGGTAAACATGGGCTGATTAATGTGTGACAAGGCTATCAGTAACAGATCCAGGTAAACATGGGCTGTTTAATGTGTGACAAGGCTACCAGTAACAGATGCAGGTAAACATGGGCTGTTTAATGTGTGACAAGGCTACCAGTAACAGATCAAGGTAAACATGGGCTGATTAATGTGTGACAAGGCTATCAGTAACAGATGCAGGTAAACATGGGCTGATTAATGTGTGACAAGGCTACTAGTAACAGATCCAGGTAAACATGGGCTGATTAATGTGTGACAAGGCTACCAGTAACAGATCCAGGTAAACATGGGCTGATTAATGTGTGACAAGGCTATCAGTAAGAGATCCAGGTAAACATGGGATGTTTAATGTGTGACAAGGCTACCAGTAACAGATGCAGGTAAACATGGGTTGTTTAATGTGTGACAAGGCTACCAGTAACAGATCAAGGTAAACATGGGCTGATTAATGTGTGACAAGGCTACCAGTAACAGATCCAGGTAAACATGGGCTGATTAATGAGTGACAAGGCTACCAGTAACAGATCCAGGTAAACATGGGCTGATTAATGTGCGACAAGGCTATCAATAACAGATGCAGATAAACATGGGCTGATTAATGTGTGACAAGGCTACCAGTAACAGATCCAGGTAAACATGGGCTGTTTAATGTGTGACAAGGCTACCAGTAACAGATCCAGGTAAACATGGGCTGTTTAATGTGTGACAAGGCTACCAGTAACAGACCCAGGTAAACATGGGCTGATTAATGTGTGACAAGGCTACCAGTAACAGATCCAGGTAAACATGGGCTGATTAATGTGTGACAAGGCTACCAGTAACAGATCAAGGTAAACATGGGTTGATTAATGTGTGACAAGGCTACCAGTAACAGATCCAGGTAAACATGGGCTGATTAATGTGTGACAAGGCTACCAGTAACAGATCCAGGTAAACATAGGCTGATTAATGTGTGACAAGGCTACCAGTAACAGATCCAGGTAAACATGGGCTGATTAATGTGTGACAAGGCTACCAGTAACAGATCCAGGTAAACATGGGCTGTTTAATGTGTGACAAGGCTACCAGTAACAGATCCAGGTAAACATGGGCTGATTAATGTGTGACAAGGCTACCAGTAACAGATCAAGGTAAACATGGGCTGATTAATGTGTGACAAGGCTACCAGTAACAGATCCAGGTAAACATGGGCTGATTAATGTGTGACAGGCTACCAGTAACAGATCCAGGTAAACATGGGCTGATTGATGTGTGACAAGGCTACCAGTAACAGATGCAGGTAAACATGGGCTGATTAATGTGTGACAAGGCTACCAGTAACAGATGCAGGTAAACATGGGCTATTTAATGTGTGACAAGGCTACCAGTAACAGATCCAGGTAAACATGGGCTGATTAATGTGTGACAAGGCTACCAGTAACAGATCCAGGTAAACATGGGCTGATTAATGTGTGACAAGGCTATCAGTAACAGATCCAGGTAAACATGGGCTGTTTAATGTGTGACAAGGCTACCAGTAACAGATGCAGGAAAACATGGGCTGTTTAATGTGTGACAAGGCTACCAGTAACAGATCAAGGTAAACATGGGCTGATTAATGTGTGACAAGGCTACCAGTAACAGATCCAGGTAAACATGGGCTGTTTAATGTGTGACAAGGCTACCAGTAACAGATCCAGGTAAACATGGGCCGATTAATGTGTGACAAGGCTACCAGTAACAGATCCAGGTAAACATGGGCTGATTAATGTGTGACAAGGCTACCAGTAACAGATCCAGGTAAACGTGGGCTGTTTAATGTGTGACAAGGCTACCAGTAACAGATCCAGGTAAACATGGGCTGATTAATGTGTGACAAGGCTACCAGTAACAGATCCAGGTAAACATGGGCTGATTAATGTGTGACAAGGCTACCAGTAACAGATCCAGGTAAACATGGGCTGATTGTTTGACAAGGCTACCAGTAACAGATCCAGGTAAACATGGGCTGATTAATGTGTGACAAGGCTACCAGTAACAGATCCAGGTAAACATGGGCTGATTAATGTGTGACAAGGCTATCAGTAACAGATCCAGGTAAACATGAGCTGATGAATGTGTGACAAGGCTATCAGTAACAGATGCAGATAAATATGGGCTGATTAATATGTGACAAGGCTACCAGTAACAGATCCAGGTAAACATGGGCTGATTAATGTGTGACAAGGCTACCAGTAACAGATGCAGGTAAACATGGGCTGTTTAATGTGTGACAAGGCTACCAGTAACAGATCCAGGTAAACATGGGCTGATTAATGTGTGACAAGGTTACCAGTAACAGATCCAGGTAAACATGGGCTGATTAATGTGTGACAAGGCTACCAGTAACAGATCCTGGTAAACATGGGCTGATTAATGTGTGACAAGGCTACCAGTAACAGATCAAGGTAAACATGGGCTGATTAATGTGTGACAAGGCTACCAGTAACAGATCCAGGTAAACATGGGCTGATTGTTTGACAAGGCTACCAGTAACAGATCCAGGTAAACATGGGTTATTTAATGTGTGACAAGGCTACCAGTAACAGATGCAGGTAAACATGGGCTGATTAATGTGTGACAAGGCTACCAGTAACAGATCCAGGTAAACATGGGCTGATTAATGTGTGACAAGGCTACCAGTAACAGATCCAGGTAAACATGAGCTGATTAATGTGTGACAAGGCTACCAGTAACAGATGCAGGTAAACATGGGCTGATTAATGTGTGACAAGGCTACCAGTAACAGATGCAGGTAAACATGGGCTGATTAATGTGTGACAAGGCTTCCAGTAACAGATCAAGGTAAACATGGGCTGATTAATGTGTGACAAGGCTACCAGTAACAGATGCAGGTAAACATGGGCTGTTTAATGTGTGACAAGGCTACCAGTAACAGATGCAGGTAAACATGGGCTGATTAATGTGTGACAAGGCTACCAGTAACAGATCCAGGTAAACATGGGCTGTTTAATGTGTGACAAGGCTACCAGTAACAGATCCAGGTAAACATGGGCTGATTAATGTGTGACAAGGCTACCAGTAACAGATGCAGGTAAACATGAGCTGATTAATGTGTGACAAGGCTACCAGTAACAGATGCAGGTAAACATGGGCTGATTAATGTGTGACAAGGCTACCAGTAACAGATGCAGGTAAACATGGGCTGATTAATGTGTGACAAGGCTACCAGTAACAGATGCAGGTAAACATGGGCTGATTAATGTGTGACAAGGCTACCAATAACAGATCCAGGTAAACATGTGCTGATTAATGTGTGACAAGGCTATTAGCAAGTGATTGAAGTTGAAAACGTTTGTGATTTTTATATTTTATATTTAAATAACAATAAATTGAGTTGTTGAAAGAAATTAAAAAAACAGATCTTTCAATATAGTTATTCTTTTTTCTAAATGTTACTCACAAAGGATAGAAATATTTACAGATAATTGAACAGGTCTTTCATTGCATTACACATTTTTCTTGCCAAATTTTAAGCTTTATTAACACATTTGTCCTCCACATGAATGGATCAAAAGTTGATGCAGATTATATACCAGAACTAGGTTTTTTCTCCTAAGATTTGGGAGCCAAATGGGGTGTGGATAATGCACAAATGTGGGTAATATACGGCCGATTATGTTAAGCGGCAAAAAAATTTCAATAAATATTTAAAATTTAAAAGGTTTTATCTTTAAATGAATTAGAAATGTTTAATTATTTTTGTGGATTGTTGATATATTCTTAACCTAAATATATTTGACCTTAACAATGATTTGACCTTAACAATGATTTACTCTGTGTGTATAAAGAATCAGAGAAATGTGTATACTAATTATCTGTTAATTAAAACATGTACTTACCTGGACATAATATTGGTGGAGTTTTTCTACTAAATCTGCTTTCAATCCTGTAAATATTTAAACAAAAATTGCTTTCATAAATATAGCCTGCATATTTGATGTACCGGTAGATGTATAAAGCATAATTTATACGAACAATTACATGAAGTAGTAAAACACATCATGTTTCAAACATTCTGATATCTTTGGTACTTTGTAAACAAATAAATCTGTCAAATTGGGTCTGCGTTGCACAACCAACAAAACAAACTATCAACAGTATCATATAATTACCATAAAATCTCAACAACTACAAGTTATAGTTTTATGAAAAAGAAAGTTTAAACAGTGATGATCAATAATTTCACTAATATATCAACAAAACAAATAACCATCTCTCATCTTAACTCACTGAACACAACAAAACAAACAACCATCTCTCATCTTAACTCACTGAACACAACAAAACAAACAACCATCTCTCATCTTAACTCACTGAACACAACAAAAGTCTATGACATTATTATATATCAACAAAACAAACAACCATCTCTCATCTTAACTCACTGAACACAACAAAACAAACAACCATCTCTCATCTTAACTCACTGAACACAACAAAACAAACAACCATCTCTCATCTTAACTCACTGAACACAACAAAAGTCTATGACATTATTATATATCAACAAAACAAACAACCATCTCTCATCTTAACTCACTGAACACAACAAAAGTCTATGACATTATTATATATCAACAAAACAAACAACCATCTCTCATCTTAACTCACTGAACACAACAAAAGTCTATGACATTATTATATATCAACAAAACAAACAACCATCTCTCATCTTAACTCACTGAACACAACAAAAGTCTATGACATTATTATATATCAACAAAACAAACAACCATCTCTCATCTTAACTCACTGAACACAACAAAAGTCCATGACATTATTATATATCAACAAAACAAACAACCATCTCTCATCTTAACTCACTGAACACAACAAAAGTCTATGACATTATTATATATCAACAAAACAAACAACCATCTCTCATCTTAACTCACTGAACACAACAAAAGTCCATGACATTATTATATATCAACAAAACAAACAACCATCTCTCATCTTAACTCACTGAACACAACAAAAGTCCATGACATTATTATATTCAGTGCCAAGGATAATTGTGTTGAAATTTCAGAAGGATTCGTCAATAGATCTTAAGTTAATGCACATAAAAAAAAATTGTGGTCTTATAATTAAACATTTTTAAACCGTTTACAAATAAATAAATTATATGAAATTAATTCAAATTCAAAGTTGATCACTAATTTATAGTTGTATCGAAAGTCTAACTGATGGCAGACACATTACTTGGCTTGAAGTCATATATATTTTTATTTTCTTAATACAGTTAGATACCTGTACATATGCAGTTTTGATTTGGCTAAACATCAGTATATTTCCAAGTGAAAATCCCAATCATCAAGTCTTCCATTATCAAATACAACTGAGGAAATTTAAACTGTGAAACGTAAATATCGAATTTAGTGCTAACGATACATTTCTGGAATAACTATAATGAAAAGATTTGAAAGCCAAATAATTCAAGTCTTTGGAAGCAAGTAAACCAAAGGGCCTAAACAGGATAGCCAACATCAGCTAAGGTCACCTATGCCAGAAAGAGAAGAAACAAGAGTTCATTGGACTGGTCAACTCCCTTGTAGGGTGTAGTCAAAATTAATTTACATATCAACTCTATCATGTCTATTGAAATAATTGTATGAAATTCATAAGTGAGCAAAAGCTTGCTCTTAACTGTAGAAATGTGGTAAGAAAAAATAAAGAGTAGTAAAAATAGCTATGTTTGTAATTATTTATTTGTAATAAATTATTTAGTAAAATTCTTTGCATAATTCTGAAGTATTCTACATGTATATTCTAATCGAAAGTATATTCTGGAAGCAAGCATATGATGACATGTCTTTTCTATCCAATGTTTATGTGGAAAAGATGTTATATACATTTCACAGATGTTAACCTTAAGCTTGTTCTATACCAATTAAGTTATTAGCACAATCAAAATTTAAAAATATTTTAAATATATACAGTTTTTATTATTCGGTTTTATTAAATTTTGGTCAAAAAATGAAAACGAAGTATTGCTGCATTGCAATATTTTGATTTTTATTTACAAGTCTTATCATACATAAGAAGAGTTTGAAGATACCAAAGGGGTAATCAGAATCCATATTCTCATATCCGAACATCCGGGTATTTAATAATTCATTGGGGTGAGGTCAGCAGGAATCCTCTAGATTTTACCTAGATTCCAATGGAAAATTTGAATTTTACTTTCTTAATTCAAAATAAACCTGTCTGATATAAATTGACGAAAATCAAGCTAAATATCTGATTTAGTGTCTATAAGGACCAGAGGTGATTTTAATTAAAATATTTAACTTCTGTTGGAAGATAGCGAATAAATTAATATACACTGGAGTCTATGTAGAATTCTGAGGATTTTGCTTGGCTTCACCCCAAATATTTTCTTCATCTCAAAATTAATAATCATTGATTGGTCAATTACATTGTGTGATGTCACTCCGGAATCGAGAATATCGAAGAACAGACAACACATGAATGGTCAAGAGAAAAAGCACAAAACTCAAAAAGGACAAACAACGATCTACAAAACATACAATATAAAACTAAAGATCGAGTAACAAATTATTCTGGACTGGAAATCTACAAAAAATGCTTCAGGATAAAACATCATTAAGAAACATGAATACTATGGATCTAAAAGTTGGCTCTACACATCCTGTTTGGACCTCATTACCATCGAATGTAGCAGATATAAGGAAAGGTATAACAAAGTGCAGAATGTTAACAGGCACATATGATATTTAGTACAAAAAGATAAACATCGCATCTCAAATGGTCATGTAGACCCAATATTACCACTATGTGGAGTTGGTGACGAAGACATAGAACATATGCTGACTAGGTGCTCAGCACTACACTGTATGCGGAAGAACCAATTTACAAGATTCAAAGAATTGGTCATCTCGTATATTGGAACTGACGCATGGTCACAAACATTTAATTCAATGCAATCATTAGTAAAACTAATTCTGGATTGTATAACATTTGGATATCTGTTTGATTCTGATACACAATTGAAGAATATAATGCTCCAGTCAACAGAATTATGCTACAAAATGCATGAGCACAGAGTATGGAAAATGAAAGATTATGAATAGCAGATGTACGAGCTTATATATGTTCGCATGTAAAAATATAAAATAATATAGATAGAAGTATATGCTATGAAGTGACACTAGTCTGCCTGTGCTTAAACTGCGAAATTAATGGGGGGTGGCAGCAGTTACCATGAAGATACCGTCACATACAATAGATGTATATATTGAACTTGTAATTAAGGATCCCTTTTTTTTTAATTTTAAAGGCTGAACTTCTCAGCGACCCATTATGATTAACTGTATATATATATAGGATATTGAATACTACTGCACTAGTTTTTACCTTTTATCCGAAATTTTTAATTATTCGATACTGTGGGTGTAAATAAGGTGCATATAGTGCAACTCTTAAATTTTAAAGAGTAAAAATAAAGATTAATACAAGTTTATACTTGGTGGTTCAGTCCTGGATGCAAATACGGAAGAAAGAAGAAGAACTTCACTAATTAAAATGAATTTGGAAAACAAACAAAAAAGTTACATGTTCCTAGAGTTTCCAAACATTACATAAACATTGTATTTGGATCTAAACAAAAGTCTTTTGAGGTTATGACTGGCCTAATTATCACTCGCTTCTCAGTCTGATCTCAATAATAATATTGAGAATACTGCCTGAATGGGCGTTTTGGTTTTGTTATGGTGTGTAACGCCACTATTAACAATATTTAAGTTATATCGTGGCGGAGGAAACACGAGTAGACGGAGAAAACCACCGACCTGCCGCAAATCACTGACAATAAATGCGCGTGTGAAATGTTGTCCCTTTTTCAGTTTTTGTCTGAAGACGCCGGCACACGTGCGGGCGATTTGTACATTAATGTCGAGAAAACAAAATGTTTTGTTTCATAGAATAAGTGTAACAGACAAGCACCTTGTACTGGCAGTTCAAGTTCTGATAATTTCTGCTTTAGTTCAACAACTTTTAACTTTTTTAGTTCGTCGACTGTAGGTATCGACGCCATATTGAAAATAAAGATAAAACCGGAAGAGTTCCGAAGTTTTATTAGTCGATACTAGATAACTCGGTCCATTACAAAATCGGACCATAACAATCTCGGACCATTGAAACTTGACCCACTATTATTTATATAAAGGTATATAACGTGTACAAACTCGGTCCACACTATGTTTTTTTTAAATGATTAATCTTTATGATTTCGATCGATTTGCTTTACATTTTTCTAAAACAAACATCGACATGTATATTTTTGCAAGTTTGTTTTCTTTTGGCCATTGCGTTGTCTGATCTTCTTCGATATACGGATTCTGATTACCCCTTTGGTATCTATCTTCAAACTCTTCTTAGGGAAGACCATTTAACTTGAAGGGGGGGGTTATGTTTTTTTTTTCTAAAAAAATATTCTGATTCCCAATGTTGCTGAAAAAAATATTCTGATTTTGGAGGAGGAAAAAAAAAATAATCTGATTCAGAGTTTTTGTCATATAACCTAATGTTAAATTCTGGAGAAAAAAAAATCGCGCTTTGCGCGACAAAAAAAATAAATATTCTAACTCTTGTGTTGTCCGAAAAAAAAATTCTGAACGAAACAAAAAAAACATAACCCCCCCTTCAAGTTAAATGGTCGGTCTCTTATGTTAAAAAAATAAATGTAGCGATGAATTTAAAATTCATTATGATTGACAATGAATGGTTCTTTATTCTGTAGTTATAATCATATAGAATAATTAATTAACAGTTAACATATTAATATCAGTAATATCATAAGCAGATATCAATCAATCTTGCCCCGTCTTGGGGTACACAAGGTTCTCAGTCACTTAAATCATTATTTTTAGTATTTTAGATTTTATAGTAATATATTTTATGTTGTGATAGACTCTAGTCACTATCCTGTAAATAATAACCTAATATTAAGTGGAGGTGGATTGTATATTTATTACGTGGTGGAGGATAGTTAATAAGATTCTTCCTGCTAATAGGAGGTGTGTCTTGATTGGCAGAATAACATTTACAGAATACAGAATTAACAGTAAGGATAATTATATACATCAAACAGCTTCTTTCCTATTTCTTCTCTGGAACCATATTATCTTGAGTTTACACATAAGTCAATGTAAACATATATATATTTCTAGATATAAGACTTGGAGTTAATCTTGAGAAAAAAAAAACAAGACTTGAAGATGTCTTTGATCTTGTTACAAGAATCTGTAAAGCACATCGACATTTATTATTCAATATCATTCTCAAATCAAAATGAGTACCGACCACTGTGCCATTCATACACATATTTTTTAAACATACAAATATTATTTCAATACAATATTTATATGTGGATCACAGTATGATATTTGACAGCCATATATGAATATATAAGAAGTTGAATTTGTATAAACATTTTTTAAGTGGTTTATTTGTATTTTAGGTTTCCAAAGGTGAAACGAAAATTTTGTCATTTTAAAGCAGTAGATCTAATAATTAATAGTCAAACTTGTATAAAAAGGCCCCTCAATGGAACACGGAGCCGTTGTCTTTTCGTGTAGCTTAAATTATATACACTATTCATTAATGAAAAAATTGAGACTGCCCTTTATAGACAGTTATTTGCTATGATTTGCCCTTGATGGCAGGAATCTCCTCCCTTGTACTTACTTTTTATTTCCATTCAAACCGTCCCCAGTCGATACAACGTTATGCCACGGTGATAAAGTTTGTCAGTGACTTGCTGCAGGTCGGTGCATGGTTTTCTCCGGATACTCCGGTTTCCTCCACTAGTCCACCAATAAAAACTGATCGCCACGATATAACTGAAATATTGTTGATAGTGGTGTTAAACACCACAACCCTTACCCTTATCCTTATATAACATATTATACGTATGGGCCGATATGACTAGGTACGATTTGACCTGGGCCGATTTGAATGTATAAGGGGGGTAACTCGTGCAAGTATCTTCGGAATTCTTCTAGAATTTTCACATTGATCTGTTTACTTACCATGTGAAACGGGATGGCAGCTCGTCTAAGGAAAGCAGGAAAGGGAGCAAAAAAGTTTGCCGAAAAAATAGTTCACCCACCTTTTATGAAAACAATCATAAAAGCAGGACAAGCTGCGCCAGCACCGCCCTTAGGACCACAGCTTGGACAGGTACACTTCATTCAGGGCTTGTGTAATTTAATTTTTAAAGAAAATCCTATCCTTTAGGCTGTATGATGTAATATGTAACTGTACGTACCTAACATGTCAATAGATCCACACAGGGGCATATGATTCGGGGGGTGATGTGTTTGCCCCCCTCCCACTTTTGTGTCCATCTGGGCATCTCTCATGCTAATCTAATCCATTTATATGTAGCAACATTCCAGCATTGCATGCATATGCCATATGCCAGGAGTTTATATATCTCAGTTGATCTGATATTCCATCTAGCTTGTGGTTCCTATCAGGATTTCTTTGATAGAGGGTTGCTGCTAACAAGGTCAAGGAAGCTACTAAACCTAGGATTCCGAATTGGTTAAGTTGAAGTCATCACTTCGAAAGTTTTGCGGTTGCCACCATGACTTGGTTAACCGTTACGGAACATACATGTATTTGTCACAAATGACCACAGGTGTGTTTCAGTTGTTGCAATCACTTTCCGGTCCTTTTAGGTTTCTCATTCATGACATCACCAGGTTTGTATATATCTAGGGTAACACCACAGGGGCTAGGTGCGTCCGAAAACCCCCCCCCCCCAAAAAAAAACTATATAATACTACAAGGGGCGAACTCACTTGCTTCCATTTTTTTAAGTCGTCGTGTTAAATTGATCGTAACTTCAAAATGCCTTAATATTTTCAAAAAATGTTTTCACCAGTCGAAAGTCAAGTAATTTTCCTTTCCAAAGAGACCCCAATTGTTAGTGCAGGCCTCCGAACTGCTGAGGTATCATACACAAACCAAAATAAAACGGCGTGAAAATCCGAAGTCGTACAAACGCTGGGTTGACCACTTCCCATCTGTGTACAGACTTTCACATGCGTAAACGAGTCATTTTGACTAGCTAAATACTTTCATCCATTCAAATTATGTTAAAATTTCTTACCTTACACCAATTTATATGCCCTTTAAGTATGTTTTTGAAAGAAATCCCATTTACATCCTTCACAAACGCCATAGACATGAAAATTGAGAGAGTTCTAACGGGCTTTTTGATTGGCTGAACAATGAAAGGTAAGAAATTTTACCGTAATTTGAATGGATGAAAGTATTTAGCTAGTCAAAATGACTCGTTTACGCATGTGAAAGTCTGTACACAGATGGGAAGTGGTCAACCCAGCGTTTGTACGACTTCGGATTTTCACGCCGTTTTGTTTTGGTTCGTGTATGATACCTCAGCAGTTCGGAGGCCTACACTAATAATTGGGGTCTCTTTGGAAAGGAAAATTACTTGACTTTCGACTGGTGAAAACATTTTTTGAAAATATTAATGCGTTCCGAAGTTACGATCAATTTAACATGACGACTTAAAAAAATGGAAGCAAGTGAGTTCGCCCCCTTGTAGTATTATATAGTATTTTTTTTTTATTTTTTATTTTTTTTTTCGGACGCACCTAGACGCTGTGGGTAACACCACAGGTGCTACTAGTGGAGCAGGAACTTCTTCTTTTTTTAATTCATAATATTTTTTTTTATTGAAATCTACATTTGTTAGTTAAAAAACATCGAATACCGGTACCTTATCGCGGCCTCGTTAATGTTAGTAAAAACGATGTAATATACAGTTATTAGTATTTGTTAGTAGTACATACCCTTGAATCTGTACGATCAGATAATACATGTAGATGATCATATTATATTTACCAATGTAGTTACTAACAAAAATACAGATTTTCAATTATACATTTTTTGGGGGGTTAAATTTAATAATAATATTATGTTTTAAGGAGATGAGAAATATTTTAGGATATGAGGAGAAAAAAAATATACTTTTGGTTAACTACTAGTTAGAACCAAGAAAAGAAAAAAAAACAAGAAAGATAAATAAATAAATGAAAGAAAAAATAAAAAAATTAGACATTGTAATAATAATAATTGGGGGAAAAAATGAAAAAAAAATAAAATAAAAAACTAAGAAAACTGATCAAATTGAGGGGGAAAAACAAAAACGTAGGTCGGAACAGGCATTAGTTTCGTATGGGAAGGAATAAAAAAAAAAAAAAAGAATATTTTATATATATCTTATAGAGAGTTATAATTGTGCAAGTTAACAATGCTTTTTGAAGTGCTACATACATGTATGTTTTTTCAATAATAAAAAAGAAGAAAAACATGAAGCACTATGAATGGTCCCTATTTTGTAATAAAGTACTCCAACAGTTCCATGAATTGTTGAAATCTTCTAGGTTTTCTTGTTTAATGGCCATTATTGGTTCTGTACTATAAAGTTCTTGGAGTATATATATTAACTAAATCAGGGCGCTATGAGGGCATACAAATAACAAATATGATTGATACACAACAACAATACAGCAAACTAAATATTCTCGGTGAAATATCAATAATTGTGGTGCAGGCACACACTGGCAGGAAAAGAGATATATGCACATAAACGTACACGCACTTACTCACATATATATGAAGTGGGGGGGTGAGAGAGAACATATACATATATTAGGTGATTCATCACCAATCTGCAAGAGGCACCTTGAGTCGATGCTAAAAGGAATAAAGTCCTAATTATGTCTAGTGCAGACTGGCCATGTTGATATAGAAGAATTTTGATGTGGAAGGAAAGGGGAGAGACACACAAACATGTAATATTGTTTGGAACATGGAAAGGGATCAGAGCTTTTGGATAACCAGCAGCGAGCATCAAGGGACGATGCCAAAAGGACTTTCTCATGCTCAATGCAGGTCATCCAGTTTGCAGATCTCCAATTCCATTTAATCAAATAGTTGTTGATAAAAATTATTGACAAAGATATCTGAGTGTAGTTGGGTCTTCATTATTTAAGATCCATATGAGTTTACATTTGTCATATTTAATTGCTAGTAAAATTTTGTTGCTTATTAGTGAGTTTTTGTCCTTGTGGTAACTCAAAATGAATGTCTTTGTTATAGTTTAAAGTAAAATTTTCAAATTACCATTTTAAGTGTCCAATTATCTAAAGATTCCTGTAGAATCTGGACATTTTCACATTCCCATTTATATAATCTTTGAATAGCACCTCTTTTTTAATCTTTCCTATAGGGCCTTGCCATACAAACTGAAAAAGCATGTCATTAATTTGTTTAAGAATCTTATCACCAGGGTTTGGTAAGGTAGTAAACAAGTATACAAGTTTTGGTAGAATTTAAGTTTTTATTTCTGTAATGCGTCCTATTGGAGTAAGCTGTCTTTTACCCCATTGTTAAGTAAGGATTTTATTTCAATGATTTTTTTCTCAAAATTAATTTTAATCATTTTAGAAAGGTCTACGTCAAAATCAATCCCAAGATAGTTGAAAGAATGATTTCCCCATATATGTTAGATCCCAATTAAGACATAATTTTTCCTCACTTGAATCCTTGACTACCTATCCATACTACTTGTGTTTTGTATAGTTAATATTTAAACCTGACAGATCAGCAAAGCTGTTCAATTCTTCTAGGCTTTTTTGTATAGTTAATATTTAAACCTGACAGATCAGCAAAGCTGTTCAATTCTTCTAGGCTTTTTTGTATAGTTAATATTTAAACCTGACAGATCAGCAAAGCTGTTCAATTCTTCTAGGCTTTTTTGTATAGTTAATATTTAAACCTGACAGATCAGCAAAGCTGTTCAATTCTTCTAGGCTTTTTTGTATAGTTAATATTTAAACCTGACAGATCAGCAAAAACTGTTCAATTCTTCTAGGCTTTTTTGTATAGTTAATATTTAAACCTGACAGATCAGCAAAGCTGTTCAATTCTTCTAGGCTTTTTTGTATAGTTAATATTTAAACCTGACAGATCAGCAAAGCTGTTCAATTCTTCTAGGCTTTTTTGTATAGTTAATATTTAAACCTGACAGATCAGCAAAGCTGTTCAATTCTTCTAGGCTTTTTTGTATAGTTAATATTTAAACCTGACAGATCAGCAAAGCTGTTCAATTCTTCTAGGCTTTTTTGTATAGTTAATATTTAAACCTGACAGATCAGCAAAGCTGTTCAATTCTTCTAGGTTTTTTTGTATAGTTAATATTTAAACCTGTTCAATTCTTCTAGGCTTTTTTGTAATGACCATTCTGTACCATCGAGAAAGATTGCAGTATCATCTGCAAATTGTGATAACTTATTTTCAATATTTACAATTTTTAACCTTCCAATTTGTTTGTTATTTCTGATTTTAATTGCCAGGACTTCTGCACAGAGAATGAAAAGATACGGGGATAACGGATCGCCTTGCCGGCAGCCCCGTTCTATGTTGAAAAATTCTGATAGATTTCCCCCTTGATTGACAGATGAAACAATATTGCTGTAAAAAACTTTTACCCAATTTTGAATTGTCGGTCCAAAATTAAAATATTTTAATACTTTATGTAGAAAGTTCCATGAAAGTGAGTCAAAGACTTTTCAGGGATTCCCTTAAGCACTGACCCGCTGGCCAGTG
The DNA here is from genome assembly GCA_963383655.1 of Bathymodiolus septemdierum. Lineage (NCBI taxonomy): Eukaryota > Metazoa > Mollusca > Bivalvia > Mytilida > Modiolidae > Bathymodiolus > Bathymodiolus septemdierum. Next base: position 128,383,030 of record OY726519.1, on the reverse strand, counting down.
GCCAGTAAAATTATGGACGGGCCAGTTAAAATGAATACTGAGTGGTCTGTCTGGCCAGTGCACATTCTCGGGCCAGTTGGGCCAGCATTTTTCAACCGGCATTCCCCTACGCTCGTTTGTTTTTATTCCATTAGAAACGTACATCCTTATTGTGATGAAAATCGAAAGCCTGAAATAATAACCAATCAAATCTTTCATTTTTTAGTCGTAATTTTCCATTTCGCTGTGTCATTATCCGGAGACTGCCGATCTCGTCGTAATCAGTGCTGACAACTTTGTAGGATCATGAAAAATGGAACGTTTCCTGACAAATAAAACAAAAGTGCCCCGTGGAGCCTTCAAATGAGGGAAGAAAGATTAAAAGGCAGAAATATGAAACGGAAAAAAGAAAAAGAGACTTTATTCCGTCTTGGACCACCATACGTGGTTAGAAAATGGATTCTTTACCAATATTGCACCAAAGCTTGGTAAGAAGCATTTATGAAAGGTCCTCTATAAAGATCACTCATTTCGTACTGATCGGTTAACAAACATTGCTACCATAGGCAATTCTTGTTTCTGATTGGTCGATTTAAAAAATCTTCTCCTTTAAAACCGCTTGGCTAAATGAACTGAAACTGGGTAGGAAGCAAATCTATGGAAGGCCCTCTATAACATTTCCTCATTTCATCCCAATTGGACCAAAAAAACATGTTTACCATGGGCATATCTTGTTTCTGATTGCCTGAAATTAAAAAAAATCTTCTCTGAAACTAGGAGGCATAATGAATTGTTATTTGTAGAAATGACGTAATTTAATTCAATACTTTATTAAAGTCTCATAGATGATCTCTCAATATAATATTTGTATAAAAAAAAAATTAAAAGTACATACACATAAATATTAAGAGCCATTCAATACAGAATTATCAGAGACTATATACATTTAAATAACTTTATAATATCATAAATACTACAATTGATGTGCATATATGGGAATAAAAAGTTATTTACTGTATCGGCATCAATAATTATTATTGCTATTTTTTCTACTGACTTTTTAATGAAACATAACTTTATATTGTAGAGAGGAATACAAATTGCCAACTTTTGTAAGGAGTTTAATGAGAAAACAAGTCACATAAAAGATGGAGTACCTTTACCTACCAGAATATTTGTTAAAGTAAGTAATTTATGTAAAACAAGTCACATAAAAGATGGCGTACCTTTACCTACCAGAATATTTGTTAAAGTAAGTAATTTATGTAAAACAAGTCACATAAAAGATGGCGTACCTTTACCTACCAGAATATTTGTTAAAGTAAGTAATTTATGTAGAACAAGTCACATAAAAGATGGCGTACCTTTACCTACCAGAATATTTGTTAAAGTAAGTAATTTATGTAGAACAAGTCACATAAAAGATGGCGTACCTTTACCTACCAGAATATTTGTTAAGGTAAGTAATTTATGTAAATCAAGTCACATAACAGATGGCGTACCTTTACCTACCAGAATATTTGTTAAAGTAAGTAATTTATGTAGAACAAGTCACATAAAAGATGGTGTACCTTTACCTACCAGAATATTTGTTAAAGTAAGTAATTTATGTAGAACAAGTCACATAAAAGATGGCGTACCTTTACCTACCAGAATATTTGTTAAGGTAAGTAATTTATGTAGAACAAGTCACATAAAAGATGGTGTACCTTTACCTACCAGAATATTTGTTAAGGTAAGTAATTTATGTAGAACAAGTCACATAAAAGATGGCGTACCTTTACCTACCAGAATATTTGTTAAAGTAAGTAATTTATGTAGAACAAGTCACATAAAAGATGGCATACCTTTACCTACCAGAATATTTGTTAAAGTAAGTAATTTATGTAGAACAAGTCACATAAAAGATGGCGTACCTTTACCTACCAGAATATTTGTTAAAGTAAGTAATTTATGTAGAACAAGTCACATAAAAGATGGCGTACCTTTACCTACCAGAATATTTGTTAAAGTAAGTCATTTATGTAGAACAAGTCACATAAAAGATGGCGTACCTTTACCTACCAGAATATTTGTTAAGGTAAGTAATTTATGTAAAACAAGTCACATAAAAGATGGCGTACCTTTACCTACCAGAATATTTGTTAAAGTAAGTAATTTATGTAGAACAAGTCACATAAAAGATGGCGTACCTTTACCTACCAGAATATTTGTTAAAGTAAGTCATTTATGTAGAACAAGTCACATAAAAGATGGCGTACCTTTACCTACCAGAATATTTGTTAAGGTAAGTAATTTATGTAAAACAAGTCACATAAAAGATGGCGTACCTTTACCTACCAGAATATTTGTTAAAGTAAGTAATTTATGTAGAACAAGTCACATAAAAGATGGCGTACCTTTACCTACCAGAATATTTGTTAAAGTAAGTAATTTATGTAGAACAAGTCACATAAAAGATGGCGTACCTTTACCTACCAGAATATTTGTTAAAGTAAGTAATTTATGTAGAACAAGTCACATAAAAGATGGCATACCTTTACCTACCAGAATATTTGTTAAGGTAAGTAATTTATGTAAAACAAGTCACATAAAAGATTGTGTAAAAGAGATCAGTTGCAAAATTGATTCTTTTGCCAACCAAACAGGTAAGGTCATGTGACCCTATGACATCATAGTGAACATGCCTATACAACCTTTAGTCACTCTTTTGACAATATTGCAGAGTGAAATAGTTATTGATTAACAATTTAGTACAAAATAGAAAATCTTTCATGTCTGAAGTTAATTTGTACAGTCAAACCTGTGTGATGTGACCTTCTAAGGGAACAGTGAAATATGATCACATGAGACAGGTGGTCACTTAATACAGGTTTAATTGATGTGAAATCCTCTGTGAACGGAAATACAAATTTAGGTCACACAATACAAGTTATTTCTTAATAGAGGTGGTCACTAAAATAGGTTTTACTGTAACTTAATAGAGGTGGTCACTAAAACAGGTTTGACTGCAACTTAATAGAGGTGGTCACTAAAACAGGTTTGACTAACTTAATAGAGGTGATCACTAAACAGGTTTGACTGTAACTTAATAGAGGTGGTCACTAAAGCAGGTTTGACTAACTTAATAGAGGTAGTCACTAAAGCAGGTTTGACTAACTTAATATAGGTAGTCACTAAAGCAGGTTTGACTGTAACTTAATAGAGGTGGTCACTAAAGCAGGTTTGACTCTAACTTAATAGAGGTGATCACTAAACAGGTTTGACTGTAACTTAATAGAGGTGGTCACTAAAGCAGGTTTGACTAACTTAATAGAGGTAGTCACTAAGGCAGGTTTGACTGTAGCTTAATAGAGGTGGTCACTAAAACAGGTTTGACTGTAGCTTAATAGAGGTGGTCACTAAAGCAGGTTTGACTGTTAACTTAATAGAGGTGGTCACTAAAGCAAGTTTGACAGTAACTTAATAGAAGGGGTCACTAAAGTAGGTTTGACTGTAGCTTAATAGAGGTGGTCACTAAAGCAGGTTTGACTGTAACTTAATAGAGGTGGTCACTAAATCAGGTTTGACTGGAACTTAATAGAGGTGGTCACTAAAGCAAGTTTGACTGTAGCTTAATAGAGGGGGTCACTAAAGTAGGTTTGACTGTAGCTTAATAGAGGTGGTCACTAAAGCAGGATTGACTGTAACTTAATAGAGGTGGTCAATAAAACAGGTTTGACTGTAACTTAATAGAGGTGGTCACTAAAGCAGGTTTGACTGTAGCTTAATAGAGGTGATCACTAAAGCAGGTTTGACTGTTACTTAATAGAGGTGGTCACTAAAACAGGTTTGACTAACTTAATAGAGGAGGTCACTAAAGTAGGTTTAACTGTAACTTAATAGAGGTGGTCACTAAAGCAGGTTTGATTGTAACTTAATAGAGGTGGTCACTAAAACAGGTTTGACTGTAACTTAATAGAGATGTTCACTAAAACAGGTTTGACTGTAACTTAATAGAGGTGGTCACTAAAGCAGGTTTGACTGTAGCTTAATAGAGGAGGTCACAAAAGCAGGTTTGACTGTAGCTTAATAGAGGTGGTCACTAAAGCAGGTTTGCCTGTAACTTAATAGAGGTAGTCACTAAAACAGGTTTGATTGTAACTTAATAGAGGTAGTCACTAAAGCAGGTTTGACTAACTTAATAGAGGTGGTCACTAAAACAGGTTTGACTGTGTTTGTGATCAGTCATTTATTCTCTCTCTATCAGAACTGCATCGGTGGTGTAATGTTTAACGTGCTCACCTTGAGTACAGTGGATCATGGGTTCATCGGTGGTGTAATGGTTAGCATGCTCACCTTGAGTACAGTAGATCATGGGTTCATCGGTGGTGTAATGGTTAGCGTGCTCACATTGAGTACAGTAGATCATGGGTTCATCGGTGGTGTAATGGTTAATGTGCTCACCTTGAGTACAGTAGATCATGGGTTCATCGGTGGTGTAATGGTTAGCATGCTCACCTTGAGTGCAGTGGATCTTGGGTTCATCGGTGGTGTAATGTTTAGCATGCTCACCTTGAGTACAGTGGATCATGGGTTCATCGGTGGTGTAATGGTTAGCGTGCTCACCTTGAGTACAGTAGATCATGGGTTCATCGGTGGTGTAATGTTTAGTGTGCTCACCTTGAGTACAGTAGATCATGGGTTCATCGGTGGTGTAATGGTTAATGTGCTCACCTTGAGTACAGTAGATCATGGGTTCATCGGTGGTGTAATGGTTAGCGTGCTCACCTTGAGTACAGTAGAACATGGGTTCATTGGTGGTGTAATGGTTAGCGTGTTCACCTTGAGTACAGTGGATCATGGGTTCATTGGTGGTGTAATGGTTAGCGTGCTCACCTTGAGTGCAGTGGATCATGGCTTCATCGATGGTGTAATAGTTAGTGTGCTCACCTTGAGTACAGTGGATCATGGGTTCATCGGTGGTGTAATAGTTAGTGTGCTCACCTTGAGTGCAGTGGATCATGGGTTCATCGATGATGTAATAGTTAGTGTGCTCACCTTGAGTACAGTGGATCATGGGTTCATCGATGGTGTAATGGTTAGCATGCTCACCTTGAGTACAGTAGATCATGGGTTCATCGGTGGTGTAATGGTTAGCGTGCTCACCTTGAGTACAGTGTATCATAGGTTCATCAGTGATGTAATGGTTAGTGTGCTCACCTTGAGTACAGTATCATGGGTTCATTGGTGGTGTAATGGTTAGCATGCTCACCTTGAGTACAGTGTATCATAGATTCATCGGTGGTGTAATGGTTAGCGTGATCACCTTGAGTACAGTGGATCATCGGTTCATCGGTGGTGTAATGGTTAATGTGCTCACCTTGAGTACAGTAGATCATGGGTTCATCGGTGGTGTAATGGTTAGCGTGCTCACCTTGAGTGCAGTAGAACATGGGTTCATTGGTGGTGTAATGGTTAGCGTGTTCACCTTGAGTACAGTGGATCATGGGTTCATTGGTGGTGTAATGGTTAGCGTGCTCACCTTGAGTGCAGTGGATCATGGCTTCATCGATGGTGTAATAGTTAGTGTGCTCACCTTGAGTACAGTGGATCATGGGTTCATCGGTGGTGTAATAGTTAGTGTGCTCACCTTGAGTGCAGTGGATCATGGGTTCATCGATGATGTAATAGTTAGTGTGCTCACCTTGAGTACAGTGGATCATGGGTTCATCGATGGTGTAATGGTTAGCATGCTCACCTTGAGTACAGTAGATCATGGGTTCATCGGTGGTGTAATGGTTAGCGTGCTCACCTTGAGTACAGTGTATCATAGGTTCATCGGTGGTGTAATGGTTAGTGTGCTCACCTTGAGTACAGTATCATGGGTTCATTGGTGGTGTAATGGTTAGCATGCTCACCTTGAGTACAGTGTATCATAGGTTCATCGGTGGTGTAATGGTTAGCGTGATCACCATGAGTACAGTGGATCATCGGTTCATCGGTGGTGTAATGGTTAGCGTGCTCACCTTGACTACAGTAGATCATGGGTTCATCAGTGGTGTAATGGTTAGCGTGCTCACCTTGAGTACAGTGGATCATGGGTTCATCGGTGGTGTAATGGTTAGCGTGCTCACCTTGAGTACAGTAGATCATGGGTTCATCAATGGTGTAATGGTTAATGTGCTCACCTCGAGTACAGTAGATCATGGGTTCATCGGTGGTGTAATGGTTAGCGTGCTCACCTTGAGTACAGTAGATCATGGGTTCATTGGTGGTGTAATGGTTAGCGTGTTCACCTTGAGTACAGTGGATCATGGGTTCATCGGTGGTGTAATGGTTAGCGTGTTCACCTTGAGTACAGTGGATCATGGGTTCATTGGTGGTGTAATGGTTAGCGTGCTCACCTTGAGTACAGTGGATCATGGGTTCATCGGTGGTGTAATAGTTAGTGTGCTCACCTTGAGTGCAATGGATCATGGGTTCATCGATGGTGTAGTAGTTAGTGTGCCCAGCTTGAGTACAGTGGATCATGGGTTCATCTGTGGTGTAATAGTTAGTGTGCTCACCTTGAGTGCAGTGGATCATGGGTTCATCGATGGTGTAATAGTTAGTGTGCTCACCTTGAGTACAGTGGATCATGGGTTCATCGGTGGTGTAATGGTTAGCGTGCTCACCTTGAGTACAGTGGATCATGGGTTCATCGGTGGTGTAATGGTTAGCATGCTCACCTTGGGTACAGTGTATCATGGGTTCATCGGTGGTGTAATGGTTAGTGTGCTCACCTTGAGTACAGTATCATGGGTTCATTGGTGGTGTAATGGTTAGCATGCTCACCTTGAGTACAGTGTATCATAGGTTCATCGGTGGTGTAATGGTTAGCGTGCTCACCTTGAGTACAGTGTATCATAGGTTCATCGGTGGTGTAATGGTTAGTGTGCTCACCTTGAGTACAGTATCATGGGTTCATTGGTGGTGTAATGGTTAGCATGCTCACCTTGAGTACAGTGTATCATAGGTTCATCGGTGGTGTAATGGTTAGCGTGATCACCATGAGTACAGTGGATCATCGGTTCATCGGTGGTGTAATGGTTAGCGTGCTCACCTTGACTACAGTAGATCATGGGTTCATCAGTGGTGTAATGGTTAGCGTGCTCACCTTGAGTACAGTGGATCATGGGTTCATCGGTGGTGTAATGGTTAGCGTGCTCACCTTGAGTACAGTAGATCATGGGTTCATCGGTGGTGTAATGGTTAATGTGCTCACCTCGAGTACAGTAGATCATGGGTTCATCGGTGGTGTAATGGTTAGCGTGCTCACCTTGAGTACAGTAGATCATGGGTTCATTGGTGGTGTAATGGTTAGCGTGTTCACCTTGAGTACAGTGGATCATGGGTTCATCGGTGGTGTAATGGTTAGCGTGTTCACCTTGAGTACAGTGGATCATGGGTTCATTGGTGGTGTAATGGTTAGCGTGTTCACCTTGAGTACAGTGGATCATGGGTTCATTGGTGGTGTAATGGTTAGCGTGTTCACCTTGAGTACAGTGGATCATGGATTCATTGGTGGTGTAATAGTTAGCGTGCTCACCTTGAGTACAGTGGATCATGGATTCATCGGTGGTGTAATGGTTAGTGTGTTCACCTTGAGTACAGTGGATCATGGATTCATCGGTGGTGTAATGGTTAGCATGCTCACCTTGAGTACAGTAGATCATGGGTTCATTGGTGGTGTAATGGTTAGCGTGCTCACCTTGAGTACAGTAGATCATGGGTTCATCGGTGGTGTAATGGTTAGCGTGCTCACCTTGAGTACTGTGGATCATGGGTTCATCGGTGGTGTAATGGTTAGCGTGCTCACCTTGAGTACAGTAGATCATGGGTTCATCGGTGGTGTAATGGTTAATGTGCTCACCTCGAGTACAGTAGATCATGGGTTCATCGGTGGTGTAATGGTTAGCGTGCTCACCTTGAGTACAGTAGATCATGGGTTCATTGGTGGTGTAATGGTTAGCGTGCTCACCTTGAGTACAGTGGATCATGGGTTCATCGGTGGTGTAATGGTTAGCGTGTTCACCTTGAGTACAGTGGATCATGGGTTCATTGGTGGTGTAATGGTTAGCGTGCTCACCTTGAGTACAGTGGATCATGGGTTCATCGGTGGTGTAATAGTTAGTGTGCTCACCTTGAGTGCAATGGATCATGGGTTCATCGATGGTGTAGTAGTTAGTGTGCCCACCTTGAGTACAGTGGATCATGGGTTCATCTGTGGTGTAATAGTTAGTATGCTCACCTTGAGTGCAGTGGATCATGGGTTCATCGATGGTGTAATAGTTAGTGTGCTCACCTTGAGTACAGTGGATCATGGGTTCATCGGTGGTGTAATGGTTAGCGTGCGCACCTTGAGTACAGTGGATCATGGGTTCATCGGTGGTGTAATGGTTAGCATGCTCACCTTGGGTACAGTGTATCATAGGTTCATCGGTGGTGTAATGGTTAGTGTGCTCACCTTGAGTACAGTATCATGGGTTCATTGGTGGTGTAATGGTTAGCATGCTCACCTTGAGTACAGTGTATCATAGGTTCATCGGTGGTGTAATGGTTAGCGTGTTCACCTTGAGTACAGTGGATCATGGGTTCATTGGTGGTGTAATGGTTAGCGTGTTCACCTTGAGTACAGTGGATCATGGATTCATTGGTGGTGTAATAGTTAGCGTGCTCACCTTGAGTACAGTGGATCATGGATTCATTGGTGGTGTAATGGTTAGCGTGTTCACCTTGAGTACAGTGGATCATGGATTCATCGGTGGTGTAATGGTTAGCATGCTCACCTTGAGTACAGTAGATCATGGGTTCATTGGTGGTGTAATGGTTAGCGTGCTCACCTTGAGTGCAGTGGATCATGGCTTCATCGATGGTGTAATAGTTAGTGTGCTCACCTTGAGTACAGTGGATCATGGGTTCATCGGTGGTGTAATAGTTAGTGTGCTCACCTTGAGTGCAGTGGATCATGGGTTCATCGATGATGTAATAGTTAGTGTGCTCACCTTGAGTACAGTGGATCATGGGTTCATCAATGGTGTAATGGTTAGTGTGCTCACCTTGAGTACAGTAGATCATGGGTTCATCGGTGGTGTAATGGTTAGCGTGCTCACCTTGAGTACAGTAGATCATGGGTTCATTGGTGGTGTAATGGTTAGCGTGTTCACCTTGAGTACAGTGGATCATGGGTTCATCGGTGGTGTAATGGTTAGCGTGTTCACCTTGAGTACAGTAGATCATGGGTTCATTGGTGGTGTAATGGTTAGCGTGCTCACCTTGAGTACAGTGGATCATGGGTTCATCGGTGGTGTAATAGTTAGTGTGCTCACCTTGAGTGCAATGGATCATGGGTTCATCGATGGTGTAGTAGTTAGTGTGCCCACCTTGAGTACAGTGGATCATGGGTTCATCTGTGGTGTAATAGTTAGTGTGCTCACCTTGAGTGCAGTGGATCATGGGTTCATCGATGGTGTAATAGTTAGTGTGCTCACCTTGAGTACAGTGGATCATGGGTTCATCGGTGGTGTAATGGTTAGCGTGCTCACCTTGAGTACAGTGGATCATGGGTTCATCGGTGGTGTAATGGTTAGCATGCTCACCTTGGGTACAGTGTATCATAGGTTCATCGGTGGTGTAATGGTTAGTGTGCTCACCTTGAGTACAGTATCATGGGTTCATTGGTGGTGTAATGGTTAGCATGCTCACCTTGAGTACAGTGTATCATAGGTTCATCGGTGGTGTAATGGTTAGCGTGCTCACCTTAAGTACAGTGGATCATCGGTTCATCGGTGGTGTAATGGTTAGCGTGCTCACCTTGAGTACAGTAGATCATGGGTTCATCAGTGGTGTAATGGTTAGCGTGCTCACCTTGAGTACAGTGGATCATGGGTTCATTGGTGGTGTAATGGTTAGCGTGTTCACCTTGAGTACAGTGGATCATGGGTTCATTGGTGGTGTAATGGTTAGCGTGTTCACCTTGAGTACAGTGGATCATGGATTCATTGGTGGTGTAATAGTTAGCATGCTCACCTTGAGTACAGTGGATCATGGATTCATTGGTGGTGTAATGGTTAGCGTGTTCACCTTGAGTACAGTGGATCATGGATTCATCGGTGGTGTAATGGTTAGCATGCTCACCTTGAGTACAGTAGATCATGGGTTCATCGGTGGTGTAATGGTTAGCGTGCTCACCTTGAGTACAGTAGATCATGGGTTCATCGGTGGTGTAATGGTTAGCGTGCTCACCTTGAGTACTGTGGATCATGGGTTCATCGGTGGTGTAATGATTAGCGTGCTCACCTTGAGTACAGTAGATCATGGGTTCATCGGTGGTGTAATGGTTAGCATGCTCACCTTGAGTACAGGAGATCATGGGTTCATCGGTGGTGTTATTGTTAGCGTGCTCACCTTGAGTACAGTAGATCATGGGTTCATCGGTGGTGTAAAGGTTAGCATGCTCACCTTGAGTACAGTAGATCATGAGTTCATCGGTGGTGTAATGGTTAGCGTGCTCACCTTGAGTACTGTAGATCATGGGTTCATCGGTGGTGTAATGGTTAGCGTGCTCACCTTGAGTACAGGAGATCATGGGTTCATCGGTGGTATAAAGGTTAGCATGCTCACCTTGAGTACAGTAGATCATCGGTTCATCGGTGGTGTAATGGTTAGCATGCTCACCTTGAGTACAGTAGATCATGGGTTCATCAGTGGTGTAATGGTTAGCGTGCTCACCTTGAGTACAGTAGATCATGGGTTCATCGGTGGTGTAATGGTTAGCGTGCTCACCTTGAGTACAGTAGATCATGGGTTCATCGGTGGTGTAATGGTTAGCGTGCTCACCTTGAGTACAGTAGATCATGGGTTCATCGGTGGTGTAATGGTTAGCATGCTCACCTTGAGTACAGTAGATCATGGGTTCATCGGTGGTGTAATGGTTAGCATGCTCACCTTGAGTACAGTAGATCATGGGTTCATCGGTGGTGTAATGGTTAGCATGCTCACCTTGAGTACAGGAGATCATGGGTTCATCGTTGGTGTAATGGTTAGCGTTCTCACCTTGAGTACAGTAGATCATGGGTTCATCGGTGGTGTAATGGTTAGCATGCTCACATTGAGTACAGTAGATCATGGGTTCATCGGTGGTGTAATGGTTAGCGTGCTCACCTTGAGTACAGTAGATCATGGGTTCATCGGTGGTGTAATGGTTAGCGTGCTCACCTTGAGTACAGTAGATCATGGGTTCATCGGTGGTGTAATGGTTAGCATGCTCACCTTGAGTACAGTAGATCATGGGTTCATCGGTGGTGTAATGGTTAGCATGCTCACCTTGAGTACAGGAGATCATGGGTTCATCGTTGGTGTAATGGTTAGCGTTCTCACCTTGAGTACAGTAGATCATGGGTTCATCGGTGGTGTAATGGTTAGCGTGCTCACATTGAGTACAGTAGATCATGGGTTCATCGATGGTGTAATGGTTAGCGTGCTCACCTTGAGTACAGTAGATCATGGGTTCATCGGTGGTGTTATTGTTAGCATGCTCATCTTGAGTACAGTGGTTCAGACCCTGTTCCAATAAAACCAAAGACAATAAAATTGGTACTTGCTGCTTCTCCTCATGCAGCTTTAAGGAGTAAGAGACTGGATGGCTCAGAATCAGGATAATGTGTCTGAGGTGAGGTGAGCTGAGCGACAATTCTACTCGAGGACTCTTAATTCAGTGAGCTAGCACTATAAAGATCAAATTTATAAATGTGTTGGTCTAGTACAAAAGGGAAGCGGACATCATTATGATTTCATTTAATATAACTTGTTCTCGTCATGATAATAGCTGAAGAATTACTCATTTGGCATTAAACAACAATGACTCACTTACTCAGATATGTTGATGTAAAATGAATACATAAATATTTCATGTAAATATGCATAATTATGTATTCATACACATATCAGCCCTATATAACAGTTACACAGTTGAGTTATCATGACTACAGTAAGACATTTAATTTACTTATATATGATGAGTTGTTAAATTACTGACAATTGACATTATATTTGTTTTACATGTAATCTGTTCAAATAAAAGATTGTTGCATGTTTTCTAAGCAAAATTTAAAAAATTTATTGAACACTGTTTGAGTGCTTTGATTAGCTACACAATGTTGTAGACAATTGCACCGTTAACAAATACCAAACTCATTAACAAATACCAAACTCGTTAACAACTGCCAAACTCATTAACAACTACCAAACTCATTAACAACTGCCAAACTCATTAACAACTGCCAAACTCATTAACAACTGCCAAACTCATTAACAAATACCAAACTCATTAACAACTGCCAATCTCATTAACAAATACCAAACTCATTAACAACTGCCAAACTCATTAACAACTGCCAAACTCATTAACAACTGCCAAACTCATTAACAACTGTCAAACTCGTTAACAACTGCCAAACTCGTTAACAACTGCCAAACTCATTAACAACTGCCAAACTCATTAACAACTGCCAAACTCATTAACAACTGCCAATCTCATTAACAAATACCAAACTCGTTAGCAACTGCCAAACTCGTTAACAACTGCCAAACTCATTAACAACTGCCAAACTCATTAACAACTGCCAAACTCATTAACAACTGCCAAACTCGTTAACAACTGCCAAACTCATTAACAACTGCCAAACTCGTTAACAACTGCCAAACTAATTTACAACTGCCAAACTCATTAACAACTGCCAAGCTCATTAACAACTGCCAAACTCATTAACAACTGCCAAACTCGTTAACAACTGCCAAACTCGTTAACAACTGCCAAACTCATTTACAACTGCCAAACTCATTTACAACTGCCAAACTCATTTACAACTGCCAAACTCATTAACAACTGCCAAACTCGTTAACAACTGCCAAACTCGTTAACAGCTGCCAAACTCATTAACAACTGCCAAACTTGTTAACAACTGCCAAACTCATTTACAACTGCCAAACTCATTAACAACTGCCAAACTCGTTAACAACAATCAAACTCATAAACAACAACCAACCTCGTTAACAACAACCAAACATGCATTGATTTCTATTTTTAGCCTGACAGAACTGTAGAGATGGTAATTAAACCCCCGACAGCTACGTATCTACTAAAGAATGCTGCTGGTATACAGAGAGGAGCAAGACTGTTAGGTATTTATATTGCAATACCACCATTTAATCTTGATCTTAATATGAAATATATAGAGAAAATAGAACATTTCCAAATACTTTTGACAAATGATTGAATATTGTACACTTAGTAGCACGGTCCGGTGTTTCAAAATTATTTTCTAAAGTGAAAGGTCCTGGATCTTTCAGTTTTAAAACCTGAAGGTCTGCCTCATTGTTAGGAAGGTCCTATTTTTTCAGAACATTTTCAGCAGTTATCAATAAAAATCCTTGTACCTTGTTGTTTTACATTGGGAGAAGATATGACCCAAAGATGTATCAGATGTAGAAGAGTTAAGAAGTACATTTGTACACATTTTTAGAATTCTTTGTTTTGATTTGATCTATTGTGTTTAATGCCACTTTCAGCAATATTTCAGCTCTATCATGGTGACCAGTTTTAGTGGTGGAAGAAGCCAGAGTACCTGAAGAGAACCACCGACCATGGGCAAACAACTGGTAAACTTTATCACTTGCAGCTTGGAGTTGAGTGCACCCTTTTTTGTAATTTACAAAGCTGTGTTGATGATAGGCTTGTATGAGTTGTTGTACAATAATACCCCCAGCAACGCTATTGTAAATGCGGCCTCTAATATCACATACAGGCCGGTAATAGAGGCCGATGATACAGGCCGCTGTACTTTAATAATTTGACCCATTTTTGTGACAAGGTTAATATCGTTCACCTGGTCATTTAAACGAGAAAATTATTTAAGCTTGCTTTCAAACAAAATATAAAAATTTCCCTGGATCGGCAGCAAAAAATTTACACTCGTGCGTAGATTCTTGATCTGTGTTTAAAATTGACCAATTCAAATGACAAAAGAAAAAAATGTCGTAATCCATATTTGATATTTTTTCTAGATGCCCAGTTCATTCTTTTTTTTTTAAATGTTCATCAAATTTCATCTGCTAAAGATCCATCGCTGTATATAGTGATCTGAAAAATATATAGAAATGCACATTTAGTTGTATATTAACCCAAAGTATTAAATATAACAAAAAATGAAAACGCGTAAAAAGAAAGAAACGAAATGTGTAATATCAATTTATTTCGTTCATATTATATCATTTCCACACGTTCAATGTGTGTTTTTTAGCTTAAAATGTCAAAATTCCACATCAGATTTGATACAATGTTATTGTGCGAAATGTGTTTGTCTATCGGCGTATGAGTGCCAACAAAAATATATTTGTATACATATTACATACCTTTCTTAAATGACCAGTCTTAATTCCATCACTGACAAAAACTTTGTAAATCAGATTTACGAGCGAAATCGGTTTTCACATCAAATATGTGTCAGTCATCCAATTACATGTGTACAACAGTTACCTCTTATTGTTTGACCTTGAACGGTCGAGCGATTTTTATAAAGGCGCACTCGATTGACAATAACACGATCTATGTTATAAAGTATAATATATTAAATTGATATTTTTTTTATTCATTTATGACAATAATAACATTATTTTTTTATAAATTACCGTATTATATTTTACTATAGTCATTAACACAATATATCAGGTTTAGAGGTACATAGGGATATAATACTTGACATAGTTTTTAAATGCACAATCGATTGGTGATATATAAATCAATAAATCAATTTTAAAGTTAGATTAAATGTCATACCATTTGTTTTTTCAACAACACTATTATTGTACAAGTTAGATATATTATTATTGAAACAAAAGAAGTTGCCCGTATTGGATATAACGGGTTTCTTTTTCCGCATGAGTACTCAGGTGACATCCTTGGTGCTATGCACCTCGGCCTTCACCTGAGTACTCATGCAGAAAAAGAAACCCGTTATATCCAATATGGGCCGCTTCTTTTGTTTCAATAGTACTGTATCTTATACTTAGGTAATCCAACTACCTAACTCATTGAGCCATCCAGGATCTTCTTTGTTTTGAATTAACAGTTAAGAAGTACATTTGTTTCACAGATTCCATGAATAACAAAGTTTTTGTTTTATTCTTGCAGGGCAGGAAACTGCAGGAAAGGTGACTTTGAAGCATATTTATGAAATAGCAAAATTAAAGAGTCAAGATCCTTCCTTTGAAAATGTAGAGTTAATAAGGATTTGTAGACTGGTAATAGGATCTGCTCATAGTTTAGGTATTGAAGTTGTTAAAGGAGATCTGGATCCTAAAGAATATCATCAATTTTTAGAGGAAAGAAAACTTGTTGTAGCAGAACAAGACAAAGAACTAGAAGAGAAGAAACAAGCCAAACTATTAAGACTCTAACAGACATTTTATAATTATATAAGTGTATACTTGGATGTGTGATAGTGGTAATAAAATACCATGTTTTTATACCAATCTCTTTATATCTTTTTGTGTCAATTAGTAAAATGAGGAAAGTTTTACAGAAGTGTAAACTGTTTCATGTACAATTTGTTAACACTTTAATTATACCCCCACTAACAGTGTTGGGTATACTGGAATACCCTGGTCCATCCGTCCGTTCGTCCGTCCCTAAACCTTGTGTACGTAACTAGTCATTTGTCTTTTGTTGGATTTTATTCATATTTGGTATCTTGGTTGACCATGATCTGAGCATGCGCATATTATACCGATTTCACGGATGGTTGATTTTTGTGAGAGTTATAGCCCTTTTCATGTTTGTTTGACCATATGTCCGTCCGCACATCTTGTGTACGCAACTAGTCATTTGTCTTTTGTCGCATTTTATTCATATTTGGTATCATGGTTGGCCATGATCTGAGCATGCGCATATTATATCAATTTCACGGATGGTTGATTTTTGCGAGAGTTGTAGCCCTTTTCCTGTTTGTTTGACCATACGACCGTTCGCACATCTTGTGTAAATCACTAGTCATTTGTCTTTTGTCGCATTTTATTCATATTTGGTATCTTGGTTGGCCATGATCTGAGCATGTGCATATTATACCGATTTCACGGATGGTTGACTTTTGCGAGAGTTATAGCCCTTTTCATGTTTGTTTGACCATACGTCAGTTCGCACATCTTGTGTATGCAACTAGTCATTTGTCTTTTGTCACATTTTATTCATATGTGGTATCTTGGTTGGCCATGATCTGAGCATGGGCATATTATACCGATTTCACGGATGGTTGATTTTTGCAAGAGTTATAGCCCTTTTCATGTTTGTTTGACCATACGTCCGTTCGCACATCTTGTGTACGCAACTAGTCTTTTGTCGCATTTTATTCATATTTGATATCTTGATTGGCCATGATCTGAGCATGCACATATTATACCGATTTCACGGATGGTTGATTTTTGCGAGAGTTATAGCCCTTTTCATGTTCCCTTACGAGCTGCTGCTATAAATTATTTCCTTAATTAGCTATGTATAATATTTAAATCTAATAATCTGTAATACATCATTTTTAGCTCACCTGACCCAAAGGGTCATGTGAGCTATTGCCATCACTTGGCGTCCGTCGTCGTCGTACGTCGTAAACTTTTTCAAAAATCTTCTCCTCTGAAAGTACTAGACCAATGGAAACCGAACTTGGTCTGAATCATCACTAGGGTGTCTAGTTTCAAAATTGTGTCCGGTGATGCTGTGCACCAACCAACATGGCCACTGTTACTAAAAATAGAACATATGGTAAAATTGCAGGTTTTGGGTAATAACTCAAAAACCGTTAATAATATCAAAAATCTGACATGGGGTAAAAATGATCAGCACATCAAGTTCTACCTACCCTGCAATTTTGAAGTAAATCTGATTACCCATCTTGGAGTTATTGCCCTTTTTTCATCAAATTTGTAAAATTTTAATACTTTTCGTCTTATATTTCAAAAACTATAAGAGATAAAGGTTAACTTTAAATTTTGACTGATTATGCAAATTAGAAAAAAGGGGGGATGAAATTTAAAAAAAATCTTCTCCTCTGAAACTACTGAGCCAATCTCAACCAAACTTTGCTGAAATGATCCTTAGGTGGTCCCCTTTCAAAATTGTGTCCGTCAGCGCCGTCCTGTATCCAAGATGGCCACCATTACTAAAAATAGAAATTTCTTCAAATGGCCAAAACTGCTCTATTTTAAGCCAAAGTGCCCAAATTTGAACTGTATAAGCATAATGATGAGCTTTTTAACATATATTACAGGATTTTTTATGAACTTTGAACTTTTGCTTATTTTGACCGATTATGCAAATTAGAAAAAAGGGGGATGAAATTTTAAAAAAATCTTCTCTGAAACTACTGAGCCAATCTCAACCAAACTTTGCTGAAATGATTCTTGGGCGGTCCTCTTCCAAAATGGTGTCCGGCATTTCAGAACACCGACCAAGATGGCCACCACAGCCGAACTTAATTTAACATAGGACCCTATGGGAAATTCCCATAAAAATCTTCTTGTCTGAAACCATTTGCTCAATAAGAACAAAATTTTGATGAAATAGTCATTGGATGGTTCTCTTCCAAAAATGTGTCCGGCGGTTCGGCCCTTCGATCAAGATGACCCCCACAGCCGAACTTAGCTTAACATAGGACCCTATGGGAAATTCACATAAAAATCTTCTCCTCAGAAACCACTGGGCCAATTGCAACCAAACTTTTGTGGAATGATCCTTGGATGGCCCCCTTCCAAAATTGTGTCCGATGATCTCGACTTCCAACCAAGATGGCCACCAAGCTAAAAATAGAAAAAAGGGGGGATGAAATTAAAAAAAAATCTTCTCCTCTGAAACTACTGAGCCAATCTCAACCAAACTTCGCTGAAATGATCCTTTGGTGGTCCCCTTTCAAAATTGTGCCCGTCAGCACCGTCCTGTATCCAAGATGGCCACCATGACTAAAAATAGAAATTTCTTCAAATGGCCAAAACTGCTCTATTTTAAGCCAGAAAGTACCCAAATTTGAACTGTATACGCATTTGCTCAATAAGAACAAAATTTTGATGAAATAGTCATTGGATGGTTCTCTTCCAAAAATGTGTCCGGCGGTTCGGCCCTTCCTTCAATTTTTGTTTTTAATTTTAATACTTTTTGTGTTATATTTCAAAAACTATAAGAGATAGATGTTAAGTTTAAATTGTAAAATTGTGCACCATGTCGAGATCTACCTACCCTGCAATTTTTAAGTAAATCTGATTACCTATCTTGGAGATCTTGCTCTTTTTTCATCAAGTTAAAATTAAAAAATAATACTTTTCGTCTTATATTTCAAAAACTATAAGAGATAAAGGTTAAGTTTAAATTGCAAAATTTGCAGCATGTCAAGATCTTCATACCCTGCAATTTTGAAGTAAATCCCATTACTCATTTTGGAGTTATTGCCCTTTTTTCATCAAAATGCTCTCAATTTTAATACTATCATCTTATATCTCAAAAACTATTAGAGTTAGAGGGAAAGTTTAAACTGCAAAAATGTTCAGCATGTCAAGATCTACAAAAAATTTTCCACAGTTGAAAATGTGCGACAACTGTGTGAAGAGTTATTCCTCTTGAAATGCATTTTTTTGTTGATTCACTGCTTTTGGTTACTCAAATAATCAAAGGGAAGCAACTCTATTACAAAATGTGAAGTAGGAAAAGCTAAATTTTGAGAATCATTGACATATATGTTTTTTTTACAGCAATTTTGGTACCTTACATTAAAGGGGGAACCCCTGCCCAAATTTTTTTTGTAGAAGGGGTCTGCAATGACTGGCTACATTTGTTAATTTTTTTGTTTCCGCATGATATCTTAAGAACAAAATGTAGGATCTAAATGAACCTTGGTACACATGTGCCTGATGGTGAGAGGAGGAAGCCTATTGATAATGAGGTTTATAGGACAAAGGTCAAGGTCACAACTTCTAAAAATAGAACAAAAATTCGATACTTTTTTCATTTCCGCACGATATCTTAAGAACGAAATGTCGGATCTAAATGAAACTTGGTACACACATGCCTGATGGTGAGAGGAGGAAGCCTATTGAGGTTTGTACGTCAAAGGTCAAGGCCATGTTGTCCATCCACATGTTCGCAACTCGGCTTTCGCACCTTTGGTGCGTTACTGATTTTCATTATAATACAAGAGTTAGATCAAATCTGTTTGATAAAATCATGCAGAAAATTTTCATAAGGAATCTACAGAAAAACCTTTCATTATCAGGATTTTTCTTGATAGAGGGTTGCTAAGGAAGATACTGAACCAAGGGTACCTCATGGTTAAGTTGAAATTACTATTTAGAAAGTTTTACAGTCATCATGATGTGGTTAACAGTTACAGAATGTTTGTATCACAGATGACCACGGCTAAATGTTCCATTTGTCATCGTCACAATCCAATCTTCCCTTCCTCTTTCATGACTCATCACCAGATTTTTAACAAGAGTAACATGATGTGACAGATGATTTAAATGTTGTTCCATAACAATACGATGGGTGTCACTAATGGAGAACAACCTGCTTAAACTGAATACACTCTTGGTTAGCTCACCTGGCCTTTAGGCCATGTGAGCTATTGCCATCACTTTTCGTCTGTCGTCCGTCCGTCAACATTTCACATTTTAATCTCCTCAGAAACCACAGGGCCAATTGCAACCAAACTTTGGTGGAATGGTCCTTGGATGGCCCCCTTCCAAAAATGTGTCCGGTGATCCCAACTTCCAACCAAGATGGCCACCAAGCTAAAAATAGAAAATAGGGGGATGAAATTTTAATTGTCTATTGCTGCTTTAGTACAAGTCAAAATGAGCTCAAATTCTGTGAAATGTTTCTTTCAGCCGATTTATACCGATTATTCAAATTAGGCATATTTTGATAAAAGATCACATTTAAATCTTCTCCTCTGAAACTGTTGAACCAAATTAAACCAAACCTGGCAGGGATGGTCCCTGGGTGGGTCCCTTTCAAAATTGTGTCCGACAGCCCTGCCCTCCATTCAAGATGCCTGCTGTTACTAAAAATAGAATTTCTTCAATTGTCCATTGCTGCTTTAGTAGAAGTCAAAATGAGCTCAAATTTTAACTGCAGCTACATGGCAAGGAGTAGTTTAACATATATTCCGTATTTTTCTGTGAAATGTTTCTTTCAGCCGATTTATACCGATTATTCAAATTAGGCATATTTTGATAAAAGATCACATTTAAATCTTCTCCTCTGAAACCGCTGAACCAAATTAAACCAAACCTGGCAGGCGTGGTCCCTGGGTGGGTCCCTTTCAAAATTGTGTCCGACAGCCCTGCCCTCCATTCAAGATAGCTGCTGTTACTAAAAATAGAAATTTCTTCAATTGTCCTTTGCTGCTTTAGTAGAAGTCAAAATGAGCTCAAATTTTAACTGCAGTTACATGGCAATGAGCATAGTTTAACACATATTCTGGGTTTTTCGGTGAGATTTTTTCAGCCAGTTTATTCCGTTTAGGAATATTATGAGATAAAAATCACATCTAAATCTTTTGCTCAGAAATTTGAGCTGAAATGATCTTTGGGTGGCCCACTTTCAAAATTATGTGTAACACCCCCATTTTCTATTAACTTTAGATGTCAAATTGAAAAACATGTGAGCGATTACAGGTTCCTGGGAGCCTCTAGTTTTAAATTAGGTTCTTGTTGCTCAGTTTTTTTTCTCACCTGCGACGAAAGTTGCTGAAGGCGAGACATAGTTATTGCTTTTCCGGTGACGGTATTAACAATGACAAGTTTTTGTGATTAGGTCAATGTCTCCATTACCATACAACCTAGGCTAACTATTACCATACAACCTAGGCTAACTATTACCATACAACCTAGGCTAACTATTACCATACAACCTAGACTAACTATTACCATACAACCTAGACTAACTATTACCATACAACCTAGACTAACTATTACCATACAACCTAGGCTAACTATTACCATACAACCTAGACTAACTATTACCATACAACCTAGGCTAACTATTACCATACAACCTAGGCTAACTATTACCATACAACCTAGGCTAACTATTACCATACAACCTAGACTAACTATTACCATACAACCTAGACTAACTATTACCATACAACCTAGACTAACTATTACCATACAACCTAGGCTAACTATTACCATACAACCTAGGCTAACTATTACCATACAACCTAGGCTAACTATTACCATACAACCTAGGCTAACTATTACCATACAACCTAGGCTAACTATTACCATACAACCTAGGCTAACTATTACCATACAACCTAGGCTAACTATTACCATACAACCTAGACTAACTATTACCATACAACCTAGGCTAACTATTACCATACAACCTAGACTAACTATTACCATACAACCTAGGCTAACTATTACCATACAACCTAGACTAACTATTACCATACAACCTAGACTAACTATTACCATACAACCTAGGCTAACTATTACCATACAACCTAGGCTAACTATTACCATACAACCTAGGCTAACTATTACCATACAACCTAGACTAACTATTACCATACAACCTAGACTAACTATTACCATACAACCTAGACTAACTATTACCATACAACCTAGGCTAACTATTACCATACAACCTAGGCTAACTATTACCATACAACCTAGGCTAACTATTACCATACAACATAGACTAACTATTACCATACAACCTAGACTAACTATTACCATACAACCTAGGCTAACTATTACCATACAACCTAGGCTAACTATTACCATACAACCTAGGCTAACTATTACCATACAACCTAGACTAACTATTACCATACAACCTAGACTAACTATTACCATACAACCTAGACTAACTATTACCATACAACCTAGGCTAACTATTACCATACAACCTAGACTAACTATTACCATACAACCTAGACTAACTATTACCATACAACCTAGGCTAACTATTACCATACAACCTAGACTAACTATTACCATACAACCTAGGCTAACTATTACCATACAACCTAGACTAACTATTACCATACAACCTAGACTAACTATTACCATACAACCTAGACTAACTATTACCATACAACCTAGGCTAACTATTACCATACAACCTAGACTAACTATTACCATACAACCTAGGCTAACTATTACCATACAACCTAGACTAACTATTACCATACAAGCTAGGCTAACTATTACCATACAACCTAGACTAACTATTACCATACAACCTAGGCTAACTATTACCATACAACCTAGACTAACTATTACCATACAACCTAGGCTAACTATTACCATACAACCTAGACTAACTATTACCATACAACCTAGGCTAACTATTACCATATAACCTAGGCTAACTATTACCATACAACCTAGGCTAACTATTACCATACAACCTAGACTAACTATTACCATACAACCTAGGCTAACTATTACCATACAGCCTAGACTAACTATTACCATACAACCTAGGCTAACTATTACCATACAACCTAGGCTAACTATTACCATACAACCTAGACTAACTATTACCATACAACCTAGGCTAACTATTACCATACAACCTAGACTAACTATTACCATACAACCTAGACTAACTATTACCATACAACCTAGGCTAACTATTACCATACAACCTAGACTAACTATTACCATACAACCTAGACTAACTATTACCATACAACCTAGACTAACTATTACCATACAACCTAGGCTAACTATTACCATACAACCTAGACTAACTATTACCATACAACCTAGGCTAACTATTACTATACAACCTAGACTAACTATTACCATACAACCTAGGCTAACTATTACCGTACAACCTAGACTAACTATTACCATACAACCTAGACTAACTATTACCATACAACCTAGGCTAACTATTACCATACAACCTAGACTAACTATTACCATACAACCTAGGCTAACTATTACCATACAACCTAGACTAACTATTACCATACAACCTAGGCTAACTATTACCATACAACCTAGACTAACTATTACCATACAACCTAGACTAACTATTACTATACAACCTAGGCTAACTATTACCATACAACCTAGGCTAACTATTACCATACAACCTAGACTGACTATTACCATACAACCTAGGCTAACTATTACCATACAACCTAGACTAACTATTACCATACAACCTAGACTAACTATTACCATACAACCTAGGCTAACTATTACCATACAACCTAGACTAACTATTACCATACAACCTAGGCTAACTATTACTATACAACCTAGACTAACTATTACCATACAACCTAGGCTAACTATTACTATACAACCTAGGCTAACTATTACCATACAACCTAGGCTAACTATTACCATACAACCTAGGCTAACTATTACCATACAACCTAGGCTAACTATTACCATACAACCTAGACTAACTATTACCATACAACCTAGACTAACTATTACCATACAACCTAGACTAACTATTACTATACAACCTAGACTAACTATTACCATACAACCTAGACTAACTATTACCATACAACCTAGACTAACTATTACCATACAACCTAGGCTAACTATTACCATACAACCTAGGCTAACTATTACCATACAACCTAGACTAACTATTACCATACAACCTAGGCTAACTATTACCATACAACCTAGGCTAACTATTACCATACAACCTAGGCTAACTATTACCATACAACCTAGACTAGCTATTACCATACAACCTAGGCTAACTATTACCATACAACCTAGACTAACTATTACCATACAACCTAGACTAACTATTACCATACAACCTAGACTAACTATTACCATACAACCTAGGCTAACTATTACCATACAATCTAGGCTAACTATTACCATACAACCTAGGCTAACTATTACCATACAACCTAGGCTAACTATTACCATACAACCTAGGCTAACTATAATTGGTGCACATATTGATCATGGCGGGTACTTGTCAGCCGGGCATGTGTCACCTGACATTGATCTCATTTTCATGGTCTGCTGACTTTGTTAAATTTTTAGTCAAGTTTTGGTGATTAGGTCAGTTTCTACAACCTATGTTCACCATATTTGGTCTACACTTTATGATGGAGCAAGTACCATTTCATGGCCATTCATTTTGGGGTCAGGTCATTATTCCGACAGCCCATTGCTCCGACGGCCCATTATTCCGACAGCCCATTGCTCCGACAGCCCATTTCTCCGACAACCCATTATTCCGTCAAAAATGGTCAAAAGTAGTATAATTATCTTAAAATCTGTTATTTTTCTTCTATACCTAACGGAAGACTGACTTTAATCTTTATACTCATTGGGCAGATTGTTTCTGTATTAAACAAAAGGGTAAATATGGGGTCAAAGTCAAATGTCATGGTGCTAGCAGATTCCTTACATCATGACAACATGAGAAATATCAGTACCAATTTCGGATGGTCAAACACTTCTACATTTTGGATTTAATCATGAAAAGTTTACACCGCCCCCGTTACGCGAGACGACACAAAAATTATTGGAGGTGGGGAGGGGTGAGATTTTTTTTTTAATTTCTTGCCCTGATTTTTACCGAAAAAAAATCTGTCCGGACGAAAATCACAGCCCCAGCCCCCGCCCGTCCCTAAACCTTGTAACCCTTCAAAACCGTCCAAAGTATTTTTATTTATTAAACTTTACACAAAGGAGTACATCATATGTAGATGTGCATGAAATAATTATAAAGGTTTGTTCTAACATTAACGGTTGCATTTAGGATACAGAGCCATTGTGAGTGAGCTAGTCTAGTTTGATCCTGGATCTGGAGAAAAAAAATGCCATTACCGTACACTATGATTAATACAATAAAAAAAATCCATAAATTCCAGGAGGGGGGCTAAAATTAAACAATAAAGATTTAATTTTAAACAAAATTCGGTTGTTGTCGGGAGTATCACGTCTAAACCGGAGAGACACTACCTGATGCTGTTCAACCGTATTACGTTTTCTAATACGTTTTAGATACATTGTAAATCGACGAATGCCTCCTTCACATGTACATTTAATGTCCATTAAATGAGCATCGCATGCTCTAAGAGCTTCACACCTATGACAAGGAGTTTTCAGTTGGCATAAGTTACGACTGTAATAATACTATTTTTTGCATGTAGAGAAAATGTAAATATTTTCATGTAAATAATGGAAATCGCAAACGTTTTGACGTACGTGTGAAGGCATTAACCATGTTGGATGCGCATTCAATTCACATCATGAAACGTACGTCGGAATGCAGAATAAATGAACGTGTGTGGAAGCGGCATAATGCATATGGAAGGCGTTCTATTAGCCGCATATGTTGGTTGCCAATCGTGCTTCAACAGAAGTGATCGATGTATTTATTGACCTGAACAAGGGAACTGTCTACCTATCTTCGGAGCTTTTTCCATTCTTCTGCATGTACATTGTGCTCCCTTTCTCTCCTTTTCTGCTATATACGTCCTTCTTCAATTCTTAACTCTCCTCGCTTCCATGCGTATTGCCAGCTTCCATCATTTTGTTTTTCTCGTGCTTCTCCCGGTTTACACTTTTTTCCTTCACTCCTCTTTTCTGGTTCCTTTGTGCAATGTGCACAACTTTTTCTTCAATTTTTAACATTCCCCATACCAGGTGGGTCGATCATAAATGCCTTGAACGGGAATGTACAGCCTAGGATAAAAGCTCCTTTTCCTTTCCAGAACATTCTGTCTAGGCCATGGTCCGTCAAGATTAGCCTGAACGACGGAACATCCTGTTGGATACACCTGGTTAAACCATGGATTTGTGGATTGAGTTCTATTTTGCATTGTCGGAAAAATGGGCCGTCGGGGTAATGGGCTGTCGGAGTAATGAGTTGTCGGAGTAATGGGCTGTCGGAGTTATGGGCTGTCGGAATAATGCTACGCATCCTTTATTTTCTGAAAAATATTTTACCCAAACAATTTGCAGGGGGAAGGCGAGACATAGATTTATCTACACTTGTTATTTCTCTCTATTGTGTTTTGTTGATCATTGTCTTTTGGCCCTTTTTCTTATGGCATTGTATTGTCTGTTCCTCTTCAATAAATGGCTTCTGATCACCCCTTTGGTATCTGCAAACTTTTCTTATCAAAATTGGATTTAACATAATTCAAAATGTGGGATGTTGGTCCCATTTTGACCCCCTTATATTTTTGAAATGACAAGAGCTACACAAAATCTGTCGGTGTTACATCATGCAGGAATGTTTTAAAGGAAATCAATGGAAATAACTTCATACAAATCTGACATAAAACAAAAAAGTCGTCATTTTTAGTGTCTGTCCTTATTTGTTCCTTTGTCATCACTTTGCGTGCGTCGTCATCGTCCGCGTCTGTAAATTTTTCATATTTTCATCTTCTCTGAAACCACTCAACAGATTTGGATCAAACTTGGCAGAAATGTTCATTTGGAGGTTCTCTACCAGTTGTGTTATTTTGGTGCAGATCGGCTGCCAGGGCCAATAATGTGTTCTGATTGGTTGAAACTTTGAAGATCTTGTCAGAAACTACTCAGCCGATGGAATTGTAACATTACAGAAATGATGACTGGGTGGTCCTCTATCAAGTTTGTTATTTTTGTGCTGATCGCATATCCATGATGGCAGCCACATGGCAACAATAGTTTACCATTGGACCCTATGGGAATTTCATTCAAAGACCTTTTTTTGAGAAACTACTGGACAAATTGATTTTTTTGCATTATGTGAATGTTCCTTGGATGGCTCTACACTTGAATCTATTATTTAGGTGCAGATTGGAAATCCAACATGGCTGCCAGGGCCAATAATGTGTTCTAATCGGTTGAAACTTTGAAGATCTTCTTATCAGAAACTACTCGGCCCATGGAATTGTTACATTATAGAAATGATAACTGGGTGGTCCTCTGCCAAGTTTGTTATTTTTTTGCCGATCGTATATCCAAGATGGCCGCCACAGGGCAACTTAGTTTACCATTGGACCGTATGGGAATTTCATTGAAAAACCTTTTTGTGAGAAACTACTCAACAAATTGAATATTTTGTATTATATGAATGTTCCTTGGATGATTCTACACCTGGTCTATTATTTTGTTGCAGATCGGAAATCCAACATGGCTGCCAGGGCCAATAATGTTTTCTGATTGGTTGAAACTTTGAAGATCTTCTTGTCAGAAACTACTCAGCCGATGGAATTGTAACATCATAAAAATGATGACTCAGGGTGGTCCTCTACCAAGTTTGTTATTTTTGTGCCGATCGGAAATCCAAGATGACAGCCACAGGGCGACTTAGTTTAACATTGAACCCTATGGGAATTTCATTCAAAGACCTTTTAGTGAGAAACTATTTGACAAATTGAATATTTTGCATTATTTGAATGTTTCTTGGATGGTCCTATACCTGATTTATTATTTTGGAGCAGATCGGAAATCGCCAGAGTCAATAATGTGTTCCGATTGGTTGAAACTTTGAAGATCTTCTTGTCAGAAACTACTCAGCCGATGGAATTGTAACATTATAGAGATGATGACTGGGTGGTCCTCTACCAACCTTTTTATTTTTGTGTGGATCGAAAATCCAAAATGGTCGTCACCAGGCGATTTATTTTACCATTGGACCCTATAGGAATTTCATTGAAAGGCCTTTTTGTGAGAAACTACTCGACGAATTGAATTTTTTGCATTATATGAATGTTCCTTGGATGGTCTTGTACCTGAATCTAATATGGCTGCCAGGGCCATTAATGTGTTCTGTTTGGCTGAAGCTTTGAAGATCTTCTTGTCATAAAGGAATTGTAACATTGTAGGAATGATGACTGGGTGGTCCTCTACCAAGTTTCTTTTTTTCGTTGCCGATGGGAAATCCAAGATGGCCTCCATTTTCCAAGTTAGTTTACCATCTGACCCTATGGGAATTGTGTTGAAAGATCTTTTTGTCACAGGCTATGAGACAAATTGAATTTTTTGCAGTATATGAATCATCCTTGGATGATTCTTCATCAAACTTTGGAATTGCATGCTGATGGGAAATCCAAAATTGCTGTCACAGCCCAACTTAGTTTAAAATGAAGGACATTAGAGGTGCTTAGGCCACAGACCCTTTTTTCAATTATTGTTTTACGATTTGAATTTTTTGCATTTTAAAAAATGCGAGTTTTTATTTGAGGGAATTTTCCTTATGATGGACTTGTGCCAGATTTTTTAATTACTTGCATATCATTGATTCTAGATGGTCGCATTGACATAACTTATAGTTTAACCTGTGACCCTACGTTATCAACATTTTTGTGACCAGAATTATTTTTTTATTAGCAGTTGTTTGACTTCCTGCAAAATAAAAATGTGTATGTATTTGTATGATTTATTATAGTAAATTGTAGGCTGATTGTAGTGTTTAAGATGACTGCTGCTGTGGGACTTAATTTAGGCTGATTGTAGTGTTTAAGATGACTGCTGCTGTGGGACTTAATTGTAGTCTAATTGTAGTGTTTAAGATGACTGCTGCTGTGGAACTTAATTGTAGTCTGATTATAGTGTTTAAGATGACTGCTGCTGTGGGACTTAATTTAGGCTGATTGTAGTGTTTAAGATGACTGCTGCTGTTGGACTTAATTTAGGCTGATTGTAGTGTTTAAGATGACTGCTGCTGTGGGACTTAATTGTAGTCTGATTATAGTGTTTAAGATGACTGCTGCTGTGGGACTTAACTTAGGCTGATTGTAGTGTTTAAGATGACTGCTGCTGTGGACTTAATTTAGGCTGATTGTAGTGTTTAAGATGACTGCTGCTGTGGGACTTAATTGTAGTCTGATTATAGTGTTTAAGATGACTGCTGCTGTGGGACTTAACTTAGGCTGATTGTAGTGTTTAAGATGACTGCTGCTGTGGGACTTAATTTAGGCTGATTGTAGTTTTTAAGATGACTGCTGCTGTGGGACTTAATTGTAGGCTGATTGTAGTGTTTAAGATGACTGCTGCTGTGGGACTTAATTTAGGCTGATTGTAGTGTTTAAGATGACTGCTGCTGTGGGACTTAATTGTAGGCTGATTGTAGTGTTTAAGATGACTGCTGCTGTGGGACTTAATTTAGGCTGATTGTAGTGTTTAAGATGACTGCTGCTGTGGGACTTAATTGTAGGCTGATTATAGTGTTTAAGATGACTGCTGCTGTGGGACTTAATTTAGGCTGATTGTAGTGTTTAAGATGACTGCTGCTGTGGACTTAATTTAGGCTGATTGTAGTGTTTAAGATGACTGCTGCTGTGGACTTAATATAGGCTGATTATAGTGTTTAAGATGACTGCTGCTGTGGGACTTAATTGTAGTCTGATTATAGTGTTTAAGATGACTGCTGCTGTGGGACTTAATTTAGGCTGATTGTAGTGTTTAAGATGACTGCTGCTGTGGGACTTAATTTAGGCTGATTGTAGTGTTTAAGATGACTGCTGCTGTGGGACTTAATTGTAGGCTGATTATAGTGTTTAAGATGACTGCTGCTGTGGGACTTAATTTAGGCTGATTGTAGTGTTTAAGATGACTGCTGCTGTGGACTTAATATAGGCTGATTATAGTGTTTAAGATGACTGCTGCTGTGGGACTTAATTGTAGTCTGATTATAGTGTTTAAGATGACTGCTGCTGTGGGACTTAATTTAGGCTGATTGTAGTGTTTAAGATGACTGCTGCTGTGGGACTTAATTTAGGCTGATTGTAGTGTTTAAGATGACTGCTGCTGTGGGACTTAATTGTAGGCTGATTATAGTGTTTAAGATGACTGCTGCTGTGGGACTTAATTTAGGCTGATTGTAGTGTTTAAGATGACTGCTGCTGTGGACTTAATTTAGGCTGATTGTAGTGTTTAAGATGACTGCTGCTGTGGACTTAATATAGGCTGATTATAGTGTTTAAGATGACTGCTGCTGTGGGACTTAATTGTAGTCTGATTATAGTGTTTAAGATGACTGCTGCTGTGGGACTTAATTTAGGCTGATTGTAGTGTTTAAGATGACTGCTGCTGTGGGACTTAATTTAGGCTGATTGTAGTGTTTAAGATGACTGCTGCTGTGGGACTTAATTGTAGGCTGATTATAGTGTTTAAGATGACTGCTGCTGTGGGACTTAATTGTAGTCTGATTATAGTGTTTAAGATGACTGCTGCTGTGGGACTTAATTTAGGCTGATTGTAGTGTTTAAGATGACTGCTGCTGTGGGACTTAATTGTAGGCTGATAGTAGTGTTTAAGATGACTGCTGCTGTGGGACTTAATTTAGGCTGATTGTAGTGTTTAAGACGACTGCTGCTGTGGGACTTAATTTAGGCTGATTGTAGTGTTTAAGATGACTGCTGCTGTGGGACTTAATTTAGGCTGATTGTAGTGTTTAAGATGGCTGCTGCTGTGGGACTTAATTGTAGGCTGATTGTAGTGTTTAAGATGACTGCTGCTGTGGGACTTAATTGTAGGCTGATTGTAGTGTTTAAGATGACTGCTGCTGTGGGACTTAATTGTAGGCTGATTGTAGTGTTTAAGATGACTTCTGTTGTGGGACTTAATTGTAGGCTGATTGTAGTGTTTAAGATGACTTCTGCTGTGGGACTTAATTTAGGCTGATTGTAGTGTTTAAAATGGCTGCTGCTGTGGGACTTAATTGTAGGCTGATTGTAGTGTTTAAGATGACTGCTGCTGTGGGACTTAATTGTAGGCTGATTGTAGTGTTTAAGATGACTGCTGCTGTGGGACTTAATTGTAGTCTGATTATAGTGTTTAAGATGACTGCTGCTGTGGGACTTAATTGTAGGCTGATTGTAGTGTTTAAGATGACTTCTGCTGTGGGACTTAATTGTAGGCTGATTGTAGTGTTTAAGATGACTGCTGCTGTGGGACTTAATTTAGGCTGATTGTATTGTTTAAGATGACTGCTGCTGTGGGACTTAATTTAGGCTGATTGTAGTGTTTAAGATGACTGCTGCTGTGGGACTTAATTTAGGCTGATTGTAGTGTTTAAGATGACTGCTGCTGTGGGACTTAATTGTAGGCTGATTGTAGTGTTTAAGATGACTGCTGCTGTGGGACTTAATTGTAGGCTGATTGTAGTGTTTAAGATGACTGCTGCTGTGGGACTTAATTGTAGGCTGATTGTAGTGTTTAAGATGACTGCTGCTGTGGGACTTAATTTAGGCTGATTGTATTGTTTAAGATGACTGCTGCTGTGGGACTTAATTTAGGCTGATTGTAGTGTTTAAGATGACTGCTGCTCTGGGACTTAATTGTAGGCTGATTGTAGTGTTTATGACGACTGCTGCTGTGGGACTTAATTTAGGCTGATTGTAGTGTTTAAGATGACTGCTGCTGTGGGACTTAACTTAGGCTGATTGTAGTGTTTAAGATGACTGCTGTTGTGGGACTTAATTTAGGCTGATTGTAGTGTTTAAGATGACTGCTGCTGTGGGACTTAATTGTAGGCTGATTGTAGTGTTTAAGATGACTGCTGTTGTGGGACTTAATTGTAGGCTGATTGTAGTGTTTAAGATGACTGCTGCTGTGGGACTTAATTTAGGCTGATTGTAGTGTTTAAGATGACTGCTGCTGTGGGACTTAACTTAGGCTGATTGTAGTGTTTAAGATGACTGCTGTTGTGGGACTTAATTTAGGCTGATTGTAGTGTTTAAGATGACTGCTGCTGTGGGACTTAATTGTAGGCTGATTGTAGTGTTTAAGATGACTGCTGTTGTGGGACTTAATTGTAGGCTGATTGTAGTGTTTAAGATGACTGCTGCTGTGGGACTTAATTTAGGCTGATTGTAGTGTTTAAGATGACTGCTGCTGTGGGACTTAACTTAGGCTGATTGTAGTGTTTAAGATGACTGCTGTTGTGGGACTTAATTTAGGCTGATTGTAGTGTTTAAGATGACTGCTGCTGTGGGACTTAATTGTAGGCTGATTGTAGTGTTTAAGATGACTGCTGTTGTGGGACTTAATTGTAGGCTGATTGTAGTGTTTAAGATGACTGCTGCTGTGGGACTTAACTTAGGCTGATTGTAGTGTTTAAGATGACTGCTGTTGTGGGACTTAATTTAGGCTGATTGTAGTGTTTAAGATGACTGCTGCTGTGGGACTTAATTGTAGGCTGATTGTAGTGTTTAAGATGACTGCTGTTGTGGGACTTAATTGTAGGCTGATTGTAGTGTTTAAGATGACTGCTGCTGTGGGACTTAATTTAGGCTGATTGTAGTGTTTAAGATGACTGCTGCTGTGGGACTTAATTTAGGCTGATTGTAGTGTTTAAGATGACTGCTGCTGTGGGACTTAACTTAGGCTGATTGTAGTGTTTAAGATGACTGCTGTTGTGGGACTTAATTTAGGCTGATTGTAGTGTTTAAGATGACTGCTGCTGTGGGACTTAATTGTAGGCTGATTGTAGTGTTTAAGATGACTGCTGTTGTGGGACTTAATTGTAGGCTGATTGTAGTGTTTAAGATGACTGCTGCTGTGGGACTTAATTTAGGCTGATTGTAGTGTTTAAGATGACTGCTGCTGTGGGACTTAACTTAGGCTGATTGTAGTGTTTAAGATGACTGCTGTTGTGGGACTTAATTTAGGCTGATTGTAGTGTTTAAGATGACTGCTGCTGTGGGACTTAATTGTAGGCTGATTGTAGTGTTTAAGATGACTGCTGTTGTGGGACTTAATTGTAGGCTGATTGTAGTGTTTAAGATGACTGCTGCTGTGGGACTTAATTTAGGCTGATTGTAGTGTTTAAGATGACTGCTGCTGTGTAACTTAATTTAGGCTGATTGTAGTGTTTAAGATGACTGCTGCTGTGGGACTTAATTTAGGCTGATTGTAGTGTTTAAGATGACTGCTGCTGTGGGACTTAATTGTAGGCTAATTGTAGTGTTTAAGATGACTGCTGCTGTGGGACTTAATTGTAGGCTAATTGTAGTGTTTAAGATGACTGCTGCTGTGGGACTTAATTTAGGCTGATTGTAGTGTTTAAGATGACTGCTGCTGTGGGACTTAATTTAGGCTGATTGTATTGTTTAAGATGACTGCTGCAGTGTAACTTAATTTAGGCTGATTGTAGTGTTTAAGATGACTGCTGCTGTGTAACTTAATTTAGGCTGATTGTAGTGTTTAAGATGACTGCTGCTGTGTAACTTAATTTAGGCTGATTGTAGTGTTTAAGATGACTGCTGCTGTGGGACTTAATTGTAGGCTGATTGTAGTGTTTAAGATGACTGCTGCTGTGGGACTTAATTTAGGCTGATTGTAGTGTTTAAGATGACTGCTGCTGTGGGACTTAATTGTAGGCTGATTGTAGTGTTTAAGATGACTGCTGCTGTGTAACTTAATTTAGGCTGATTGTAGTGTTTAAGATGACTGCTGCTGTGGGACTTAATTTAGGCTGATTGTAGTGTTTAAGATGACTGCTGCTGTGTAGCTTAATTTAGGCTGATTGTAGTGTTTAAGATGACTGCTGCTGTGGGACTTAATTTAGGCTGATTGTAGTGTTTAAGATGACTGCTGCTGTGTAACTTAATTTAGGCTGATTGTAGTGTTTAAGATGACTGCTGCTGTGGGACTTAATTGTAGGCTGATTGTAGTGTTTAAGATGACTGCTGCTGTGGGACTTAATTGTAGGCTGATTGTAGTGTTTAAGATGACTGCTGCTGTGTAACTTAATTTAGGCTGATTGTAGTGTTTAAGATGACTGCTGCTGTGGGACTTAATTTAGGCTGATTGTAGTGTTTAAGATGACTGCTGCTGTGGGACTTAATTGTAGGCTGATTGTAGTGTTTAAGATGACTGCTGCTGTGGGACTTAATTTAGGCTGATTGTAGTGTTTAAGATGACTGCTGCTGTGGGATTTAACTTAACATTGGTCCCTGTGTATATGTTGAAAATTCAGTATTTGGTACACTTTTTTGTGTGTTATAATTATTATAAATGCTCATTCTCATTTGCACAAGTTTTACCAGGTGAGCGATTACCAACTCTCTAGAGCCTCTAGTTCTTGGTAACCATAAGCGCTAGGTCTGTTGAAAAACGTGATCAGGAAATCACTTTGGGAATTTTGGATATCTTGTCTCTTTTAGCCTCCTCATATCTTTGATACAACAAACCTGTTGCTATACCACAGAATTTTTTTTTCACAGAAATTGAAAAAACTGCATCAAATCTAACTTAAATAAACTAGAGGCCAGCCAAAGCATTATCGCTCATCCAGATATGATCAAGACTGGATTTTGAGAACAATTATTTTATTCATTGGTTGAGTGTTTTCCTAGTAAATGATTTGCCGCAAGTCAATGACAAACTTTATCACATAATGTTGCCTCGAGTACACCTCACCTTAGCGGGATTCGTGATATTAGTGATAGGCACTGATTGCATAGGTAGTTGTAAATCCAACAACCATACGATCATGTCCACGACAGCCACTGAAAATTTAGGGATGGATGACAGATACAAATGTGATGGTAATAACTCTCATGGACGTTTGGGTCCAGCTTAGCTAAAAATGCATCAAGGAGGCTAATTTTGGAATTTAAAAATATTTTTTTTTTTTTATATAAAACGTGTTTTAATTTTTCAATTAAGTTTTTAACAATGGCTGTCCATGCAGTAGAATTTAGAAAGATAATATATGTGACCTTCACTACTTTATTTTGCAGAAAAAGCATTTCACAAAAACATCCAAATACCAATCAAAAGTGTCTAATGGGAAAAAGAAGACTGAGTAAATGAGTGAGTGGGTGTTGTTTACTGCCAACTCAGCAATTTTTTAGCTATATCATAAGGAGTTAATTTTCAATGAGATGATAATGAGGTCCAATTTGTACTAGACCAACACGCTTAGTTGGATTTTTATAGTGCTAGCTCACTGAGACAATAGTATGCAGATAGACATGTCGCCCCACTCGGACACATTATCCTGATTCTGAGCCAACCAGTCTTTGCTGTCACTCCTTAATGCTGCATGCATAGCGGAGAAGCAACATATATCAATTATTAGTCTTTGGTTTGACCTGATCATGGCTTGAAACCCACGATCTACCGCACTCATGGCGAATACGCTAACAATTACACCATCGATGCAGTGAAAAAAAAGAATGTCAGAAAGAGAATATTACATTTAATAATACAAAGTTATGACATAAGAGGCAGTTTCTTCATCTAATAATACAAAGTTATGACATAAGAGGCAGTTTCTTCATCTAATAATACAAAGTTATGACATAAGAGGCAGTTTCTTCTTTTCTTTCTGAGCTGTTTTCTTTCTCTTCTTGCTAAGATATGTTTCTAATTTTCCACTTTTTTGTAATTCTTTGTATTTCTCTGCCAGCTCAAGTTTACGTAAATCAACTGTAACGAAAAATATGTTTATATTTAAAAATTCATCACAAGTAAAAATAAAGTATTGTTGTTCTTTAAAACTTAGTAGAGTAGATTAAGAAAACATATCTAGACATATAATACATCCATTAAACATTGGATGATATAAAAAAAACATCAGTTTGTTTGATGGGGTTTAAAGCCACTTTCAACAATACTTCAGCTATATCATGGGGGTCAGTTTTATTGGTGGAAGAAACTGAAGGATCCGGAGAAAACCACTGACCTGTCGCAAGTCACTGACAAACTTGATCACATAGAGTTGTACACCTCGCCCTGATCGAGATTTGAAATCACAACATCAGTAGTGATAGGCACTGATTGCATAGGTAGTTGTAAATCCAACTACCACCAAAAACATCAGATAGATACAAGTACTTTAAATGTCAACAACAATGACAGATATCAGATATTTCTTGATGGGATATAAAATTAAAATTTGTTTTTGGTTTTTTTCATTTTTGTTTTCTGGTCCTGTGTCTTGTATGCTCAATGTTGCCAGTGTCTCTGGATTATCCATTCTTGATTGCCTCTTTGGTTTTCTTTAACATTTATTTCCTCAGGATCCTGTATCCCTCGTCTAACATAAAACTGCCAAGCATATCAAACAAATGATATTGACACATCTATTAAGTAATGTTAATTATTAGGAGGGTGAGGAGCTAATCTTAATTTTGTCCAATGAATATTCTTGTACAGTTTGCTTTATTCAGAGAATAATATTTCTTTACATATATTTCCCATATAGTCCTCATAGACCCTAGAACATTTGTTTGTACACATATTATTTATATCACAACAAGTTTATTGTTGATTTTTAAAGATTTACTTAATTTCCCTCTCCTAGGTCTGATATTGACTTTTACACATGGAGGATCAACTGCATTGTATAAATTTCCATCTTATTTCTCAAAGATCATATCTTCCAGTTTTGGTTCCAATTGTTTGAGCAATTTTGCAGCAGATTAAAATGTGAAAATAACAAGTAATACTTGACAGCTCTCATTGCCCTAAGGTTAATGAACTAAAAAAAGGGGGAAAAAAATCAAAATTCATATAATGGTTTTACTTTTCTTCAGGAAGAATGGCTTCTTTCCTTGCTGTACTTGAGATTGTTCCTTCTTCTTCCATTCTTTTTCTATATCTTTTCTCTTATCTTTTTGTTTTTCTGCTTGTTCTTGTTGATCCTGAAAAAAAATGAAATAAATACATTGCATACCATATTTTCTGGACTACAAAGTCTTGTATGAAGTTAAAGACTAACTTACCCCAGACCTTTAATTCCAGCTTCTGTTATACAGATGATGTTCTTGATTCTGTGATTATCTACATCACATCTATCTAAATGAACTTGAAGTTAAGAATACTACTGATACTCAAAAGTCTACTTCTTACCTTGACCTTCACATTGATATCGACAACAGAGGAAGATTAAAAATAAAACTTTACGACAAATGTGATGACTTCACTTTTCCAATAGCCAATTTCCCCTTCATCAGTTGGAATATTCCAGCATCACCAGCGCATGGAGTTTACATTTCACAGTACAGTGATTTTCTGGATAAAGCTCAACTGCTGACACAAAGGCTACTCAAACAAGGCTATGTTGCTCCTAAGTCATCGCTACAACAATTCTATGGTCGTCATCACAATCTGATTGACCGTTACGAATTATCCATGTCTCAAATGACAATGGATCATTTACTTTTTATGTAGATGTTTTCTTTCCTCTATCACTGCCAAGACTTTTATCTAACTTGACTGTATATAAGAGTAACATGGCGGGTGTCTTATAAAAAGCAGGAACTGATTACCCCCCCCCATGCGAGCACCTGAGTTCACCCCAGTTTTTTGGTGGGGTCTGTGTTGCTCATCTTTTTAGTTTTTTGTGTTGTCCTATTATGTGTCTTTATGTTCTGAGTTCCTTGTTGTGATGTCTGTTACGATTTCTGCATAAAACTGATGTTCTGTTCGTCTTTACCTCCAGTTGTTTGTAGGAGGCCTCATGTCTTATTAACGTTATTTTTGTTTGCTT
Organism: Bathymodiolus septemdierum; assembly: GCA_963383655.1. Lineage (NCBI taxonomy): Eukaryota > Metazoa > Mollusca > Bivalvia > Mytilida > Modiolidae > Bathymodiolus > Bathymodiolus septemdierum. The sequence goes on along the minus strand of OY726519.1, from coordinate 128,345,535 downwards.
GCGTATAGTGTTTTCTTTGACTTGTATACCCTATGTTGCCAGTTTTTATGGATTGTCCATTTTTGTTTGCCCCTTCGGTATTCTCTAACGTATATTTACCATTCTGTTAAACAGTTTCTGCAGTTCTCCTTTCTTTTCTGGATCCTTTTCTTTCTTCATTTTCTTTTTGATTTTCTGAATTATCAAACAGGAAAAGTTATTGTTTTAGTATGCCAAGTTAAAAATGAATAAAAACAAAAACATTAATATCTTCTCACAATTTTATTGTAAATGTATTACTCTGACCCCCTTTTTTCAATTACTTCTTTTAAATTATACATTAAAACTTGAAAAAATAGTGACATAACATAAAGCTCTAACTCTGATCTGCTGAATCAACCTACTGTATTTAAAACTTGATACTTAATAATTACCCCTCCCCCCAAAAAAAACCCAAACAACTCAAAGAAACTAAATTGACAATCCTTGTAAAATAGTAGCTAAATTGATAATCCTTGTAAAATAGTAGCTAAATTGATAATCCTTGTAGAATAGTAGCTAAATTGACAATCCTTGTAAAATAGTAGTTAAATTGACAATCCTTGTAAAATAGTAGTTAAATTGACAATCCTTGTAAAATAGTAGTTAAATTGACAATCCTTGTAAAATAGTAGCTAAATTGACAATCCTTGTAAAATAGTAGCTAAATTGACAATCCTTGTAAAATAGTAGCTAAATTGACAATCCTTGTAAAATAATAGCTAAATTGACAATTCTTGTAAAATAGTAGCTAAATTGACAATCCTTGTAAAATAATAGCTAAATTGACAATCCTTGTAAAATAATAGCTAAATTGATAATCCTTGTAAAATAGTAGCTAAATTGATAATCCTTGTAGAATAGTAGCTAAATTGACAATCCTTGTAAAATAGTAGTTAAATTGACAATCCTTGTAAAATAGTAGTTAAATTGACAATCCTTGTAAAATAGTAGTTAAATTGACAATCCTTGTAAAATAGTAGCTAAATTGACAATCCTTGTAAAATAGTAGCTAAATTGACAATCCTTGTAAAATAGTAGCTAAATTGACAATCCTTGTAAAATAATAGCTAAATTGACAATTCTTGTAAAATAGTAGCTAAATTGACAATCCTTGTAAAATAATAGCTAAATTGACAATCCTTGTAAAATAGTAGCTAAATTGACAATCCTTGTAAAATAGTAGCTAAATTGACAATCCTTGTAAAATAGTAGCTAAATGGACAATCCTTGTAAAATAATAGCTAAATTGACAATTCTTGTAAAATAGTAGCTAAATTGACAATCCTTGTAAAATAATAGCTAAATTGACAATTCTTGTAAAATAGTAGCTAAATTGACAATCCTTGTAAAATAGTAGCTAAATTGCTAAATGAAATGTTTTGAAATATAAATCTCAAGAACATATCTAACTTAATATTTGCAGAATTGAGATTTCATCAATGTATTGATACAGTAACCTCTTTGACATAAATGTATTGATACAGTAACCTCTTTGACATAAATGTATTGATACAGTAACCTATTTGACATAAATGTATTGATACAGTAACCTCTTTGACATAAATATATTGATACAGTAACCTCTTTGACATAAATGTATTGATACAGTAACCTCTTTGACATAAATGTATTGATACAGTAACCTCTTTGACATAAATGTATTGATACAGTAACCTCTTTGACATAAATGTATTGATACAGTAACCTCTTTGACATAAATATATTGATACAGTAACCTCTTTGACATTTTCATAAATGCATCATTTTTCATTATTGTAAAATTTACCTCTTTCTCTCTGGCCTTTATATCAAACAGAAACGAATAATTAGACTTAAAATAATGTTCATTAAATTCTCCTGACAAATCATCAAAACGTGGATCTCTTGTCATCTGAAAATAAAACATATCTTATTAATATTTGTAATTCAAACTTGATACATCTGTTGCCTTTTCCAATACAAATGATGATGTAACTAAAATACTAAACAATTATTGCCTTCATGTAAGGTGAACAACCAACAATTATTGCCTTCATGTAAGGTGAACAACCAGAATTGTTAAGATAACAGGAGGTGTTTCCTCATACTAAACAATTATTGCCTTCATGTAAGGTCACCAACCAACAATTATTGCCTTCATGTAAGGTGAACAACCAGAATTGTTAAGATAACGGGAGGTGTTTCCTCGAGGGGAAACAACACCTTGAGTGTTGACAATTTGGCTAACGTTGATTTTGTTCACAGCTGAAAAGATTTCCAGGAATTAAGTTTTGTTGTACTAGCATTTGGTTTCAACATAAAGTGTTGCTTTCTTTATAGTGTAATTAAATGTTTCCCATATCTAGTTTTTGTAGTGATGTACGTGCTTTTTGTTTGTTAAATAAAACCACTATTTTAATTGTATTATAAATCTTTCAACAATAATATATATCTAATTGATCATAAATTGTAAGATATAAATAGATGTACTTGCCCAAATTAATTACGTATCTACCCATGCCTATATTAACAACTTGGTTGAGGTTTTTTTTGTGTTTGCAGCATCTTTTACATTTATTATATAATTGATTGGTGATGGTTTTTCCCAGACCAGTTGAAAGCAAAAGTTCTTGTCAAGAGACAACAAATACATTTTTGCTAGTCATCTCACATGCCAGGTGTGTTCGGGGCCGTTCACCAGTGAATAGGGTTGTTTTTCGAAACGTGTAACTCTCAAACTCAAGTAATTCATTATTTTTGGAAGGGGTAGAGGGTAGGGGAAAGTGGGATCGAAATTATGATCCTTTTACAGCAGAACATAAGCTTTTTTTTACCACAAATACTTCAAAGTAAATTTGCTGAACCCTATGGGTTTTAATATAACAAGGTTTGATTGTTCACATAAAATATTTGACCTTTTTTTTCACTTGAACGCCATCTTTACTGTGATTGACAGGTTTCTTTGATGACATTTCCATTGGTCTATAAAGAAAATAAAAAACAAAGAATACCACACTGTTGAAATAGTTCTAAAATCTAAACAAAGAATACCACACTGTTGAAATAGTTCTACAATCTAAACAAAGAATACCACATTGTTGAAATAGTTCTACAATTTAAACAAAGAATACCACACTGTTGAAATAGTTCTACAATTTAAACAAAGAATACCACACTGTTGAAATAGTTCTACAATCTAAACAAAGAATACCACACTGTTGAAATAGTTCTAAAATCTAAACAAAGAATACTACACTGTTGAAAATAGTTCTACAATCTAAACAAAGAATACCACACTGTTGAAATAGTTCTACAATCTAAACAAAGAATACCACACTGTTGAAATAGTTCTACAATCTAAACAAAGAATACCACACTGTTGAAATAGTTCTACAATCTAAACAAAGAATACTACACTGTTGAAATAGTTCTACAATCTAAACAAAGAATACCACACTGTTGAAATAGTTCTACAATCTAAACAAAGAATACCACACTGTTGAAATAGTTCTACAATCTAAACAAAGAATACTACACTGTTGAAATAGTTCTACAATCTAAACAAAGAATATTACACTGTTGAAATAGTTCTACAATCTAAACAAAGAATACTACACTGTTGAAATAGTTCTACAATCTAAACAAAGAATACTACACTGTTGAAATAGTTCTACAATCTAAACAAAGAATATTACACTGTTGAAATAGTTCTACAATCTAAACAAAGAATACCACACTGTTGAAATAGTTCTACAATCTAAACAAAGAATACCACATTGTTGAAATAGTTCTACAATCTAAACAAAGAATACCACACTGTTGAAATAGTTCTACAATCTAAACAAAGAATACTACACTGTTGAAATAGTTCTACAATCTAAACAAAGAATACCACACTGTTGAAATAGTTCTACAATCTAAACAAAGAATACTACACTGTTGAAATAGTTCTACAATCTAAACAAAGAATACTACACTGTTGAAATAGTTCTACAATCTAAACAAAGAATACTACACTGTTGAAATAGTTCTACAATCCAAACAAAGAATACTACACTGTTGAAATAGTTCTACAATCTAAACAAAGAATACCACACTGTTGAAATAGTTCTACAATCTAAACAAAGAATACCACACTGTTGAAATAGTTCTACAATCTAAACAAAGAATACTACACTGTTGAAATAGTTCTACAATCTAAACAAAGAATACTACACTGTTGAAATAGTTCTACAATCTAAACAAAGAATACCATACTGTTGAAATAGTTCTACAATCTAAACAAAGAATACCACACTGTTGAAATAGTTCTACAATCTAAACAAAGAATACCACACTGTTGAAATAGTTCTACAATCTAAACAAAGAATACCACACTGTTGAAATAGTTCTAAAATCTAAACAAAGAATACTACACTGTTGAAATAGTTCTACAATCTAAACAAAGAATACTACACTGTTGAAATAGTTCTACAATCTAAACAAAGAATACCACATTGTTGAAATAGTTCTACAATCTAAACAAAGAATACCTCACTGTTGAAATAGTTCTACAATCTAAACAAAGAACACCACACTGTTGAAATAGTTCTACAATCTAAACAAAGAATACCACACTGTTGAAATAGTTCTACAATCTAAACAAAGAATACCACACTGTTGAAATAGTTCTACAATCTAAACAAAGAATACTACACTGTTGAAATAGTTCTACAATCTAAACAAAGAATACTACACTGTTGAAATAGTTCTACAATCTAAACAAAGAATACCACACTGTTGAAATAGTTCTACAATCTAAACAAAGAATACCACATTGTTGAAATAGTTCTACAATCTAAACAAAGAATACCACACTGTTGAAATAGTTCTACAATCTAAACAAAGAATACCACACTGTTGAAATAGTTCTACAATCTAAACAAAGAATACTACACTGTTGAAATAGTTCTACAATCTAAACAAAGAATACTACACTGTTGAAATAGTTCTACAATCCAAACAAAGAATACTACACTGTTGAAATAGTTCTACAATCTAAACAAAGAATACCACACTGTTGAAATAGTTCTACAATCTAAACAAAGAATACCACACTGTTGAAATAGTTCTACAATCTAAACAAAGAATACTACACTGTTGAAATAGTTCTACAATCTAAACAAAGAATACTACACTGTTGAAATAGTTCTACAATCTAAACAAAGAATACCATACTGTTGAAATAGTTCTACAATCTAAACAAAGAATACCACACTGTTGAAATAGTTCTACAATCTAAACAAAGAATACCACACTGTTGAAATAGTTCTACAATCTAAACAAAGAATACCACACTGTTGAAATAGTTCTAAAATCTAAACAAAGAATACTACACTGTTGAAATAGTTCTACAATCTAAACAAAGAATACTACACTGTTGAAATAGTTCTACAATCTAAACAAAGAATACCACATTGTTGAAATAGTTCTACAATCTAAACAAAGAATACCACACTGTTGAAATAGTTCTACAATCTAAACAAAGAACACCACACTGTTGAAATAGTTCTACAATCTAAACAAAGAATACCACACTGTTGAAATAGTTCTACAATCTAAACAAAGAATACCACACTGTTGAAATAGTTCTACAATCTAAACAAAGAATACTACACTGTTGAAATAGTTCTACAATCTAAACAAAGAATACTACACTGTTGAAATAGTTCTACAATCTAAACAAAGAATACCACACTGTTGAAATAGTTCTACAATCTAAACAAAGAATACCACATTGTTGAAATAGTTCTACAATCTAAACAAAGAATACCACACTGTTGAAATAGTTCTACAATCTAAACAAAGAATACCACACTGTTGAAATAGTTCTACAATCTAAACAAAGAATACCACACTGTTGAAATAGTTCTACAATCTAAACAAAGAATACCACACTGTTGAAATAGTTCTACAATCTAAACAAAGAATACCACACTGTTGAAATAGTTCTACAATCTAAACAAAGAATACCACACTGTTGAAATAGTTCTACAATCTAAACAAAGAATACTACACTGTTGAAATAGTTCTACAATCTAAACAAAGAATACCATACTGTTGAAATAGTTCTACAATCTAAACAAAGAACACCACACTGTTGAAATAGTTCTACAATCTAAACAAAGAATACCACACTGTTGAAATAGTTCTACAATCTAAACAAAGAATACCACATTGTTGAAATAGTTCTACAATCTAAACAAAGAATACTACACTGTTGAAATAGTTCTACAATCTAAACAAAGAATACCACACTGTTGAAATAGTTCTACAATCTAAACAAAGAATACCACACTGTTGAAATAGTTCTACAATCTAAACAAAGAACACCACACTGTTGAAATAGTTCTACAATCTAAACAAAGAACACCACACTGTTGAAATAGTTCTACAATCTAAACAAAGAATACCACACTGTTGAAATAGTTCTACAATCTAAACAAAGAATACCACATTGTTGAAATAGTTCTACAATCTAAACAAAGAATACTACACTGTTGAAATAGTTCTACAATCTAAACAAAGAATACCACACTGTTGAAATAGTTCTACAATCTAAACAAAGAATACTACACTGTTGAAATAGTTCTACAATCTAAACAAAGAACACTACACTGTTGAAATAGTTCTACAATCTAAACAAAGAATACTACACTGTTGAAATAGTTCTACAATCTAAACAAAGAATACCATACTGTTGAAATAGTTCTACAATCTAAACAAAGAACACCACACTGTTGAAATAGTTCTACAATCTAAACAAAGAATACTACACTGTTGAAATAGTTCTACAATCTAAACAAAGAATACCACACTGTTGAAATAGTTCTACAATCTAAACAAAGAATACTACACTGTTGAAATAGTTCTACAATCTAAACAAAGAACACCACACTGTTGAAATAGTTCTACAATCTAAACAAAGAATACTACACTGTTGAAATAGTTCTACAATCTAAACAAAGAATACCATACTGTTGAAATAGTTCTACAATCTAAACAAAGAATACCACATTGTTGAAATAGTTCTACAATCTAAACAAAGAACACCACACTGTTGAAATAGTTCTACAATCTAAACAAAGAATACCACATTGTTGAAATAGTTCTACAATCTAAACAAAGAATACCACACTGTTGAAATAGTTCTACAATCTAAACAAAGAATACCACACTGTTGAAATAGTTCTACAATCTAAACAAAGAATACCACATTGTTGAAATAGTTCTACAATCTAAACAAAGAACACCACACTGTTGAAATAGTTCTACAATCTAAACAAAGAATACCACACTGTTGAAATAGTTCTACAATCTAAACAAAGAATACCACATTGTTGAAATAGTTCTACAATCTAAACAAAGAATACCACACTGTTGAAATAGTTCTACAATCTAAACAAAGAATACCATACTGTTGAAATAGTTCTACAATCTAAACAAAGAACACCACACTGTTGAAATAGTTCTACAATCTAAACAAAGAACACCACACTGTTGAAATAGTTCTACAATCTAAACAAAGAATACTACACTGTTGAAATAGTTCTACAATCTAAACAAAGAACACCACACTGTTGAAATAGTTCTACAATCTAAACAAAGAACACCACACTGTTGAAATAGTTCTACAATCTAAACAAAGAATACTACACTGTTGAAATAGTTCTACAATCTAAACAAAGAATACCACACTGTTGAAATAGTTCTACAATCTAAACAAAGAACACCACACTGTTGAAATAGTTCTAAAATCTAAACAAAGAATACCACACTGTTGAAATAGTTCTAAAATCTAATAGAAAAATGTATAAAATATTGAGTGAGTGAGTGTTGTTTAATGCCAATTCAGCATTTTTTCAGCTATATCATGGCGAGAACAAGTTAATTTTAAATGAGATGATGATGAGGTCCACTTTGTATTAGACCAGCATGCTGAATTAGATTTTTATAGAGCTAGCTCACTGAAACAACAGTCCGCAGGTAGACATGTCGTCCTACTTGGACATATTATTCCGATTCCGAGCCAACCAGTTTTTCTCCTTAATGCTGCGTGCTTAGTGGAGAAGAAACAAATACCAATTTTTTAGTCTTTGGTTTGACCCGACCAGTGCTCAAACCCACGATCTATCGCACGCTAACCATCATATCACCGATGTGGTTATATATAAAATAGTGATAACCAAAGTATAATACAAATAAATATTTTACTGGTAAAACAGTTTTTATCTGTTTCCATCCTGCATAAAAATAGTACCATAACAACTACAACAATATAAAATTCTACATAGAAAATGAAATGTTAAAGGGATATTAAAGCTCATTTTGGTAATTTTTTGTATCTTATGAAAACTTGCAATTGGTTCAATGAATGATATTTATGAAACATTAACCCGGTTTTTATCAATGAAACTTTGTAAAAGTGACATAATTCTTTGATAATTCTATCATATCTTCCAGTTTTCTCTGGGTTTTTCCAATAATTGAATTTTTGCTTCCTGGACAAAAATTCATTTCAATCCTTTTAAGTGATATTTTAACGATATTAAGGATTATATGGGCGTGCAAAGTATTTTTGGATTGTTTTTACAATTAAATTGAAAAGAAACAACCTTCGTCACAAGTTGAAAAATATATGTTAAAACGAGCTTTAATATCCCTTTAACCAATTTATTTTATTCTTTATTTTCAAGAATCAATTAATTTCTATAATTTGCATAACTGAACCTGTTGTTTTCTTCTTTTTATTAAATGGTACAAAACAGGAAATATAAAACTGAACTTCCCATGTATTTAACACAAGAATGATTGAATTAAGAATAAATGATAAACTACACATAATGTATAGATGAGTCACCATTGTTTTGTCATTGTTTAAACTTAATCACTAAAAACTCACCTGTTTTTGTTTTCTCTTTTAAAAACTCTTTTAGAAGTTTTTTTCTCTCTATTCCCATGTAGTACTTGGTTATATCTGAAAACAACATTAAAATAAAACAAAAGAAAATAAGAACCACATCGTTGTGTCTGTCTCAAGCCAGGACCTGCATTTCCAACGTCTTATGTCTTTGTTTGTGTTCAGTGAGTTCAGTTAAGATGAGAAGTGTTTGTTCGTTTTATTGATAATTCAGGAACTGATTACCATCACTGTTTAAACTTTCTTTTCATAATTCAAGTTTTCGTTTTCATTTTGTTTTTTTATTAAGGTATTAAGGACCAGTTTTTATGCAAATTAAGCTTATACAAGAGTACTATTTCTATGGTTTAACAATAAAGACAACCATACTTGTAGACCTTCTTACTTTATAATTAAACATTTACATCTCTCCTTCATACGACTATGTGGGACAGCTGAGCTAAAAAATTAAATCTGTATGGAATGACAGGTACTGGTCAAGTTACCATGGTAACAGGATATATTAAACTTATTCAATTTGGCTTAATAATTATTCCACAGTGGCTGTAACATTAGATTTGAATTTTCACTTTAATTCAGATATCAATAAAATAATTAGGTTATCTCAGTCCTGTATTACTTTGTATAATTTATAATATAACAAGTGTCAGGTTCTCCTGTGTGTAGTACTTTGTATAATTTATAATATAACAAGTGTCAGGTTCTCCTGTGTGTAGTACTTTGTATAATTTATAATATAACAAGTGTCAGGTTCTCCTGTGTGTAGTACTTTGTATAATTTATAATATAACAAGTGTCAGGTTCTCCTGTGTGTAGTACTTTGTATAATTTATAATATAACAAGTGTCAGGTTCTCCTGTGTGTAGTACTTTGTATAATTTATAATATAACAAGTGTCAGGTTCTCCTGTGTGTAGTACTTTGTATAATTTATAATATAACAAGTGTCAGGTTCTCCTGTGTGTAGTACTTTGTATAATTTATAATATAACAAGTGTCAGGTTCTCCTGTGTGTATTACTTTGTATAATTTATAATATAACAAGTGTCAGGTTCTCCTGTGTGTAGTACTTTGTATAATTTATAATATAACAAGTGTCAGGTTCTCCTGTGTGTAGTACTTTGTATAATTTATAATATAACAAGTGTCAGGTTCTCCTGTGTGTAGTACTTTGTATAATTTATAATATAACAAGTGTCAGGTTCTCCTGTGTGTAGTACTTTGTATAATTTATAATATAACAAGTGTCAGGTTCTCCTGTGTGTAGTACTTTGTATAATTTATAATATAACAAGTGTCAGGTTCTCCTGTGTGTAGTACTTTGTATAATTTATAATATAACAAGTGTCAGGTTCTCCTGTGTGTAGTACTTTGTATAATTTATAATATAACAAGTGTCAGGTTCTCCTGTGTGTAGTACTTTGTATAATTTATAATATAACAAGTGTCAGGTTCTCCTGTGTGTAGTACTTTGTATAATTTATAATATAACAAGTGTCAGGTTCTCCTGTGTGTAGTACTTTGTATAATTTATAATATAACAAGTGTCAGGTTCTCCTGTGTGTAGTACTTTGTATAATTTATAATATAACAAGTGTCAGGTTCTCCTGTGTGTAGTACTTTGTATAATTTATAATATAACAAGTGTCAGGTTCTCCTGTGTGTAGTACTTTGTATAATTTATAATATAACAAGTGTCAGGTTCTCCTGTGTGTAGTACTTTGTATAATTTATAATATAACAAGTGTCAGGTTCTCCTGTGTGTAGTACTTTGTATAATTTATAATATAACAAGTGTCAGGTTCTCCTGTGTGTAGTACTTTGTATAATTTATAATATAACAAGTGTCAGGTTCTCCTGTGTGTAGTACTTTGTATAATTTATAATATAACAAGTGTCAGGTTCTCCTGTGTGTAGTACTTTGTATAATTTATAATATAACAAGTGTCAGGTTCTCCTGTGTGTAGTACTTTGTATAATTTATAATATAACAAGTGCCAGGTTCTCCTGTGTGTAGTACTTTGTATAATTTATAATTTAACAAGTGCCAGGTTCTCCTGTGTGTAGTACTTTGTATAATTTATAATATAACAAGTGTCAGGTTCTCCTGTGTGTAGTACTTTGTATAATTTATAATATAACAAGTGCCATGTTCTCCTGTGTGTATTACTTTGTATAATTTATAATATAACAAGTGTCAGGTTCTCCTGTGTGTAGTACTTTGTATAATTTATAATATAACAAGTGTCAGGTTCTCCTGTGTGTAGTACTTTGTATAATTTATAATATAACAAGTGTCAGGTTCTCCTGTGTGTAGTACTTTGTATAATTTATAATATAACAAGTGTCAGGTTCTCCTGTGTGTAGTACTTTGTATAATTTATAATATAACAAGTGTCAGGTTCTCCTGTGTGTAGTACTTTGTATAATTTATAATATAACAAGTGTCAGGTTCTCCTGTGTGTAGTACTTTGTATAATTTATAATATAACAAGTGTCAGGTTCTCCTGTGTGTAGTACTTTGTATAATTTATAATATAACAAGTGTCAGGTTCTCCTGTGTGTAGTACTTTGTATAATTTATAATATAACAAGTGTCAGGTTCTCCTGTGTGTAGTACTTTGTATAATTTATAATATAACAAGTGTCAGGTTCTCCTGTGTGTAGTACTTTGTATAATTTATAATATAACAAGTGTCAGGTTCTCCTGTGTGTAGTACTTTGTATAATTTATAATATAACAAGTGTCAGGTTCTCCTGTGTGTAGTACTTTGTATAATTTATAATATAACAAGTGTCAGGTTCTCCTGTGTGTAGTACTTTGTATAATTTATAATATAACAAGTGTCAGGTTCTCCTGTGTGTAGTACTTTGTATAATTTATAATATAACAAGTGTCAGGTTCTCCTGTGTGTAGTACTTTGTATAATTTATAATATAACAAGTGTCAGGTTCTCCTGTGTGTAGTACTTTGTATAATTTATAATATAACAAGTGTCAGGTTCTCCTGTGTGTAGTACTTTGTATAATTTATAATATAACAAGTGCCAGGTTCTCCTGTGTGTAGTACTTTGTATAATTTATAATATAACAAGTGTCAGGTTCTCCTGTGTGTAGTACTTTGTATAATTTATAATATAACAAGTGTCAGGTTCTCCTGTGTGTAGTACTTTGTATAATTTATAATATAACAAGTGTCAGGTTCTCCTGTGTGTAGTACTTTGTATAATTTGTAATATAACAAGTGTCAGGTTCTCCTGTGTGTAGTACTTTGTATAATTTGTAATATAACAAGTGCCAGGTTCTCCTGTGTGTAGTACTTTGTATAATTTATAATATAACAAGATATGATTATAATCTAACGATTATGAAGTCTCCCAAACCGGCCACAGACAACCGGTTTAAAAAAAAATTAAAAGCTACCTTTGAAATCGAACAATGTTGAATTTTTGCAGTATTGTGGTGGCCATTTTGAAAATGGAGACCGGTAGAAATTTTTCAATGTCGGGAATCAAATCAGGATGTTGAAATCGAACAATGTTGAATTTGTGCGGTATTGTGGTGACCATTTTGAAAATGGCCACCGGTAGAAATTTTTCGATGTCAGGAATCATTTCGGGACATCATAATCTACCCACATATGAAATGTCGTTGAAATCGGACAATGTTGAATTTGTGAGGTATTGTGATGGCCATTTTGAAAATGGCGACCGGTAGAAATGTTTCGATGTCAGGAATCATTTCGGGACATCATAATCTACCCACATATGAAATGTCGTTGAAATCGGACAATGTTGAATTTGTGCGGTATTGTGGTGGCCATTTTGAAAATGGCGACCGGTAGAAATTTTTCGATGTCAGGAATCAATTCGGGACATCATAATCTACCCACATATGAAATGGCGTTGAAATCGGGCAATGTTGAATTTGTGCGGTATTGTGGTGGCCATTTTGAAAATGGCGAACGGTAGAAATTTTTCAATGTCGGGACATCATTATCTACCCACATATCAAATTTTGATGATATCGGACAATGTTGAATATTTGTGGTATTGTGGCGGCCATTTTAAAAATGGTGACCGGTAGAAATTTTTCAATGTTGGGAATCAATTCGGGACATCATTATCTACCCACATATCAAATTTTGATGATATCGGTCAATGATGAGTTTTTACCGCCCATTTTTTATACCGTGTTTTGGCAGCCATTTTGAAAATTTTGAAAACGCAGAATTGCTCCTCTAATGGTGACCTATCACTATGTCAAATTTGATGTCTCTATCATTATCTATTTAGAAGTTATCAACATTAATGTACGAAATTTCAACTTTCCCATAGGATTCTATAGTAACCCCTACCCCCTTTGAACCCCTCAAAATATGACTTTGACCCCCTTTACCACAAAGCTGAAAACTTTAGGACCAACTAGAAACATATATCTATAACTCCACAAGGTTTCATGAAATTCTGTCCAGTAGATCCTGAGATCTGACGTGGACAAGTTCATGGTCCACGGAAAGAAAGGAGAAAGAGAAGAAAGAGAATAATAATAATAATAATAATAATAATAATAATAAGAAACGGAGCAAAAACAATAAGTCTCCCAAACTTTGCTTGGGAGACTTAACAAGTGCCAGGTTCTCCTATGTGTAGTACTTTGTATAATTTGTAATATAACAAGTGCCAGGTTCTCCTGTGTGTAGTACTTTGTATAATTCATAATATAACAAATGCCAGGTTCTCCTGTGTGTAGTACTTTGTTTAATTTATAATATAACAAGTGTCAGGTTCTCCTGTGTGTAGTACTTTGTATAATTTATAATATAACAAGTGCCAGGTTCTCCTGTGTGTAGTACTTTGTATAATTTATAATATAACAAGTGTCAGGTTCTCCTGTGTGTAGTACTTTGTATAATTTATAATATAACAAATGCCAGGTTCTCCTGTGTGTAGTACTTTGTATAATTTATAATATAACAAGTGTCAGGTTCTCCTGTGTGTAGTACTTTGTATAATTTATAATATAACAAATGCCAGGTTCTCCTGTGTGTAGTACTTTGTATAATTTATAATATAACAAGTGCCAGGTTCTCCTGTGTGTAGTACTTTGTATAATTTATAATATAACAAGTGTCAGGTTCTCCTGTGTGTAGTACTTTGTATAATTTATAATATAACAAATGCCAGGTTCTCCTGTGTGTAGTACTTTGTTTAATTTATAATATAACAAGTGCCAGGTTCTCCTGTGTGTAGTACTTTGTTTAATTTATAATATAACAAGTGCCAGGTTCTCCTGTGTGTAAAAACAAAGCATTGACTTTAACTAATAATAAACTTACACTTTTAATCCAAGCCTTTCTTTTAGTTGTATTAATTCTTCAAAAGACATATTTGACAACTCTACAAATAAAAGAAAAATGATTTAAAATTAAAATAAATATGGATCTTCTGCAAGAAATTATTCATGGTATGGTTTGTCCCCTATTGAAGTGTAAAACAACAAAGTTGAAATATTTGATTCTTTAAATTTATGTTGATTTATTTGTCCAATCATCTCTAATTCTAATGTTTATGTGGATTTATTTGTCCAATCATCTCTAATTCTAATGTTTATGCTGATTTATTTGTCCAATCATCTCTAATTCTAATGTTTATGTTGATTTATTTGTCCAATCATCTCTAATTCTAATGTTTATGTTGATTTATTTGTCCAATCATCTCTAATTCTAATGTTTATGTTGATTTATTTGTCCAATCATCTCTAATTCTAATGTTTATGTTGATTTATTTGTCCAATCATCTCTAATTCTAATGTTTATGTTGATTTATTAGTCCAATCATCTCTAATTCTAATGTTTATGTTGATTTATTTGTCCAATCATCTCTAATTCTAATGTTTATGTTGATTTATTAGTCCAATCATCTCTAATTCTAATGTTTATGTTGATTTATTTGTCCAATCATCTCTAATTCTAATGTTTATGTTGATTTATTTGTCCAATCATCTCTAATTCTAATGTTTATGTTGATTTATTTGTCCAATCATCTCTAATTCTAATGTTTATGTTGATTTATTTGTCTAATCATCTCTAATTCTAATGTTTATGTTGATTTATTTGTCCAATCATCTCTATTTCTAATGTTTATGTTGATTTATTTGTCCAATCATCTCTAATTCTAATGTTTATGTTGATTTATTTGTCCAATCATCTCTATTTCTAATGTTTATGTTGATTTATTTGTCCAATCATCTCTAATTCTAATGTTTATGTTGATTTATTTGTCCAATCATCTCTAATTCTAATGTTTATGTTGATTTATTAGTCCAATCATCTCTAATTCTAATGTTTATGTTGATTTATTTGTCCAATCATCTCTAATTCTAATGTTTATGTTGATTTATTTGTCTAATCATCTCTAATTCTAATGTTTATGTTGATTTATTTGTCCAATCATCTCTAATTCTAATGTTTATGTTGATTTATTTGTCTAATCATCTCTTATTCCAATGTAAATAAGTACAACACCTTTTTTTCTCTCAAATACACACTACATACTAGTATAAAAATATGAAAATTTCTAAAATATAAAAACACACCCCAAATACAAGTACCGGCAATATTTATGCCATGGTTTGCCGAGTTAAAAGAGTTAAACAATCAAAAGCGAGTCTTGATATTGTTTAACCGCTAAACTCTGAAAACCGTGGTAAAAATGATTTGTAACATGAAGCTGTGCAATATCACATCTAGGTCGCTGATTATTGCACAGCTCTCTGAGAGTAATAAAACTATAGCCCAGATTTAAAAGTGTGCAATATCGTGCATCTGCGTGTATTATTTCATAGTTCTTAGCTGTTGCTTGCATTCTGGTATATAAACCATAAAAAGATGAATGGAAAAGAATGCATTCATGTTACAATATTTGATAATTGCATCCATTGTCACATCAGCATTTGAATGAAACCAACACAAGTTCATGAAATATTTATTCATGTACCGACTATAAATAAAGCTTTGAATCTTGAACCATGTTACAAGAACAAAACATGCTATCAATGACCAATTGTTCTATGTACTTTAATACTTACCTTCCTTCAAAGCTGTCTGAAAAATATAAGTACTTATATCTTAGTATGTATTCAGATTCAATAATAAAAAGTATCTACATGCATGTGAGCTTTAATAATAAAAAAAACAATATATATGATACATTTTCATGTTTAAATATTTGAGATCTACGTATATAATAAGAGTTTATGCCATTAAACAACTACATGTATATGATAAAGTAGTGTTTATTAACATATGAACTTTCTATATACAATTATTTGCCTTTAAATCTGTCAAATTTAAATTAGGTTTAACAGATCCTATGAAAATATTCCATTGTTTTAATTTCCAAGTTCATGCTTAACATGTTCAATATTTCAATTGTTTGAATAGTTTCTGATCAGTTTTAAACTAATACAATAAAAATTATTTTAAAGTCATTTCTCATTACAACTATACCATTTATATCACAAGAAATCTTCAATTTAGAACATGACAAAGAAATCTTCAATTTAGAACATGACAAAGAAATCTTCAATTTAGAACATGACAAAGAAATCTTCCATTTAGAACATGACAGTAATAAAAGAAAAAAAACCTCTGGTTCTTCATATCTTAAAGTTTACAATGGAGTATGAACCATGATTTATAATCAAGTACTAAATTCTGAACTTAAAATCTTACTAATTCATTTGTTTCCTCTTCCTGGTCACTACCCTCGTCAACTTCTTGATTTATTTCTGATGTTTCATTGACATTATCATCTGACATTTCATTGACATTATCATCTGACATTTCATTGACATTATCATCCGACGTTTCATTGACATTATCATCCGACGTTTCATCACTATCATTGTATTCATCAGAATCAACTATTATTTTTCTCTTCTTCTCTTTGGGAGAATCACCACCAGTATATTTAACAGGTTTCAACGTCTCTTTGGGAGAATCACCACCAGTATATTTAACAGGTTTCAACGTCTCTTTGGGAGAATCACCATCAGTATATTTAACAGGTTTCAACGTTTTCTTCTTTGCACTGTTAACTGAATATGTAGCAGTGGTGTCAAGATTTGATTTACGTTTTTTTGACACAAATTTCTTGCTTGACATTTTTGTATTTTACTGAAATCTGCGTAAAAAAGAAAGAAACTTACATCAATTTCGAAACAAGAACTTAATTCACTATTAGAGGCATCCTCTAAGTGTATTTTGTACAAATATATTGTCAAATATAGATTTGCAGTTTTATTTACAGAAAAATATTCCAGCTATGTACTGGAAATGTATTACAAAAATACGTCTGTCATCTCACAATCATTTTATTGAAACTGAACGATATACAGGTATTGTTAGAAATGAAAGAAAATGTATTTTATGTACAAAGTATAATGATCTGCGTAAAAAATACATCAAGAAATATTATTGGTCTAGACCATCTACTTTTAAGCTGGTTCAAATATTGTCAGTGGAAAACAGGAAAGAACTTCGTAATTTAGGAAAGTTTATCCATCTCGCATGTAAAGCTAGAAATAATTTGGTATGATTAACATACATGTGTGTTTATTATAATTCTTCATAATTTTCTGACGTACTTATTTGTTAATATGTCACATATATATATATATATGCTGTACAATCATGTTATTATAACATGCCACATTGTATACTGATGAACTGTTATGTTCAAAGTTAATAAAGAATTTGAATTTGAACATTTACAGTTTACAAAATATAACATTATTCATTTCCATTTAACAATACTCTGCATATATTTATATACCTGTAATTATCTTCAGTCAATCATATATTTATATACCTGTAATTATCTTCAGTCAGTCATATATTTATATACCTGTAATTATCTTCAGTCAATCATATATTTATATACCTGTAATTATCTTCAGTCAGTCATCTATTTATATACCTGTAATTATCTTCAGTCAATCATATAATATTTATATACCTGTAATTATCTTCAGTCAGTCATATATTTACATACCTGTAATTATCTTCAGTCAGTCATATATTTATATACCTGTAATTATCTTCAGTCAGTCATATATTTATATACCTGTAATTATCTTCAGTCAGTCATATATTTATATATCTGTAATTATCTTCAGTCAGTCGTATATTTATATACCTTTAATTATCTTCAGTCAGTCATATATTTATATAGTTTATACCTGTAGTTATCTTCAGTCAGTCGTATATTTATATACCTGTAATTATCTTCAGTCAGTCATATATTTATATACCTGTAATTATCTTCAGTCAGTCATATATTTATATACCTGTAATTATCTTCAGTCAGTCATATATTTATATATCTGTAATTATCTTCAGTCAGTCGTATATTTATATACCTTTAATTATCTTCAGTCAGTCATATATTTATATAGTTTATACCTGTAGTTATCTTCAGTCAGTCGTATATTTATATACCTGTAGTTATCTTCAGTCAGTCATATATTTATATACCTGTAGTTATCTTCAGTCAGTCGTATATTTATATACCTTTAATTATCTTCAGTCAGTCATATATTCATATATCTGTAATTATCTTCAGTCAGTCATATATTTATATACCTGTAATTATCTTCAGTCAGTCATATATTTATATACCTGTAGTTATCTTCAGTCAGTCGTATATTTATATACCTTTAATTATCTTCAGTCAGTCATATATTTATATATCTGTAATTATCTTCAGTCAGTCATATATTTATATACCTGTAATTATCTTCAGTCAGTCATATATTTATATACATTTTTTCTGTACCTGTAATTATCTTCAGTGAGTCAGTCAGTCATAATGTGACACAGCTAGGATTTGAAAAGGGTGGGGTGCCACAGTTTTCTTAAAAATCATCTATTAGATGTTGTTAAATCAGGTCTTTTTTCCATCTGATTAAAGCTACGGCCCCTAAATCATCTATGACAATCAAATAAAACCTGTATATTCGAAATGATTCAAATAAGGGTTATGCCACTGTGGAAGTATATCTCTCAGATGCACCTTAGTTTCATGCAATGCGTCAAGTAGTTTTCATTTCGACTGTTTCAACAGATTTGATACTCGATTACAGAGCATACTATACTGGCAATTTTCAACAGATTTTGGTAGTATTAAACAATTTGTATGCTTAGCCTGTTGGTTAATCATACAAAACTTTTGTATGTGAAGCCACTGCATTGTTTTCATTTTTGTGTTTATTTCTGTCCATATGGATCACGATCAAGATAAATAAAAAACAGACCACATTTCTGATTTGGTTGCGCAACCTTTACTGTAGCGACTGGCACCTCCTCTAGGTGTCGCCCAGATGCAATGAATGAAAAATTCAGAAAAGTTGACACCCATTTACATGGTACATTTGTATGTATTACGGGGCTATATAAAGAGACCTGTGTACAAATGCTTCGAATATGTGCAAATTATTTTGTAGGGATGATTAAATCAAGCGTTTATGGGCATTCAATAAAATTAGAGATGCATTTTCTTCGTGAAAACATAATTTGAAGTGGAAATTTAATTAAAAAATATGATTTAAGTCGGAAACGCTCAATCAATGTTTATTTTTAACTAATTTCAACTCATTTTAACATATAATAAAAGTTATTTCTATCATTTTCCCCCATTGACATAATTTATTTCACAAAAATAAATGAGTGTTGACATCAAAGGGAGATAATTCGGCGGAAAAATTACATAATCCAACTTCCGATTTTAGCATCTTTGATTCTTTACACTACAGACCGAGAGCTACATTTATTGGTAATTAATCTTAAAGGGTCAATATATTACTTCTTTAACAATATATGATATAAATATACAGGTATAACAAAACAAAAAGACAAATATTTAATGGCTGACAAAAAAATTACGAATACACTGAAAACTGAAGATTGAGCAACACAACCACCACTAAAACTACGGACCGACATGAAATCAGATGCTCCATATGAGTCTGTAGTTCGAACTTCACTAATACCACTTCATGGGCAAAGGAGCTGGGGGCAATCGCCCTCCCCACTTTGAAAAGTTGAGGGTGGCAAAACTAATTTACCACCCCGGTCCCCCTTTTTCTCTCTCATTAAATTGAAGAAAAACACCTTTTTTTACATTATTATGGAAACATACATTGTCCAATTAGCTAAAGGTATAAGGATATTTGGATAAGGGTATGCTTTGAAACCATAGTGACTTTTTTTTTTATTGCTGCAGTTTTGAAAATTTACCAGTCAAATAAGGAATACATTTTTTTGTGTACATTTTTCATAAAGATGTAAACAGAATGTAATGACCACCCATTTAAATTATCATAATTATTGAGGTAATTACACATGATTGTCTATTCATATTTTAAAGATAAAAAAATATTGAAAATTGTGAAAAAATTACCAAAAATATGTATTGTTCTTTTTACATTTTAGTGTATTTTTCATGAAAAACGTATGAGGGTACCCCTATTTAAGACCCATAATTGTTTTTGTATTGAAAATATGCCCCATTTTTTTTCAAATTCTGAAAGTTAACATGTATATGATGCTTTTGTTATGTTGTTTTTGAATATTTAATGAAAAGAAAAGGTAAAGAAAAAGTTGGGTTACTTTTTTCATAAAATAAACATTTTCACTAAGAAAAAGGTGCCTACCAACCTATGAATTTGAACCCATATCTTGGTTTTAGAAAGACAGTTAACTTCAAATTTGTATTTTTTTCAATTATTAAGATGTTGTACAAAGAATTAAAGTGAAAAAATATAAATAAATATGATGCTTAGCATGCCAGTTGCTATTTAGTAATTTACTCATTTACTGGCTTTTTTTTAAGACTTATAATTTGTATTTACATTTTTTATTTGTTCACAGTAATGCCATATTATTAATGGATTATAATGGATTAACTTTTGGTGATTGGTTATCAATCTTACACGTAAAGATAATAGCGTAAAACTTTTTTCTTCACTCCAATGTGGTGAGATTCTGTGAAAACAATGAGAGCTCTCCTTCGAAGAAGTTACGAATACTCTACACTTCCGGTTAACGTTCCCGAAAAGAAAAGAAGATTCGTGTTGTTACAAGATTGATTTTTGGTTAAACAAAGTAAATTTTCTGAACATTTAAGCTCTGACCAACGCAATGGATAAACCTCAGATTATTGCTCATGTTCAGAAATCTGTAAATTACACATTATTTGATACAAAATGGATTCCTTGCAGTGCAAAATTTATTGTGCTCGGTAACCATGCACGCGGAACCGGAGCTTTTCAAGTGTATGAAGTTTCACATGGCGACATTAAATTAATTAATGATGTAAGTTTTTATTTAAGCGAATTTAGTTTCAAACTGTTGCAAAATATTACAATCACACTGTCACTTAACACAACAGAGAAAGGCTTCATTTTTCCCTCTAACCTTTGTAGACTGGAACCGACTACCTCAGACATCCTTAAATTCACTCCCTGCTTTGTATATATTTTTAAACTTATTTTCTTATTGTACTTTTTTTCTTCCTTTTTTGCATCGCAATTCAATGACATAATCTTCAAACTGTTGAAGTAGGTCATTATTTGGTAGAAGAAGTAGAAGTAGAAGGCTAAAGGCAAGCTAAACAATCTCATGGAGACAAAAAGTACCTTTTAGACTAGAGCAAATCTAGTAGAAGTAGAAGGCTAAAGCTAAACAATCTCATGGAGACAAAAAGTACCTTTTAGACTAGAGCAAATCTAGTAGAAGTAGAAGGCTTAAAGCTAAACAATCTCATGGAGACAAAAAGTACCTTTTAGACTAGAGCAAATCTAGTAGAAGTAGAAGGCTAAAGCTAAATAATCTCATGGAGACAAAAAGTACCTTTTAGACTAGAGCAAATCTAGTAGAAGTAGAAGGCTAAAGCTAAACAATCTCATGGAGACAAAAAGTACCTTTTAGACTAGAGCAAATCTAGTAGAAGTAGAAGGCTAAAGCTAAACAATCTCATGGAGACAAAAAGTACCTTTTAGACTAGAGCAAATCTAGTAGAAGTAGAAGGCTAAAGCTAAACAATCTCATGGAGACAAAAAGTACCTTTTAGACTAGAGCAAATCTAGTAGAAGTAGAAGGCTAAAGCTAAACAATCTCATGGAGACAAAAAGTACCTTTTAGACTAGAGCAAAGCTAGTAGAAGTAGAAGGCTAAAGCTAAACAATCTCGTGGAGACAAAAAGTACCTTTTAGACTAGAGCAAATCTTCACAAAATTATCCTAAACCAAGTTCAACAAATGTCCCAGAATGAGTACAAGTCAAATTGGTATACACATGAAAAGTTTAAGACGGCTGTGAACTGTATTTCAATACATGTCAGCCAAATATAATTTGTATTTTTAATTGTCAATTATGTAATGTATACCTTTGTGTAATGTGCGATGCTCATATTCACCAAGACAGGAATCACTTGAGTGTGACTCGATGTACATTGTATCTAGAACAGTGTATGATACAACATTAAATGGATATACAAATACAGTATTAACAAGGTGTTTCAGTTGAAATTTAGGCTCTGTCTGAAAAACCAGTCAACGATCAATCTTAAGGGGTGTTGGATCATAACGATACTATACAAGTAAAATAAATTATAAACGTCTAAAATGGTTTGTAAAACAACACCAAGTACACAAAACAAAGTGATAAAGAATTAAGCACTTTGTTGAATCAGTGACCAAATTTTTAAATGTGTAGCCCTATTGTGTATTGATATTATTGTTATTGTATTTTTATTAATTTATATGTGGGATTTCAATTCTTTTATGTATGTATTTTCATATGAGTAACATCTGGTTCTTTTGTCCCGCACATTGGCCGTCAAAAACTTGTTTTGAAATTGTAAAGTCGCCATATTGCTTCGACATTTTATTTAATTAGACATTGATAAAGTCCCTTGGTGGGACGAAAATTTTGTCATTCAACAAAGTGTTTAATTCTTTATCAATTTGTTTTGTGTACTTGGTGTTGTTTTACAAACCATTTTAGATGTTTATATATATATATATATGAGGTCATCACCAGACCTAGCTAAGAGAGCCACATATTTTTAACAATAACTACACAAACTAAGCAAATTATAATCAACCACATTAGTGGTGTAATGGTTATATAATTAGCGTTCTCTTCTCAAGTGTGATAGACCATAGGTTCCAGCTCCGGTGGGGTCAAAGCAAAGACTATGAATATGTCTATGAATTGGTATTTTTGCTTCTTTACTAAGAACACAGAAGAAAGGAGTAACAACAAAGCCTGGTTGGCTCAGAATGAGAATATTGTGTCTAAATAGAGTGACATGTCTACTAGAAGTTTAAGTCAGCTAGAACTTTAAAAATCCAACTCAGCGTGTTGGTCCAGTGCAAAGTGGACTTTATCATCATCATCTCATCAAAATTTAACTGGTTCTCGCCATGATTATAGCTGAAAAATTGCCCATTTGGCATGAAGCAATAATCATTCTAATTTTAATCATGGCTATCTTATAGTGGTGCTAAGTGGTTTTGAAAGGGGGTGCGAAATAAGACTTATTAAACACAATTATTTCTGCAAGAAGTCTACCTACTTTTATCTGTTGTATCCTCACATGTGATTTCCAAAAGTGACATCTGATTTGAATACTAAATAGACTAATTGTATGTACATCTGTACAGCTGACATCTGATTTGAATACTAAATAGACTAATTGTATGTACATCTGTACAGCTGACATCTGATTTGAATACTAAATAGACTAATTGTATGTACATCTGTACAGAAATGTTGTACTATTAAAACAAATCTTGCTACTAATTATTTCTTTTAAGAGTAAGAAAGTCATTACTTCATACACTTTATCAACATAGTTGCTGAATTTTTAGAGCAAGATTTGAAAAGAACACACAGAGAGGTGACACTAAAAGGGCATTTGAAATGAAACACATTAACAAAGAAGGACATAATAGTACAAAGCAAATCAGAACAAGAAATATTTGACCATAATGTAGTGCACAGTGCATGATCTGTTTTTATTATTTTTAAAATTATTATTTTGCAGAATTTGTCTTTTGAAAAGCAATATAAGGTCCTCATGAATTGGTAGGTGTCCCTGACACCCTAACTAGATAGAACCCTATTTGTTCAGTTGAACAATTTGTTTCTTTTGCAGATTGAAAAATCAAAGGCTTTGAAATGTGGAACTTTTGGAGCTTCAAGTTTACAACAAAGATATTTTGCTACAGGAGATTTTGATGGAAAAATGCAAATATGGTTAGTAAAAGATTACTGTTGTAATTATATGTAATGATTTTTAAAGAAAGATGGACAGTAAAGGACTGCACCTGAAATGAAAAGAATTAACTAACCTGGTCATTTATTTCATGTTTCTCTGTATATAAGATGAAGTTCTTTCACTGAATAATGTACAGTTTGGTGACTATGGACCACATTTTTCTTGTTGAACATGAAATAAAGGATACCAACTGGTGTTTAATCTTTCTTTTCATAATCAGGGTGTAGCTAGTTCTGCCTCATATAAGTATTATATCTTGTCAGACCAACACCTAGAAATTGACAATGAGGCCTGGTGGAAAATAAAACTTTACAATAATAGAGGTGATCTTATTTTTTTAATTGTGAACTTTCCATTTATTTGTAGGAATATTCCAAAAACCTTTTTCATATGGACTATATATCTTTCAGTTGATACCATGTTCCAGACCTTGTGTTTCACAATGAGGTTCCTAGTGGAAAGTTGAGATTATCACTTTGAAAACAAATTAGTCATCATCATGACTTAACTGTTATGGAATGTCTATGTCACAGATAACCAATAGAATGTTCCATTTGTCATCAATCCTGTACTTTCAAGACATCATCAAATATTACTTATCACTGGACTTTTTACATTAGTAACATGGCATGTACCACTAGCAGGAACTGCCTTGCCTTACATTAGTAACATGACATGTATCACTAGCAGGAACTGCCTTGCCTTACATTAGTAACATGGCATGTATCACTAGCAGGAACTGCCTTGCCTTACATTAGTAACATGACATGTACCACTAGCAGGAACTGCCTTGCCTTACATTAACATGGCATGATTTACCACTAGCAGGAACTGCCTTGCCTTACATTAGTAACATGGCATGTACCACTAGCAGGAACTGCCTTGCCTTACATTAGTAACATGACATGTACCACTAGCAGGAACTGCCTTGCCTTACATTAGTAACATGGCATGTACTACTAGCAGGAACTGCCTAGCCTTACATTAGTAACATTACATGTTCCACTAGCAGGAACTGCCTTGCCTTACATTAGTAACATGACATGTACCACTAGCAGGAACTGCCTTGCCTTACATTAGTAACATGGCATGTACCACTAGCAGGAACTGCCTTGCCTTACATTAGTAACATGGCATGTACCACTAGCAGGAACTGCCTTGCCTTACATTAGTAACATGGCATGTACCACAAGCAGGAACTGCCTTGCCTTACATTAGTAACATGACAAGTACCACTAGCAGGAACTGCCTTGCCTTACATTAGTAACATGGCATGTACCACTAGCAGGAACTGCCTTGCCTTACATTAGTAACATGGCATGTACCACTAGCAGGAACTGCCTTGCCTTACATTAGTAACATGGCATGTACCACTAGCAGGAACTGCCTTGCCTTACATTAGTAACATGGCATGTACCACTAGCAGGAACTGCCTTGCCTTACATTAGTAACATGGCATGTACCACTAGCAGGAACTGCCTTGCCTTACATTAGTAACATGGCATGTACCACTAGCAGGAACTGCCTTGCCTTACATTAGTAACATGGCATGTACCACTCGCAGGAAATGCCTTGCCTTACATTAGTAACATGGCATGTACCACTAGCAGGAACTGCCTAGCCTTACATTAGTAACATGGCATGTACCACTAGCAGGAACTGCCTTGCCTTACATTAGTAACATGACATGTACCACTAGCAGGAACTGCCTTGCCTTACATTAGTAACATGGCATGTTCCACTAGCAGGAACTGCCTTGCCTTACATTAGTAACATGACATGTACCACTAGCAGGAACTGCCTTGCCTTACATTAGTAACATGGCATGTTCCACTAGCAGGAACTGCCTAGCCTTACATTAGTAACATTACATGTTCCACTAGCAGGAACTGCCTTGCCTTACATTAGTAACATGACATGTACCACTAGCAGGAACTGCCTTGCCTTACATTAGTAACATGGCATGTACCACTAGCAGGAACTGCCTTGCCTTACATTAGTAACATGGCATGTACCACAAGCAGGAACTGCCTTGCCTTACATTAGTAACATGACAAGTACCACTAGCAGGAACTGCCTTGCCTTACATTAGTAACATGGCATGTACCACTAGCAGGAACTGCCTTGCCTTACATTAGTAACATGGCATGTACCACTAGCAGGAACTGCCTTGCCTTACATTAGTAACATGGCATGTACCACTAGCAGGAACTGCCTTGCCTTACATTAGTAACATGGCATGTACCACTAGCAGGAACTGCCTTGCCTTACATTAGTAACATGGCATGTACCACTAGCAGGAACTGCCTTGCCTTACATTAGTAACATGGCATGTACCACTAGCAGGAACTGCCTTGCCTTACATTAGTAACATGACATGTACCACTAGCAGGAACTGCCTTGCCTTACATTAGTAACATGGCATGTACCACTAGCAGGAACTGCCTTGCCTTACATTAGTAACATGACATGTACCACTAGCAGGAACTGCCTAGCCTTACATTAGTAACATGGCATGTACCACTAGCAGGAACTGCCTTGCCTTACATTAGTAACATGGCATGTACCACTAGCAGGAACTGCCTAGCCTTACATTAGTAACATGGCATGTACCACTAGCAGGAACTGCCTTGCCTTACATTAGTAACATGACATGTACCACTAGCAGGAACTGCCTTGCCTTACATTAGTAACATGGCATGTACCACTAGCAGGAACTGCCTTGCCTTACATTAGTAACATGACATGTACCACTAGCAGGAACTGCCTTGCCTTACATTAGTAACATGGCATGTACCACTCGCAGGAACTGCCTTGCCTTACATTAGTAACATGACATGTACCACTAGCAGGAACTGCCTTGCCTTACATTAGTAACATGGCATGTACCACTAGCAGGAACTGCCTTGCCTTACATTAGTAACATGACATGTACCACTAGCAGGAACTGCCTTGCCTTACATTAGTAACATGGCATGTACCACTCGCAGGAACTGCCTTGCCTTACATTAGTAACATGACATGTACCACTAGCAGGAACTGCCTTGCCTTACATTAGTAACATGACATGTACCACTAGCAGGAACTGCCTTGCCTTACATTAGTAACATGGCATGTACCACTAGCAGGAACTGCCTTGCCTTACATTAGTAACATGACATGTACCACTAGCAGGAACTGCCTTGCCTTACATTAGTAACATGGCATGTACCACTCGCAGGAACTGCCTTGCCTTACATTAGTAACATGGCATGTACCACTAGCAGGAACTGCCTTGCCTTACATTAGTAACATGACATGTACCACTAGCAGGAACTGCCTTGCCTTACATTAGTAACATGGCATTTACCACTAGCAGGAACTGGCTTGTCTTACATTAGTAACATGACATGTACTACTAGCAGGAAATGCCTTGCCTTACATTAGTAACATGGCATGATTTACCACTAGCAGGAACTGCCTTGCCTTACATTAGTAACATGGCATGTACCACTAGCAGGAACTGCCTTGTCTTACATTAGTAACATGGCATGTACCACTAGCAGGAACTGCCTTGCCTTACATTAGTAACATGGCATGTACCACTAGCAGGAACTGCCTTGCCTTACATTAGTAACATGGCATGTACCACTAGCAGGAACTGCCTTGCCTTCCAAACCCCATGAGTTCACCTCCAGTTTAGAGTGTCGTTCATTTTGTTCTAATACATGTCTTCATGTTTACGTTCTATGTTGTGATTTTCAGCTCCCATTTGTTTTTTAGGGGGATCAAGTTCTATTTATGTTATTTGTTTTTATTATCTATACTGGTGTGCAACATATCAGATGATGTTCATGTCGTTGGAACAAGGCGGAAGCCATTAGTGGTACAGGAACTGCTTACCATTCCATAGTTGTTTAGGAAGGCTTCTACGTCATCACAAAGGGTTGTTTAAACAGGTTTTAATGTATTTAATCATAAGATTCATATTTAAACCTTCAACCCTTCTTATTGTTAATGTACATACATTTTGTTTTACAAAGTTATGTCCCTTAGAATGAGAATTAATGTGACTTATAAATCATTCATTCTACATTAATACATTAACATTATGGCAAATGATTGAATATTTGTTTGTTATACATTATAGGAATCTAGAGAACATGGAGTTACCTGTATATTCTGTTAAAGGACACAAGGAAATTATTAATGCCATTGATGGTGTTGGAGGTCTTGTAGGAGAAGGTGCTCCTGAAATAGCTACAGCTAGTAGAGATGGTGTGTAACAAAAACATTATAAAGATTGTATGGGGAACTTTAGACAATTAAAACTAAGATATTGAAGATAGTATAGTATTATCACATAATATGATAAATGTGTAACTAAGAAACTAGGAAAATAAAATTGTGAACTAAATTTGAATGTTTTGTTTAAATTAATGATTGATTGTTATTTAACACCAATTGTAAAATTGTTTTGGTGAGACCAGTGTTAATGAGATGTCTGCTTTGTACTAGATCAACATGCTTAGCTGGGTATTTATACTGCTAACTCACTGAAATTACAGGCTTCAGGTAGACATGTCGCTCAACTCGGATACATTATCCTTACTCTAAATCAACTCATCTTTCTTCTATCTGAGATAGTTTATTGTTTATCTGTTAGGTCTTACACCAGCTGGAGAAAACCTAACAGATAAACAACAAATACCAATTTCATAATGATTGGTTGATTGATTGTGTTTAATGCCAACTTTAGCAGTATTTCAACTATAGCTATATCATGGTGTGTCAATTTCATATACTTTGGTTTAGTTTGTATTAAAACAGAGAATGACTGATATACACCAGTTAAATGGCTGTGTTTCTTCTTTATAATAAATATGTCTTTGTCTACAGGTGCAGTCAAAGTATGGGATCCACGTCAGAAGAATGACCCTGTGGCAACAATGGAGCCTGGTGAAGGAGAAGATAAGAGAGATTGCTGGACAGTGGCCTTTGGTTAGTTTATAGTCTACATATACTATAATATTGATTTTTATGGTTTAAAGGATTTCTACAGTTAAAAATTCACAGACCACAAGACCGAAGTCCAAGTGTTATAGAGCAGAGCCCTGTTTGATTCAATGTCTATGATTGCTACATTATGACCACAAGTTTAACACCACAAACATGGGTACAAACCTTGATGCATACATCTACTGTTAATGTATTAAAACTACTAACATAAGGTAGTTTGTTATAATGGTTTAGACTTTCCTTCCACACTAAGTCTGGTAGCCACTATATATAAATAAAATATTGCTGAAAATGACAATAAGATACAATACCTGATGAAGGTTATACCAGACACATGTCATACACACAAACTTATAAGATACCTATGTTTTTATTAGACCTTGATACAAAGCTTTCCTATCCTTTAGACTTTTGAGTGTACCTGATGAAGGTTATACCAGACACATGTCATACACACAAACTTAGAAACCTATGTTTTTATTAGACCTTGATACAAAGCCTTCCTATCCTTTAGACTTTTGAGTGTACCTGATGAAGGTTATACCAGACACATGTCATACACACAAACTTAGAAACCTATGTTTTTATTAGACCTTGATACAAAGCCTTCCTATCCTTTAGACTTTTGAGTGTACCTGATGAAGGTTATACCAAACACATGTCATACACACAAACTTAGAAACCTATGTTTTTATTCGACCTTGATACAAAGCCTTCCTATCCTTTAGACTTTTGAGTGTACCTGATGAAGGTTATACCAAACACATGTCATACACACAAACTTAGAAACCTATGTTTTTATTAGACCTTGATACAAAGCCTTCCTATCCTTTAGACTTTTGAGTGTACCTGATGAAGGTTATACCAGACACATGTCATACACACAAACTTAGAAACCTATGTTTTTATTAGACCTTGATACAAAGCCTTCCTATCCTTTAGACTTTTGAGTGTACCTGATGAAGGTTATACCAAACACATGTCATACACACAAACTTAGAAACCTATGTTTTTATTAGACCTTGATACAAAGCCTTCTACCAGACACATGTCATACACACAAACTTAGATACCTATGTTTTTATTAGACCTTGATACAAAGCCTTCCTATCCTTTAGACTTTTGAGTGTACCTGATGAAGGTTATACCAAACACATGTCATACACACAAACTTAGAAACCTATGT
The DNA here is from genome assembly GCA_963383655.1 of Bathymodiolus septemdierum. Taxonomy (NCBI): domain Eukaryota; kingdom Metazoa; phylum Mollusca; class Bivalvia; order Mytilida; family Modiolidae; genus Bathymodiolus; species Bathymodiolus septemdierum. The sequence continues at coordinate 128,315,046 of OY726519.1, read as the reverse complement.
TTTTATTAGACCTTGATACAAAGCCTTCCTATCCTTTAGACTTTTGAGTGTACCTGATGAAGGTTATACCAAACACATGTCATACACACAAACTTAGATACCTATGTTTTTATTAGACCTTGATACAAAGGTTATTTTGTATTTTATAATACTATTTCAGGTCATGCCTTCAATCAAAGTGACAGATGTGTATGTGCTGGATATGATAATGGAGATATTAAAATGTTTGATCTTAGAAACATGGCATTACAGTGGGAGACTAATATTAAAAATGGAGTAAGTCAAAAGTTCAATTTACAATTTTATCAGTGTTACATTTTCTCTAATCAGAGCTAATGCAACATGTGCAATTTATCAGTGTTACTGTAACATGTGTAATTTATCAGCATTACAGTAACATGTGCAATTTATCAGTGTTGCAGTACCATGTGCAATTTATCAGTGTTACTGTAACATGTGCAATTTATCAGCATTACAGTAACATGTGCAATTTATCAGTGTTGCAGTACCATGTGCAATTTATCAGTGTTACTGTAACATGTGTAATTTATCAGTGTTACTGTAACATGTGTAATTTATCAGTGTTACTGTAACATGTGTAATTTATCAGTGTTACAGTAGCATATGCAATTTATCAGTGTTACAGTAGCATATGCAATTTATCAGTGTTACAGTAGCATATGCAATTTATCAGTGTTACTGTAACATGTGCAATTTATCAGTGTTACAGTAGCATATGCAATTTATCAGTGTTACTGTAACATGTGCAATTTATCAGTGTTACTGTAACATGTGCAATTTATCAGTGTTACAGTAGCATATGCAATTTATCAGCATTACAGCAGTAACATGTGCAATTTATCAGTGTTGCAGTACCATGCACAATTTATCAGTGTTACTGTAACATGTGCAATTTATCAGTGTTACAGTAGCATATGCAATTTATCAGCATTACAGCAGTAACATGTGCAATTTATCAGTGTTGCAGTACCATGCACAATTTATCAGTGTTACAGTAACATATGCAATTTATCGGTGTTACAGTAACATATGCAATTTATCAGCATTACAGTAACATATGCAATTTATCAGCATTGCAGTAACATATGCAATTTATCAGCATTACAGTAACATATGCAATTTATCAGTATTGCAGTAAAATATGCAATTTATCAGTGTTGCAGTTCCACACACAATTTATCAGTGTTACAGTAACATATGCAATTTATCAGCATTACAGCAGTAACATGTGCAATTTATCAGTGTTGCAGTACCATGCACAATTGATCAGTGTTACAGTAACATATGTAATTTATCGGTGTTACAGTAACATATGCAATTTATCAGCATTACAGTAACATATGCAATTTATCAGCATTGCAGTAACATATGCAATTTATCAGCATTACAGTAACATATGCAATTTATCAGTATTGCAGTAAAATATGCAATTTATCAGTGTTGCAGTTCCACACACAATTTATCAGTGTTACAGTAACATATGCAATTTATCAGCATTACAGCAGTAACATGTGCAATTTATCAGTGTTGCAGTACCATGCACAATTTATCAGTGTTACAGTAACATATGCAATTTATCGGTGTTACAGTAACATATGCAATTTATCAGCATTACAGTAACATATGCAATTTATCAGCATTGCAGTAACATATGCAATTTATCAGCATTACAGTAACATATGCAATTTATCAGTATTGCAGTAAAATATGCAATTTATCAGTGTTGCAGTTCCACACACAATTTATCAGTGTTACAGTAACATATGCAATTTATCAGTGTTGCCGTTCCACACACAATTTATCAGTGTTACAGTAACATATGCAATTTATCAGTATTGCAGTAACATATGCAATTTATCAGTGTTGCAGTTCCACACACAATTTATCAGCATTACAGTAACATATGCAATTTATCAGTATTGCAGTAACATATGCAATTTATCAGTGTTGCAGTTCCACACACAATTTATCAGTGTTGCAGTTTCACACACAATTTATTAGTGTTACAGCAGAGATGCAGCTAACCGTCGGCCCTAGGGGGCAGAATATTAGAGGGTCCGGCAAATGACGTCTTTGTGTCAGACCTAATGACCGGCAAACATTTTTACTGCTTGGGGCTGTCAAAAATCAAATTTCTGTTGGTCCTGGTTACCTCTTAGACCCCTAAGCGAAGGATCTTTGATTATCGTTAATAAAGTCAAAAGTCGTAAGCAAATCGGTAAAAATTTCCGTTCCTTTCTGTTTATGCTAAATTTCGGGAACCAGTTCCCATTCCGGATTTTATTTCGTATCCTATCGGTAATTGTTGTAAATTGTAATTTGATCATTTCCGTTATGGCTGCATGGCCAATTAAGTTTACGGAGGGGTCTAAATCTGGAAAAAAAGCACCCACTACCTATCGATTTATCTACAGAAAATAAAAAAGCCAAAAGGTTGGCATATGAAAAGGAGAGGCGACTGGGGCGGTCCTTTAATCGAAAATGGGAGGACAAAATGAACAAACAAATGACGACTTGATATCAAAATACTCATTAGAGGAATAATAAAATCTTACTAATATGAAGTTTTGATTATTTGATGTTGCAGGGCTATCTAAATTGAATGTGGTCTCAGTCACTAACCCCCCTTTGGCAATATCCTTAATCTGATTCTGGTCGTAGTAGTCGTTAGCTGTGTCAAGGCTTTAAGATTGTCCCTTTAATCATACTGTATTGAAAGTGAAATATTTAAAAAAAAAAAAAAAAAAGTAGGTCTGGCAAAACTCTCTTACTTGCAGGACCCAATATCTGACAGGATTTTTTTTTTTTATCTGCAACTCTGTTACAGTAGCATATGCAATTTAGCAGCATTACAGTAACATATGCAATTTATCAGCATTACAGTATCATTTGCAATTTAGCAGCATTACAATAACATATGCAATTTATCAGTATTGCAGTAACATGTGGAAATTATCAGTGTTGCAGTACCATGCACAATTTATCAGTGTTACAGTAACATATGCAATTTATCGGTGTTACAGTAACATATGCAATTTATCCGCATTACAGTAACATATGCAATTTATCAGCATTACAGTAACATATGCAATTTATCAGCATTACAGTAACATATGCAATTTATCAGTGTTGCAGTTCCACACACAATTTATCAGTGTTACAGTAACTTATGCAATTTATTAGTATTGCAGTAACATATGCAATTTATCAGTGTTGCAGTTCCACATACAATTTATCAGTGTTACAGTAACATATGCAATTTATCAGTATTGCAGTAACATATGCAATTTATCAGTATTGCCGTAGCATATGCAATTTATCAGTGTTGCAGTTCCACACACAATTTATCAGTGTTACAGTAACATATGCAATTTAGCAGCATTACAGTAACATATCAATTTATCAGCATTACAGTATCAAATGCAATTTAGCAGCATTACAGTAACATATACAATTTATCAGCATTACAGTAACATATGCAATTTATCAGTATTACAGTAACATATGCACTTTATCAGTGTTACAGTAACATATGCAATTTATCAGCATTACAGTATCATATGCAATTTATCAGCATTACAGTATCATATGCAATTTATCAGCATTACAGTAACATGTGGGAATTATCAGTGTTACAGTATCATGTGCAAATTATCAGTGTTACAGTAACATATGCAATTTATCAGCATTACAGTAACATATGCAATTTATCAATATTACAGTAACATGTGGAAATTATCAGTGTTACAGTATCATATGCAATTTATCAGCATTACAGTAACATATGCAATTTATCAGCATTACAGTAACATATGCAATTTATCAGTATTGCAGTAACATATGCAATTTATCAGTGTTGCAGTTCCACACACAATTTATCAGTGTTACAGTAACATATGCAATTTATCAGTGTTGCCGTTCCACACACAATTTATCAGTGTTACAGTAACATATGCAATTTATCAGTATTGCAGTAACATATGCAATTTATCAGTGTTGCAGTTCCACACACAATTTATCAGCATTACAGTAACATATGCAATTTATCAGTATTGCAGTAACATATGCAATTTATCAGTGTTGCAGTTCCACACACAATTTATCAGTGTTGCAGTTTCACACACAATTTATTAGTGTTACAGCAGAGATGCAGCTAACCGTCGGCCGTAGGGGGCAGAATATTAGAGGGTCCGGCAAATGACGTCTTTGTGTCAGACCTAATGACCGGCAAACATTTTTACTGCTTGGGGCTGTCAAAAATCAAATTTCTGTTGGTCCTGGTTACCTCTTAGACCCCTAAGCGAAGGATCTTTGATTATCGGTAATAAAGTCAAAAGTCGTAAGCAAATCGGTAAAAATTTCCGTTCCTTTCTGTTTATGCTAAATTTCGGGAACCAGTTCCCATTTTGGATTTTATTTCGTATCCTATCGGTAATTGTTGTAAATTGTAATTTGATCATTTCCGTTATGGCTGCATGGCCAATTAAGTTTACGGAGGGGTCTAAATCTGGAAAAAAAGCACCCACTACCTATCGATTTATCTACAGAGAATAAAAAAGCCAAAAGGTCGGCATATGAAAAGGAGAGGCGACTGGGGCGGTCCTTTAATCGAAAATGGGAGGACAAAATGAACAAACAAATGACGACTTGATATCAAAATACTCATTAGAGGAATAATAAAATCTTACTAATATGAAGTTTTGATTATTTGATGTTGCAGGGCTATCTAAATTGAATGTGGTCTCAGTCACTAACCCCCCTTTGGCAATATCCTTAATCTGATTCTGGTCGTAGTAGTCGTTAGCTGTGTCAAGGCTTTAAGATTGTCCCTTTAATCATACTGTATTGAAAGTGAAATATAAAAAAAAAAAAAAAAAAAAGTATGTCTGGCAAAAAGTTGATAGGTCTGGCAAAACTCTCTTACTTGCAGGACCCAATATCTGACAGGATTTTTTTTTTTTATCTGCAACTCTGTTACAGTAGCATATGCAATTTAGCAGCATTACAGTAACATATGCAATTTATCAGCATTACAGTATCATTTGCAATTTAGCAGCATTACAATAACATATGCAATTTATCAGTATTGCAGTAACATGTGGAAATTATCAGTGTTACAGTATCATGTGCAATTTATCAGTGTTACAGTAACATGTGCAATTTAACAATGTTACAGTATCATGTGCAATTTATCAGTGTTGCAGTACCATGCACAATTTATCAGTGTTACAGTAACATATGCAATTTATCGGTGTTACAGTAACATATGCAATTTATCCGCATTACAGTAACATATGCAATTTATCAGCATTACAGTAACATATGCAATTTATCAGCATTACAGTAACATATGCAATTTATCAGTGTTGCAGTTCCACACACAATTTATCAGTGTTACAGTAACTTATGCAATTTATTAGTATTGCAGTAACATATGCAATTTATCAGTGTTGCAGTTCCATATACAATTTATCAGTGTTACAGTAACATATGCAATTTATCAGTATTGCAGTAACATATGCAATTTATCAGTATTGCCGTAGCATATGCAATTTATCAGTGTTGCAGTTCCACACACAATTTATCAGTGTTACAGTAACATATGCAATTTAGCAGCATTACAGTAACATATCAATTTATCAGCATTACAGTATCAAATGCAATTTAGCAGCATTACAGTAACATATACAATTTATCAGCATTACAGTAACATATGCAATTTATCAGTATTACAGTAACATATGCACTTTATCAGTGTTACAGTAACATATGCAATTTATCAGCATTACAGTATCATATGCAATTTATCAGCATTACAGTATCATATGCAATTTATCAGCATTACAGTAACATATGCAATTTATCAGCATTGCAGTATCATATGCAATTTATCAGCATTACAGTAACATATGCAATTTATCAGCATTACAGTATCATATGCAATTTATCAGCATTACAGTATCATATGCAATTTATTAGCATTACAGTAACATATGCAATTTATCAGTATTGCAGTAACATGTGGGAATTATCAGTGTTACAGTATCATGTGCAAATTATCAGTGTTACAGTAACATATGCAATTAATCAGCATTACAGTAACATATGCAATTTATCAATATTACAGTAACATGTGGAAATTATCAGTGTTACAGTATCATGTGCAATTTATCAGTGTTACAGTAACATGTGCAATGTATCAGTGTTACAGTAACATATGCAATTTAACAATGTTACAGTATCATGGGCAATTTATCAGTGTTGCAGTACCATGCACAATTTATCAGTATTGCAGTAACATATGCAATTTATCAGTGTTGCAATAATATGTGCAATTTATCAGTGTTGCAGTAACATGTAAAATGTTCTTCAAATTGTCATGAAAGTATGGTTTAAAATTTGAATAAATTTTGTTGTATTTTGTTTACTGAAAACGAACCCAAAAAATTGTATTATAATGTAATAACACATATTTGTTTGTTTGTAGGTTTGTGGGTTAGAATTTGACAGGAAGGACATAAGTATGAATAAATTAGTAGCTACTACATTAGAGTCTAAGTTCTATGTGTTTGATGTGAGGACACAACATCCTACTAAAGGATTTGCCAGTGTAACAGAAAAAGTAAGATTAAATGTCTTTCTATTATGGTCAATAGAGTTTAATTATGACAAGAGGTACACATTTAATTATGACAAGAGGTACACATTTAATTATGACAAGAGGTACACATTTAATTATGACAAGAGGTACACATTTAGTAAAAAAGCATATGCAGTGAAACTTGTCTAAACCGAACCCTGAGTAAACCAAAAACCTGCCTAAGCCAGACTAATGTCTATGTCATTTGAACCTGTATAAACCAAGCACCTGTCTAAAGTGAACAAATTCTTCAGTCCCAGAGGGATTCGGTTTAGACAGGTTTTACTGTTGATGTAAAAGAACATGACAGACTATCCAACATTACACTTAGACACAAACTAAAGTAAAGGAACAGCACTTTTCTTGCTATTCTACATTTCTGTAGTTGAGTGGTACTCTTTACTGTGAAATGGCCACTAGCCTGTAGTTGAGTGGTACTCTTTACTGTGAAATGGCCACTAGCCTGTAGTTGAGTGGTACTCTTTACTGTGAAATGGCCACTAGCCTGTAGTTGAGTGGTACTCTTTACTGTGAAATGGCCACTAGCCTGTAGTTGAGTGGTACTCTTTGCTGTGAAATGGCCACTAGCCTGTAGTTGAGTGGTACTCTTTACTGTGAAATGGCCACTAGCCTGTAGTTGAGTGGTACTCTTTACTGTGAAATGGCCACTAGCCTGTAGTTGAGTGGTACTCTTTACTGTGAAATGGCCACTAGCCTGTAGTTGAGTGGTACTCTTTACTGTGAAATGGCCACTAGCCTGTAGTTGAGTGGTACTCTTTACTGTGAAATGGCCACTAGCCTATAGTTGAGCGGTACTCTTTACTGTGAAATGGCCACTAGCCTATAGTTGAGTGGTACTCTTTACTGTGAAATGGCCACTAGCCTGTAGTTGAGTGGTACTCTTTACTGTGAAATGGCCACTAGCCTGTAGTGGAGTGGTACTCTTTACTGTGAAATGGCCACTAGCCTATAGTTGAGCGGTACTCTTTACTGTGAAATGGCCACTAGCCTATAGTTGAGTGGTACTCTTTACTGTGAAATGGCCACTAGCCTGTAGTTGAGCGGTACTCTTTACTGTGAAATGGCCACTAGCCTATAGTTGAGCGGTACTCTTTACTGTGAAATAGCCACTAGCCTGTAGTTGAGCGGTACTCTTTACTGTGAAATGGCCACTAGCCTATAGTTGAGTGGTACTCTTTACTGTGAAATGGCCACTAGCCTGTAGTTGAGTGGTACTCTTTACTATGAAATGGCCACTAGCCTGTAGTTGAGTGGTACTCTTTACTGTGAAATGGCCACTAGCCTGTAGGTGAGTGGTACTCTTTACTGTGAAATGGCCACTAGCCTGTAGGTGAGTGGTACTCTTTACTGTGAAATGGCCACTAGCCTGTAGTTGAGCGGTACTCTTTACTGTGAAATGGCCACTAGCCTGTAGGTGAGTGGTACTCTTTACTGTGAAATGGCCACTAGCCTGTAGGTGAGTGGTACTCTTTACTGTGAAATGGCCACTAGCCTGTAGGTGAGTGGTACTCTTTACTGTGAAATGGCCACTAGCCTGTAGTTGAGCGGTACTCTTTACTGTGAAATGGCCACTAGCCTGTAGGTGAGTGGTACTCTTTACTGTGAAATGGCCACTAGCCTGTAGTTGAGTGGTACTCTTTGCTGTGAAATGGCCACTAGCCTATAGTTGAGTGGTACTCTGTACTGTGAAATGGCCACTAGCCTATAGTTGAGTGGTACTCTTTACTGTGAAATGGCCACTAGCCTGTAGTTGAGTGGTACTCTTTAGTGTGAAATGGCCACTAGCCTGTAGTTGAGTGGTACTCTTTACTGTGAAATGGCCACTAGCCTATAGTTGAGTAGTACTCTTTACTGTGAAATGGCCACTAGCCTGTAGTTGAGTGGTACTCTTTACTGTGAAATGGCCACTAGCCTGTAGTTGAGCAGTACTCTTTGATGTGAAATGGCCACTAGCCTATTGTTGAGTGGTACTCTTTACTGTGAAATGGCCACTAGCCTGTAGTTGAGTGGTACTCTTTACTGTGAAATGGCCACTAGCCTGTAGTTGAGTGGTACTCTTTACTGTGAAATGGCCACTAGCCTGTAGTTGAGTGGTACTCTTTACTGTGAAATGGCCACTAGCCTGTAGTTGAGTGGTACTCTTTACTGTGAAATGGCCACTAGCCTGTAGTTGAGTGGTACTCTTTACTGTGAAATGGCCACTAGCATGTAGTTGAGTGGTACTCTTTACTGTGAAATGGCCACTAGCCTGTAGTTGAGTGGTACTCTTTACTGTGAAATGGCCACTAGCCTATAGTTGAGTGGTACTCTTTACTGTGAAATGGCCACTAGCCTGTAGTTGAGCAGTACTCTTTGATGTGAAATGGCCACTAGCCTATAGTTGAGTGGTACTCTTTACTGTGAAATGGCCACTAGCCTGTAGTTGAGTGATACTCTTTACTGTGAAATGGCCACTAGCCTATAGTTGAGTGGTACTCTTTACTGTGAAATGGCCACTAGCCTATAGTTGAGTGGTACTCTTTACTGTGAAATGGCCACTAGCCTGTAGTTGAGCAGTACTCTTTGATGTGAAATGGCCACTAGCCTATTGTTGAGTGGTACTCTTTACTGTGAAATGGCCACTAGCCTGTAGTTGAGTGGTACTCTTTACTGTGAAATGGCCACTAGCCTGTAGTTGAGTAGTACTCTTTACTGTGAAATGGCCACTAGCCTGTAGTTGAGCAGTACTCTTTACTGTGAAATGGCCACTAGCCTGTAGTTGAGTGGTACTCTTTACTGTGAAATGGCCACTAGCCTGTAGTTGAGTGGTACTCTTTACTGTGAAATGGCCACTAGCCTGTAGTTGAGTGGTACTCTTTACTGTGAAATGGCCACTAGCCTATAGTTGAGTGGTACTCTTTACTGTGAAATGGCCACTAGCCTGTAGTTGAGCAGTACTCTTTGATGTGAAATGGCCACTAGCCTATAGTTGAGTGGTACTCTTTACTGTGAAATGGCCACTAGCCTGTAGTTGAGCAGTACTCTTTGATGTGAAATGGCCACTAGCGTATAGTTGAGTGGTACTCTTTACTGTGAAATGGCCACTAGCCTGTAGTTGAGTGGTACTCTTTGCTGTGAAATGGCCACTAGCCTATAGTTGAGTGGTACTCTTTACTGTGAAATGGCCACTAGCCTGTAGGTGAGTGGTACTCTTTACTGTGAAATGGGCACTAGCCTGTAGTTGAGTGGTACTCTTTACTGTGAAATGGCCACTAGCCTGTAGTTGAGTGGTACTCTTTACTGTGAAATGGCCACTAGCCTGTAGTTGAGTGGTACTCTTTACTGTGAAATGGCCACTAGCCTATAGTTGAGTGGTACTCTTTACTGTGAAATGGCCACTAGCCTGTAGTTGAGCAGTATCCTTTGATGTGAAATGGCCACTAGCCTATAGTTGAGTGGTACTCTTTACTGTGAAATGGCCACTAGCCTGTAGTTGAGTGGTATTCTTTACTGTGAAATGGCCACTAGCCTGTAGTTGAGTGGTACTCTTTACTGTGAAATGGCCACTAGCCTGTAGTTGAGTGGTACTCTTTACTGTGAAATGGCCACTAGCCTGTAGTTGAGCGGTACTCTTTACTGTGAAATGGCCACTAGCCTGTAGTTGAGTGGTACTCTTTTCTGTGAAATGGCCACTAGCCTGTAGTTGAGTGGTACTCTTTACTGTGAAATGGCCACCAGCCGGTAGTTGAGTGGTACTCTTTACTGTGAAATGGCCACTAGCCTATAGTTGAGTGGTACTCTTTACTGTGAAATGGCCACTAGCCTGTAGTTGAGTGGTACTCTTTACTGTGAAATGGCCACTAGCCTGTAGTTCAGCAGTACTCTTTACTGTGAAATGGCCACTAGCCTGTAGTTGAGTGGTACTCTTTACTGTGAAATGGCCAGTAGCCTGTAGTTGAGTGGTACTCTTTACTGTGAAATGGCCACTAGCCTGTAGTTGAGTGGTACTCTTTGCTGTGAAATGGCCACTAGCCTATAGTTGAGTGGTACTCTTTACTGTGAAATGGCCACTAGCCTATAGTTGAGTGGTACTCTTTACTGTGAAATGGCCACTAGCCTGTAGTTGAGTGGTACTCTTTGCTGTGAAATAGCCACTAGCCTGTAGTTGAGTGGTACTCTTTACTGTGAAATGGCCACTAGCCTATAGTTGAGTGGTACTCTTTACTGTGAAATGGCCACTAGCCTGTAGTTGAGTGGTACTCTTTACTGTGAAATGGCCACTAGCCTATAGTTGAGTGGTACTCTTTACTGTGAAATGGCCACTAGCCAGTAGTTGAGTGGTATTCTTTACTGTGAAATGGCCACTAGCCTGTAGTTGAGTGGTACTCTTTACTGTGAAATGGCCACTAGCCTGTAGTTGAGTAGTACTCTTTACTGTGAAATGGCCACTAGCCTGTAGTTGAGTGGTACTCTTTGCTGTGAAATGGCCACTAGCCTGTAGTTGAGTGGTACTCTTTACTGTGAAATGGCCACTAGCCTGTAGTTGAGTGGTACTCTTTACTGTGAAATGGCCACTAGCCTGTAGTTGAGTGGTACTCTTTACTGTGAAATGGCCACTAGCCTGTAGTTGAGTGGTACTCTTTACTGTGAAATGGCCACTAGCCTGTAGTTGAGTGGTACTCTTTGCTGTGAAATGGCCACTAGCCTGTAGTTGAGTGGTACTCTTTACTGTGAAATGGCCACTAGCCTGTAGTTGAGCGGTACTCTTTACTGTGAAATGGCCACTAGCCTGCAGTTGAGTGGTACTCTTTTCTGTGAAATGGCCACTAGCCTGTAGTTGAGTGGTACTCTTTACTGTGAAATGGCCACTAGCCTGTAGTTGAGTGGTACTCTTTACTGTGAAATGGCCACTAGCCTGTAGTTGAGTGGTACTCTTTACTGTGAAATGGCCACTAGCCTGTAGTTGAGTGGTACTCTTTACTGTGAAATGGCCACTAGCCTATAGTTGAATGGTACTCTTTACTGTGAAATGGCCACTAGCCTGTAGTTGAGCAGTACTCTTTGATGTGAAATGGCCACTAGCCTATAGTTGAGTGGTACTCTTTACTGTGAAATGGCCACTAGCCTGTAATTGAGCAGTACTCTTTGATGTGAAATGGCCACTAGCCTATAGTTGAGTGGTACTCTTTACTGTGAAGTGGCCACTAGCCTATAGTTGAGTGGTACTCTTTACTGTGAAATGGCCACTAGCCTATTGTTGAGTGGTACTCTTTGCTGTGAAATGGCCACTAGCCTATAGTTGAGTGGTACTCTTTACTGTGAAATGGCCACTAGCCTATAGTTGAGTGGTACTCTTTACTGTGAAATGGCCACTAGCCTGTAGTTGAGTGGTACTCTTTACTGTGAAATGGCCACTAGCCTGTAGTTGAGTGGTACTCTTTACTGTGAAATGGCCACTAGCCTATAGTTGAGTGGTACTCTTTACTGTGAAATGGCCACTAGCCTGTAGTTGAGTGGTACTCTTTACTGTGAAATGGCCACTAGCCTATAGTTGAGTGGTACTCTTTACTGTGAAATGGCCACTAGCCTGTAGTTGAGTGGTACTCTTTACTGTGAAATGGCCACTAGCCTGTAGTTGAGTGGTACTCTTTACTGTGAAATGGCCACTAGCCTGTAGTTGAGCGGTACTCTTTACTGTGAAATGGCCACTAGCCTGTAGTTGAGTGGTACTCTTTGCTGTGAAATGGCCACTAGCCTGTAGTTGAGTGGTACTCTTTGCTGTGAAATGGCCACTAGCCTGTAGTTTAGTGGTACTTTTAACTGTGAAATGGCCACTAGCCTGTAGTTGAGTGGTACTCTTTACTGTGAAATGGCCAATAGCCTGTAGTTGAGTGGTACTCTTTACTGTGAAATGGCCACTAGCCTGTAGTTGAGTGGTACTCTTTACTGTGAAATGGCCACTAGCCTGTAGTTGAGTGGTACTCTTTGCTGTGAAATAGCCACTAGCCTGTAGTTGAGCAGTACTCTTTACTGTGAAATGGCCACTAGCCTGTAGTTGAGCAGTAATCTTTACTGTGAAATGGCCACTAGCCTGTAGTTGAGCAGTACTCTTTACTGTGAAATGGCCACTAGGCTGTAGTTGAGTGGTACTCTTTACTGTGAAATGGCCACTAGCCTGTAGTTGAGTGGTACTCTTTACTGTGAAATGGCCACTAGCCTGTAGTTGAGTGGTACTCTTTACTGTGAAATGGCCACTAGCCTGTAGTTGAGTGGTACTCTTTACTGTGAAATGGCCACTAGCCTATAGTTGAATGGTACTCTTTACTGTGAAATGGCCACTAGCCTGTAGTTGAGCAGTACTCTTTGATGTGAAATGGCCACTAGCCTATAGTTGAGTGGTACTCTTTACTGTGAAATGGCCACTAGCCTGTAATTGAGCAGTACTCTTTGATGTGAAATGGCCACTAGCCTATAGTTGAGTGGTACTCTTTACTGTGAAGTGGCCACTAGCCTATAGTTGAGTGGTACTCTTTACTGTGAAATGGCCACTAGCCTATTGTTGAGTGGTACTCTTTGCTGTGAAATGGCCACTAGCCTATAGTTGAGTGGTACTCTTTACTGTGAAATGGCCACTAGCCTATAGTTGAGTGGTACTCTTTACTGTGAAATGGCCACTAGCCTGTAGTTGAGTGGTACTCTTTACTGTGAAATGGCCACTAGCCTGTAGTTGAGTGGTACTCTTTACTGTCAAATGGCCACTAGCCTATAGTTGAGTGGTACTCTTTACTGTGAAATGGCCACTAGCCTGTAGTTGAGTGGTACTCTTTACTGTGAAATGGCCACTAGCCTATAGTTGAGTGGTACTCTTTACTGTGAAATGGCCACTAGCCTGTAGTTGAGTGGTACTCTTTACTGTGAAATGGCCACTAGCCTGTAGTTGAGTGGTACTCTTTACTGTGAAATGGCCACTAGCCTGTAGTTGAGCGGTACTCTTTACTGTGAAATGGCCACTAGCCTGTAGTTGAGTGGTACTCTTTGCTGTGAAATGGCCACTAGCCTGTAGTTGAGTGGTACTCTTTGCTGTGAAATGGCCACTAGCCTGTAGTTTAGTGGTACTTTTAACTGTGAAATGGCCACTAGCCTGTAGTTGAGTGGTACTCTTTACTGTGAAATGGCCACTAGCCTGTAGTTGAGTGGTACTCTTTACTGTGAAATGGCCACTAGCCTGTAGTTGAGTGGTACTCTTTGCTGTGAAATAGCCACTAGCCTGTAGTTGAGCAGTACTCTTTACTGTGAAATGGCCACTAGCCTGTAGTTGAGGAGTAATCTTTACTGTGAAATGGCCACTAGCCTGTAGTTGAGCAGTACTCTTTACTGTGAAATGGCCACTAGGCTGTAGTTGAGTGGTACTCTTTACTGTGAAATGGCCACTAGCCTGTAGTTGAGTGGTACTCTTTACTGTGAAATGGCCACTAGCCTGTAGTTGAGTGGTACTCTTTACTGTGAAATGGCCACTAGCCTGTAGTTGAGTGGTACTCTTTACTGTGAAATGGCCACTAGCCTATAGTTGAATGGTACTCTTTACTGTGAAATGGCCACTAGCCTGTAGTTGAGCAGTACTCTTTGATGTGAAATGGCCACTAGCCTATAGTTGAGTGGTACTCTTTACTGTGAAATGGCCACTAGCCTGTAATTGAGCAGTACTCTTTGATGTGAAATGGCCACTAGCCTATAGTTGAGTGGTACTCTTTACTGTGAAGTGGCCACTAGCCTATAGTTGAGTGGTACTCTTTACTGTGAAATGGCCACTAACCTATTGTTGAGTGGTACTCTTTGCTGTGAAATGGCCACTAGCCTGTAGTTGAGTGGTACTCTTTACTGTGAAATGGCCACTAGCCTATAGTTGAGTGGTACTCTTTACTGTGAAATGGCCACTAGCCTGTAGTTGAGTGGTACTCTTTACTGTGAAATGGCCACTAGCCTGTAGTTGAGTGGTACTCTTTACTGTGAAATGGCCACTAGCCTGTAGTTGAGCAGTACTCTTTGATGTGAAATGGCCACTAGCCTATAGTTGAGTGGTACTCTTTACTGTGAAATGGCCACTAGCCTATAGTTGAGTGGTACTCTTTACTGTGAAATGGCCACTAGCCTATTGTTGAGTGGTACTCTTTGCTGTGAAATGGCCACTAGCCTATAGTTGAGTGGTACTCTTTACTGTGAAATGGCCACTAGCCTATAGTTGAGTGGTACTCTTTACTGTGAAATGGCCACTAGCCTGTAGTTGAGTGGTACTCTTTACTGTGAAATGGCCACTAGCCTGTAGTTGAGTGGTACTCTTTACTGTCAAATGGCCACTAGCCTATAGTTGAGTGGTACTCTTTACTGTGAAATGGCCACTAGCCTGTAGTTGAGTGGTACTCTTTACTGTGAAATGGCCACTAGCCTATAGTTGAGTGGTACTCTTTACTGTGAAATGGCCACTAGCCTGTAGTTGAGTGGTACTCTTTACTGTGAAATGGCCACTAGCCTGTAGTTGAGTGGTACTCTTTACTGTGAAATGGCCACTAGCCTGTAGTTGAGCGGTACTCTTTACTGTGAAATGGCCACTAGCCTGTAGTTGAGTGGTACTCTTTGCTGTGAAATGGCCACTAGCCTGTAGTTGAGTGGTACTCTTTGCTGTGAAATGGCCACTAGCCTGTAGTTTAGTGGTACTTTTAACTGTGAAATGGCCACTAGCCTGTAGTTGAGTGGTACTCTTTACTGTGAAATGGCCACTAGCCTGTAGTTGAGTGGTACTCTTTACTGTGAAATGGCCACTAGCCTGTAGTTGAGTGGTACTCTTTGCTGTGAAATAGCCACTAGCCTGTAGTTGAGCAGTACTCTTTACTGTGAAATGGCCACTAGCCTGTAGTTGAGGAGTAATCTTTACTGTGAAATGGCCACTAGCCTGTAGTTGAGCAGTACTCTTTACTGTGAAATGGCCACTAGGCTGTAGTTGAGTGGTACTCTTTACTGTGAAATGGCCACTAGCCTGTAGTTGAGTGGTACTCTTTACTGTGAAATGGCCACTAGCCTGTAGTTGAGTGGTACTCTTTACTGTGAAATGGCCACTAGCCTGTAGTTGAGTGGTACTCTTTACTGTGAAATGGCCACTAGCCTATAGTTGAATGGTACTCTTTACTGTGAAATGGCCACTAGCCTGTAGTTGAGCAGTACTCTTTGATGTGAAATGGCCACTAGCCTATAGTTGAGTGGTACTCTTTACTGTGAAATGGCCACTAGCCTGTAATTGAGCAGTACTCTTTGATGTGAAATGGCCACTAGCCTATAGTTGAGTGGTACTCTTTACTGTGAAGTGGCCACTAGCCTATAGTTGAGTGGTACTCTTTACTGTGAAATGGCCACTAACCTATTGTTGAGTGGTACTCTTTGCTGTGAAATGGCCACTAGCCTGTAGTTGAGTGGTACTCTTTACTGTGAAATGGCCACTAGCCTATAGTTGAGTGGTACTCTTTACTGTGAAATGGCCACTAGCCTGTAGTTGAGTGGTACTCTTTACTGTGAAATGGCCACTAGCCTGTAGTTGAGTGGTACTCTTTACTGTGAAATGGCCACTAGCCTGTAGTTGAGCAGTACTCTTTGATGTGAAATGGCCACTAGCCTATAGTTGAGTGGTACTCTTTACTGTGAAATGGCCACTAGCCTGTAATTGAGCAGTACTCTTTGATGTGAAATGGCCACTAGCCTATAGTTGAGTGGTACTCTTTACTGTGAAGTGGCCACTAGCCTATAGTTGAGTGGTACTCTTTACTGTGAAATGGCCACTAGCCTATTGTTGAGTGGTACTCTTTGCTGTGAAATGGCCACTAGCCTATAGTTGAGTGGTACTCTTTACTGTGAAATGGCCACTAGCCTATAGTTGAGTGGTACTCTTTACTGTGAAATGGCCACTAGCCTGTAGTTGAGTGGTACTCTTTACTGTGAAATGGCCACTAGCCTGTAGTTGAGTGGTACTCTTTACTGTGAAATGGCCACTAGCCTATAGTTGAGTGGTACTCTTTACTGTGAAATGGCCACTAGCCTGTAGTTGAGTGGTACTCTTTACTGTGAAATGGCCACTAGCCTATGGTTGAGTGGTACTCTTTACTGTGAAATGGCCACTAGCATGTAGTTGAGTGGTACTCTTTACTGTGAAATGGCCACTAGCCTGTAGTTGAGTGGTACTCTTTACTGTGAAATGGCCACTAGCCTGTAGTTGAGTGGTACTCTTTACTGTGAAATGGCCACTAGCCTGTAGTTGAGCGGTACTCTTTACTGTGAAATGGCCACTAGCCTGTAGTTGAGTGGTACTCTTTGCTGTGAAATGGCCACTAGCCTGTAGTTGAGTGGTACTCTTTACTGTGAAATGGCCACTAGCCTGTAGTTGAGTGGTACTCTTTACTGTGAAATGGCCACTAGCCTGTAGTTGAGTGGTACTCTTTAGTGTGAAATGGCCACTAGCCTGTAGTTGAGTGGTACTCTTTGCTGTGAAATGGCCACTAGCCTGTAGTTGAGTGGTACTCTTTACTGTGAAATGGCCACTAGCCTGTAGTTGAGTGGTACTCTTTGCTGTGAAATGGCCACTAGCCTGTAGTTGAGTGGTACTCTTTGCTGTGAAATGGCCACTAGCCTGTAGTTGAGTGGTACTCTTTAGTGTGAAATGGCCACTAGCCTGTAGTTGAGTGGTACTCTTTGCTCTGAAATGGCCACTAGCCTGTAGTTGAGTGGTACTCTTTGCTGTGAAATGGCCACTAGCCTGTAGTTTAGTGGTACTTTTTACTGTGAAATGGCCACTAGCCTGTAGTTGAGTGGTACTCTTTACTGTGAAATGGCCACTAGCCTGTAGTTGAGTGGTACTCTTTACTGTGAAATGGCCACTAGCCTGTAGTTGAGTGGTACTCTTTACTGTGAAATGGCCACTAGCCTGTAGTTGAGTGGTACTCTTTACTGTGAAATGGCCACTAGCCTGTAGTTGAGTGGTACTCTTTACTGTGAAATGGCCACTAGCCTGTAGTTGAGTGGTACTCTTTACTATGAAATGGCCACTAGCCTGTAGTTGAGTGGTACTCTTTACTGTGAAATGGCCACTAGCATGTAGTTGAGTGGTACTCTTTACTGTGAAATGGCCACTAGCCTGTAGGTGAGTGGTACTCTTTACTGTGAAATGGCCACTAGCCTGTAGTTGAGCGGTACTCTTTACTGTGAAATGGCCACTAGCATGTAGGTGAGTGGTACTCTTTACTGTGAAATGGCCACTAGCCTGTAGTTGAGTGGTACTCTTTACTGTGAAATGGCCACTAGCCTGTAGTTGAGTGGTACTCTTTACTGTGAAATGGCCACTAGCCTGTAGTTGAGTGGTACTCTTTACTGTGAAATGGCCACTAGCATGTAGTTGAGTGGTACTCTTTACTGTGAAATGGCCACTAGCCTGTAGTTGAGTGGTACTCTTTACTGTGAAATGGCCACTAGCCTGTAGTTGAGTGGTACTCTTTACTGTGAAATGGCCACTAGCCTATAGTTGAGTGGTACTCTTTACTGTGAAATGGCCACTAGCCTGTAGTTGAGTGGTACTCTTTACTGTGAAATGGCCACTAGCCTGTAGTTGAGTGGTACTCTTTACTGTGAAATGGCCACTAGCCTGTAGTTGAGCGGTACTCTTTACTGTGAAATGGCCACTAGCCTGTAGTTGAGCAGTACTCTTTGATGTGAAATGGCCACTAGCCTGTAGTTGAGTGGTACTCTTTACTGTGAAATGGCCACTAGCCTGTAGTTGAGTGGTACTCTTTACTGTGAAATGGCCACTAGCCTACAGTTGAGTGGTACTCTTTACTGTGAAATGGCCACTAGCCTGTAGTTGAGTGGTACTCTTTGCTGTGAAATGGCCACTAGCCTGTAGTTGAGCGGTACTCTTTACTGTGAAATGGCCACTAGCCTGTAGTTGAGCAGTACTCTTTGATGTGAAATGGCCACTAGCCTGTAGTTGAATGGTACTCTTTACTGTGAAATGGCCACTAGCCTGTAGTTGAGTGGTACTCTTTACTGTGAAATGGCCACTAGCCTGTAGTTGAGTGGTACTCTTTACTGTGAAATGGCCACTAGCCTGTAGTTGAGTGGTACTCTTTACTGTGAAATGGCCACTAGCATGTAGTTGAGTGGTACTCTTTACTGTGAAATGGCCACTAGCCTGTAGTTGAGTGGTACTCTTTACTGTGAAATGGCCACTAGCCTGTAGTTGAGTGGTACTCTTTACTGTGAAATGGCCACTAGCCTATAGTTGAGTGGTACTCTTTACTGTGAAATGGCCACTAGCCTGTAGTTGAGTGGTACTCTTTACTGTGAAATGGCCACTAGCCTGTAGTTGAGTGGTACTCTTTACTGTGAAATGGCCACTAGCCTGTAGTTGAGCGGTACTCTTTACTGTGAAATGGCCACTAGCCTGTAGTTGAGCAGTACTCTTTGATGTGAAATGGCCACTAGCCTGTAGTTGAGTGGTACTCTTTACTGTGAAATGGCCACTAGCCTGTAGTTGAGTGGTACTCTTTACTGTGAAATGGCCACTAGCCTGTAGTTGAGTGGTACTCTTTACTGTGAAATGGCCACTAGCCTACAGTTGAGTGGTACTCTTTACTGTGAAATGGCCACTAGCCTGTAGTTGAGTGGTACTCTTTGCTGTGAAATGGCCACTAGCCTGTAGTTGAGTGGTACTCTTTACTGTGAAATGGCCACTAGCCTGTAGTTGAGTGGTACTCTTTACTGTGAAATGGCCACTAGCCTGTAGTTGAGCGGTACCCTTTACTGTGAAATGGCCACTAGCCTGTAGTTGAGTGATACTCTTTACTGTGAAATGGCCACTAGCCTGTAGTTGAGTGGTACTCTTTGCTGTGAAATGGCCACTAGCCTGTAGTTGAGCGGTACTCTTTACTGTGAAATGGCCACTAGCCTGTAGTTGAGTGGTACTCTTTACTGTGAAATGGCCACTAGCCTGTAGTTGAGTGGTACTCTTTACTGTGAAATGGCCACTAGCCTGTAGTTGAGCGGTACTCTTTACTGTGAAATGGTCACTAGCCTGTAGTTGAGCGGTACTCTTTACTGTGAAATGGCCACTAGCCTGTAGTTGAGTGGTACTCTTTTCTGTGAAATGGCCACTAGCCTGTAGTTGAGTGGTACTCTTTACTGTGAAATGGCCACTAGCCTGTAGTTGAGCGGTACTCTTTACTGTGAAATGGCCACTAGCCTGTAGTTGAGCGGCACTCTTTGATGTGAAATGGCCACTAGCCTGTAGTTGAGTGGTACTCTTTACTGTGAAATGGCCACTAGCCTGTAGTTGAGTGGTACTCTTTACTGTGAAATGGCCACTAGCCTACAGTTGAGTGGTACTCTTTACTGTGAAATGGCCACTAGCCTGTAGTTGAGTGGTACTCTTTGCTGTGAAATGGCCACTAGCCTGTAGTTGAGTGGTACTCTTTACTGTGAAATGGCCACTAGCCTGTAGTTGAGTGGTACTCTTTACTGTGAAATGGCCACTAGCCTGTAGTTGAGCGGTACCCTTTACTGTGAAATGGCCACTAGCCTGTAGTTGAGTGGTACTCTTTACTGTGAAATGGCCACTAGCCTGTAGTTGAGCAGTACTCTTTGATGTGAAATGGCCACTAGCCTGTAGTTGAGTGGTACTCTTTACTGTGAAATGGCCACTAGCCTGTAGTTGAGTGGTACTCTTTACTGTGAAATGGCCACTAGCCTACAGTTGAGTGGTACTCTTTACTGTGAAATGGCCACTAGCCTGTAGTTGAGTGGTACTCTTTGCTGTGAAATGGCCACTAGCCTGTAGTTGAGCGGTACTCTTTACTGTGAAATGGCCACTAGCCTGTAGTTGAGCAGTACTCTTTGATGTGAAATGGCCACTAGCCTGTAGTTGAATGGTACTCTTTACTGTGAAATGGCCACTAGCCTGTAGTTGAGTGGTACTCTTTACTGTGAAATGGCCACTAGCCTGTAGTTGAGTGGTACTCTTTACTGTGAAATGGCCACTAGCCTGTAGTTGAGTGGTACTCTTTACTGTGAAATGGCCACTAGCATGTAGTTGAGTGGTACTCTTTACTGTGAAATGGCCACTAGCCTGTAGTTGAGTGGTACTCTTTACTGTGAAATGGCCACTAGCCTGTAGTTGAGTGGTACTCTTTACTGTGAAATGGCCACTAGCCTATAGTTGAGTGGTACTCTTTACTGTGAAATGGCCACTAGCCTGTAGTTGAGTGGTACTCTTTACTGTGAAATGGCCACTAGCCTGTAGTTGAGTGGTACTCTTTACTGTGAAATGGCCACTAGCCTGTAGTTGAGCGGTACTCTTTACTGTGAAATGGCCACTAGCCTGTAGTTGAGCAGTACTCTTTGATGTGAAATGGCCACTAGCCTGTAGTTGAGTGGTACTCTTTACTGTGAAATGGCCACTAGCCTGTAGTTGAGTGGTACTCTTTACTGTGAAATGGCCACTAGCCTGTAGTTGAGTGGTACTCTTTACTGTGAAATGGCCACTAGCCTACAGTTGAGTGGTACTCTTTACTGTGAAATGGCCACTAGCCTGTAGTTGAGTGGTACTCTTTGCTGTGAAATGGCCACTAGCCTGTAGTTGAGTGGTACTCTTTACTGTGAAATGGCCACTAGCCTGTAGTTGAGTGGTACTCTTTACTGTGAAATGGCCACTAGCCTGTAGTTGAGCGGTACCCTTTACTGTGAAATGGCCACTAGCCTGTAGTTGAGTGATACTCTTTACTGTGAAATGGCCACTAGCCTGTAGTTGAGTGGTACTCTTTGCTGTGAAATGGCCACTAGCCTGTAGTTGAGCGGTACTCTTTACTGTGAAATGGCCACTAGCCTGTAGTTGAGTGGTACTCTTTACTGTGAAATGGCCACTAGCCTGTAGTTGAGTGGTACTCTTTACTGTGAAATGGCCACTAGCCTGTAGTTGAGCGGTACTCTTTACTGTGAAATGGTCACTAGCCTGTAGTTGAGCGGTACTCTTTACTGTGAAATGGCCACTAGCCTGTAGTTGAGTGGTACTCTTTTCTGTGAAATGGCCACTAGCCTGTAGTTGAGTGGTACTCTTTACTGTGAAATGGCCACTAGCCTGTAGTTGAGCGGTACTCTTTACTGTGAAATGGCCACTAGCCTGTAGTTGAGCGGCACTCTTTGATGTGAAATGGCCACTAGCCTGTAGTTGAGTGGTACTCTTTACTGTGAAATGGCCACTAGCCTGTAGTTGAGTGGTACTCTTTACTGTGAAATGGCCACTAGCCTACAGTTGAGTGGTACTCTTTACTGTGAAATGGCCACTAGCCTGTAGTTGAGTGGTACTCTTTGCTGTGAAATGGCCACTAGCCTGTAGTTGAGTGGTACTCTTTACTGTGAAATGGCCACTAGCCTGTAGTTGAGTGGTACTCTTTACTGTGAAATGGCCACTAGCCTGTAGTTGAGCGGTACCCTTTACTGTGAAATGGCCACTAGCCTGTAGTTGAGTGGTACTCTTTACTGTGAAATGGCCACTAGCCTGTAGTTGAGTGGTACTCTTTGCTGTGAAATGGCCACTAGCCTGTAGTTGAGCGGTACTCTTTACTGTGAAATGGCCACTAGCCTGTAGTTGAGTGGTACTCTTTACTGTGAAATGGCCACTAGCCTGTAGTTGAGTGGTACTCTTTACTGTGAAATGGCCACTAGCCTGTAGTTGAGCGGTACTCTTTACTGTGAAATGGTCACTAGCCTGTAGTTGAGCGGTACTCTTTACTGTGAAATGGCCACTAGCCTGCAGTTGAGTGGTACTCTTTTCTGTGAAATGGCCACTAGCCTGTAGTTGAGTGGTACTCTTTACTGTGAAATGGCCACTAGCCTGTAGTTGAGTGGTACTCTTTACTGTGAAATGGCCACTAGCCTGTAGTTGAGTGGTACTCTTTACTGTGAAATGGCCACTAGTCTGTAGTTGAGTGGTACTCTTTACTGTGAAATGGCCACTAGCCTGTAGTTGAGTGGTACTCTTTGCTGTGAAATAGCCACTAGCCTGTAGTTGAGCAGTACTCTTTACTGTGAAATGGCCACTAGCCTATAGTTGAGTGGTACTCTTTACTGTGAAATGGCCACTAGCCTGTAGTTGAGTGGTACTCTTTACTGTGAAATGGCCACTAGCCTGTAGTTGAGTGGTACTCTTTACTGTGAAAAGGCCACTAGCCTGTAGTTGAGTGGTACTCTTTACTGTGAAAAGGCCACTAGCATGTAGTTGAGTGGTACTCTTTGCTGTGAGATGGCCACTAGCCTGTAGTTGAGCAGTACTCTTTGCTGTGAAATGGCCACTAGCCTGTAGTTGAGCAATAATCTTTACTGTGAAATGGCCACTAGCCTGTAGTTGAGCGGTACTCTTTACTGTGAAATGGCCACTAGCCTGTAGTTGAGTGGTACTCTTTGCTGTGAAATGGCCACTAGCCTGTAGTTGAGTGGTACTCTTTACTGTGAAATGGCCACTAGCCTGTAGTTGAGCGGTACTCTTTACTGTGAAATGGCCACTAGCCTGTAGTTGAGCGGTACTCTTTACTGTGAAATGGCCACTAGCCTGTAGTTGAGCGGTACTCTTTACTGTGAAAAGGGCACTAGCCTGTGGTTGAGTGGTACTCTTTACTGTGAAATGGCCACTAGCCTGTAGTTGAGTGGTACTCTTTACTGTGAAATTGCCACTAGCCTGTAGTTGAGTGGTACTCTTTACTGTGAAATGGCCACTAGCCTGTAGTTGAGCAGTACTCTTTACTGTGAAATGGCCACTAGCCTGTAGTTGAGTGGTACTCTTTACTGTGAAAAGGCCACTAGCCTGTAGTTGAGTGGTACTCTTTACTGTGAAATGGCCACTAGCCTGTGGTTGAGTGGTACTCTTTACTGTGAAATGGCCACTAGCCTGTAGTTGAGTGGTACTCTTTACTGTGAAATGGCCACTAGCCTGTAGTTGAGTGGTACTCTTTACTGTGAAATGGCCACTAGCCTGCAGTTGAGCGGTATTCTTTACTTCCATTGTTTAATGGTCACCTGGGCATCTTTGTCATTCTGATGTTATTTGGTGTATAAAATGTTATTCCCAGAAGCGGAGTTATCAACAAGAAAACTAAATACAGGTGCAATAATCTGACCAATTCTGTAAGTAATCATTGTGCCCAACATCACATTATAAAGTTATAAATACAGGTGTAATAATCTGACCAATTCTGTAAGTAATCATTGTGCCCAACATCACATTATAAAGTTATAAATACAGGTGTAATAATCTGATCAATTCTGTAAGTAATCATTGTGCCCAACATCACATTATAAAGTTATAAATACAGGTGTAATAATCTGACCAATTCTGTAAGTAATCATTGTGCCCAACATCACATTATAAAGTTATAAATACAGGTGTAATAATCTGACCAATTCTGTAAGTAATCATTGTTCCCAACATCACATTATAAAGTTATAAATACAGGTGTAATAATCTGACCAATTCTGTAAGTAATCATTGTGCCCAACATCACATTATAAAGTTATAAATACAGGTGTAATAATCTGATCAATTCTGTAAGTAATCATTGTACCCAACATCACATTATAAAGTTATAAATACAGGTGTAATAATCTGACCAATTCTGTAAGTAATCATTGTGTCCAACATCACATTATAAAGTTATAAATACAGGTGTAATAATCTGATCAATTCTGTAAGTAATCATTGTGCCCAACATCACATTATAAAGTTATAAATACAGGTGTAATAATCTGACCAATTCTGTAAGTAATCATTGTGCCCAACATCACATTATAAAGTTATAAATACAGGTGTAATAATCTGACCAATTCTGTAAGTAATCATTGTGCCCAACATCACATTATAAAGTTATAAATACAGGTGTAATAATCTGATCAATTCTGTAAGTAATCATTGTGCCCAACATCACATTATAAAGTTATAAATACAGGTGTAATAATCTGACCAATTCTGTAAGTAATCATTGTGCCCAACATCACATTATAAAGTTATAAATACAGGTGTAATAATCTGACCAATTCTGTAAGTAATCATTGTGCCCAACATCACATTATAAAGTTATAAATACAGGTGTAATAATCTGATCAATTCTGTAAGTAATCATTGTGCCCAACATCACATTATAAAGTTATAAATACAGGTGTAATAATCTGACCAATTCTGTAAGTAATCATTGTGCCCAACATCACATTATAAAGTTATAAATACAGGTGTAATAATCTGACCAATTCTGTAAGTAATCATTGTGCCCAACATCACATTATAAAGTTATAAATACAGGTGTAATAATCTGACCAATTCTGTAAGTAATCATTGTGCCCAACATGACATTATAAAGTTATAAATACAGGTGTAATAATCTGACCAATTCTGTAAGTAATCATTGTGCCCAACATCACATTATAAAGTTATAAATACAGGTGTAATAATCTGATCAATTCTGTAAGTAATCATTGTGCCCAACATCACATTATAAAGTTATAAATACAGGTGTAATAATCTGATCAATTCTGTAAGTAATCATTGTGCCCAACATCACATTATAAAGTTATAAATACAGGTGTAATAATCTGATCAATTCTGTAAGTAATCATTGTGCCCAACATCACATTATAAAGTTATAAATACAGGTGTAATAATCTGACCAATTCTGTAAGTAATCATTGTGCCCAACATCACATTATAAAGTTATAAATACAGGTGTAATAATCTGATCAATTCTGTAAGTAATCATTGTTCCCAACATCACATTATAAAGTTATAAATACAGGTGTAATAATCTGACCAATTCTGTAAGTAATCATTGTGCCCAACATCACATTATAAAGTTATAAATACAGGTGTAATAATCTGACCAATTCTGTAAGTAATCATTGTGCCCAACATCACATTATAAAGTTATAAATACAGGTGTAATAATCTGATCAATTCTGTAAGTAATCATTGTGCTCAACATCACATTATAAAGTTATAAATACAGGTGTAATAATCTGATCAATTCTGTAAGTAATCATTGTGCCCAACATCACATTATAAAGTTATAAATACAGGTGTAATAATCTGATCAATTCTGTAAGTAATCATTGTGCCCAACATCACATTATAAAGTTATAAATACAGGTGTAATAATCTGACCAATTCTGTAAGTAATCATTGTGCCCAACATCACATTATAAAGTTATAAATACAGGTGTAATAATCTGACCAATTCTGTAAGTAATCATTGTGCCCAACATCACATTATAAAGTTATAAATACAGGTGTAATAATCTGACCAATTCTGTAAGTAATCATTGTGCCCAACATCACATTATAAAGTTATAAATACAGGTGTAATAATCTGATCAATTCTGTAAGTAATCATTGTTCCCAACATCACATTATAAAGTTATAAATACAGGTGTAATAATCTGACCAATTCTGTAAGTAATCATTGTGCCCAACATCACATTATAAAGTTATAAATACAGGTGTAATAATCTGACCAATTCTGTAAGTAATCATTGTGCCCAACATCACATTATAAAGTTATAAATACAGGTGTAATAATCTGACCAATTCTGTAAGTAATCATTGTGCCCAACATCACATTATAAAGTTATAAATACAGGTGTAATAATCTGATCAATTCTGTAAGTAATCATTGTTCCCAACATCACATTATAAAGTTATAAATACAGGTGTAATAATCTGATCAATTCTGTAAGTAATCATTGTTCCCAACATCACATTATAAAGTTATAAATACAGGTGTAATAATCTGACCAATTCTGTAAGTAATCATTGTGCCCAACATCACATTATAAAGTTATAAATACAGGTGTAATAATCTGACCAATTCTGTAAGTAATCATTGTGCCCAACATCACATTATAAAGTTATAAATACAGGTGTAATAATCTGACCAATTCTGTAAGTAATCATTGTGCCCAACATCACATTATAAAGTTATAAATACAGGTGTAATAATCTGATCAATTCTGTAAGTAATCATTGTTCCCAACATCACATTATAAAGTTATAAATACAGGTGTAATAATCTGACCAATTCTGTAAGTAATCATTGTGCCCAACATCACATTATAAAGTTATAAATACAGGTGTAATAATCTGACCAATTCTGTAAGTAATCATTGTGCCCAACATCACATTATAAAGTTATAAATACAGGTGTAATAATCTGATCAATTCTGTAAGTAATCATTGTTCCCAACATCACATTATAAAGTTATAAATACAGGTGTAATAATCTGACCAATTCTGTAAGTAATCATTGTGCCCAACATCACATTATAAAGTTATAAATACAGGTGTAATAATCTGATCAATTCTGTAAGTAATCATTGTGCCCAACATCACATTATAAAGTTATAAATACAGGTGTAATAATCTGATCAATTCTGTAAGTAATCATTGTTCCCAACATCACATTATAAAGTTATAAATACAGGTGTAATAATCTGACCAATTCTGTAAGTAATCATTGTGCCCAACATCACATTATAAAGTTATAAATACAGGTGTAATAATCTGACCAATTCTGTAAGTAATCATTGTGCCCAACATCACATTATAAAGTTATAAATACAGGTGTAATAATCTGATCAATTCTGTAAGTAATCATTGTGCCCAACATCACATTATAAAGTTATAAATACAGGTGTAATAATCTGATCAATTCTGTAAGTAATCATTGTGCCCAACATCACATTATAAAGTTATAAATACAGGTGTAATAATCTGATCAATTCTGTAAGTAATCATTGTGCCCAACATCACATTATAAAGTTATAAATACAGGTGTAATAATCTGACCAATTCTGTAAGTAATCATTGTGCCCAACATCACATTATAAAGTTATAAATACAGGTGTAATAATCTGACCAATTCTGTAAGTAATCATTGTGCCCAACATCACATTATAAAGTTATAAATACAGGTGTAATAATCTGATCAATTCTGTAAGTAATCATTGTGCCCAACATCACATTATAAAGTTATAAATACAGGTGTAATAATCTGACCAATTCTGTAAGTAATCATTGTGCCCAACATCACATTATAAAGTTATAAATACAGGTGTAATAATCTGACCAATTCTGTAAGTAATCATTGTGCCCAACATCACATTATAAAGTTATAAATACAGGTGTAATAATCTGACCAATTCTGTAAGTAATCATTGTGCCCAACATCACATTATAAAGTTATAAATACAGGTGTAATAATCTGATCAATTCTGTAAGTAATCATTGTGCCCAACATGACATTATAAAGTTATAAATACAGGTGTAATAATCTGACCAATTCTGTAAGTAATCATTGTGCCCAACATCACATTATAAAGTTATAAATACAGGTGTAATAATCTGACCAATTCTGTAAGTAATCATTGTGCCCAACATCACATTATAAAGTTATAAATACAGGTGTAATAATCTGACCAATTCTGTAAGTAATCATTGTGCCCAACATCACATTATAAAGTTATAAATACAGGTGTAATAATCTGACCAATTCTGTAAGTAATCAT